>JAXCLO010000001.1:6811297-6822146 GCA_035583995.1 Arremon aurantiirostris | reverse complement strand
ATGCTGCCAGCAGAGAGGCAGAGTTGATGAGAACAGGCCTTTGGGGAAAAGGAACGAGCTGTACCAAGGCGTGGGAGAGCCCTGCACCCAGCAGGGGCACTCCAGAAACCACAGGAGGATCCAAGGCCTTTGACTACAAGAGAGGGCAGGTCAGTAATAAAATCAGGGTCAAGGCTTTCCCTTTAGCCCTGCTTCAGCCTCTTGATCTAGCTGAAGCTCACAGGCCAGAAACAAGGCCAAAATGCCCCTGAGACCCTGATGCCTTGTGTAAGATATGTAAGGTAGCAGGGGTTATTGTATTGACCTAGAGCAGAATAGACCTACATCTTTTATCTATTCATAAAATGGCATTAAACCAATCCCATTCAGTGATTATTTTTTCTCCTCCAAAGCTATTATTTCCCCTACATCCATGTAATTAGACAACTCATTTATAGCGAGTTTTCTAGCCAAGGCGTGTAATTTTTTTTCCAGTTGTTCAACCAAATTAAATATTTCTAAATATCTGAATTTGATATTTCCTTGTGCTTTCTGAAATTAAGACATACTTTTTATTTGAAAATAGATTTGCTTCCTTCCAATATTTGTTAATGGTTTTTACTTTTCTTGGACTGTTCAGTCTACTTCTATAGAAATATCACATTGGAGCAGGTGCTAGATTCGTCAGCTAAAACAGGATCCTCATTTTGTTTTCCAGCAAACTTCTGAGAGCAAAAGAGGAACAAGCCTGCTGCTCAGCAGCACTATCTCATTTGGACACTATTGCCAGTGACAAATACAGATTTTGAGCACAGCTTCATCAGATAAGAAAGAAACACCTTTTCCCCTCATGAAATAGTCATGCCTATATGATGGACAAAGTAAAAAAAGGAAGGTCTTTACTAAAAGTTAGACCAACCTTAAAGTTCTTAGACTTGGTACATCATAAAAGGAAGGTATGGAAAGCTTAAATTCAGAGGGTTATTAGAAGATCTAAGAAATCCTGCTGGCTCAACTTCTATAGCACTATTAATAAAGATGCTTTTGTAGGTAAAATAAAGAAAAAAAGATTAAAAGGTGCAGTGGGTGAGGGGATGATTTTAGAATGTATGAAATGCAAGAGGTGAAACTTATTCTCTGAATACTATCACATTAAAGGACATTTTGCTAATATTAGTTGCGATGACATAAAATCTGATTTTCTGATTGTCAGAAAGTGAGTTCTGGTACATATTTAATTTTGTTCTTAAAGATGGATTTGCCTTACACTGTCAGATGCACAGTTAATCAAATACAAAAAGTGAAAACTCTTTCCCCAGTTTCCCAATTTCTTTACCAGGTCTGGATAAATTTGGTTTGCTAATGTTTTAAGCATACACAAGATAAATCCTGAGCTGTAATTTTCAAATTAATCTAAATGTCAAAGCTCTCTGCTTGTTAGGCAGGGAATGGAGTATTTTTAGTGTTATTACATGTCCAATCTAAACTCTTCAGATGAGTACCTACAATTTTATTTTTAATATTAGATGGGTAAGCGATCAGAGCCCCATAGGATCTTTGTCATCTGCCTTTGTTTGAAAGGCATCCATTTTCTTGCTCTCCTACCAAGGAGATTTATCAGGTTTTTTTATTTTATTTTTTAAACATGAAGACTAAATCACCCTCAGCTTACAAAAACACCCTTCAGTTATGAGTTTTATTGTGAACTACTGCAAAGGAACTAGAGAGAGAATGGAAAGCAATATGTTACATTTCTGCAGAGACTTTTCCCTGCCCCAGTTTTTTATAACTTGCCAGAAATCTTCTGCAACAGAAAGGATAAGAGACATAAATAAGCCAATGCTGAGTAACAGCAAAAACATGACTGAGGGACAAGTTTCCACAAAACAATAAAATCAGCAAAAAAAAGTAGCTACAGAGTAAAACACCAAAGCCAAAAGTTTTGCACATTTAACCACAAGCCTCAATTTAGCGCAGTCATCTCACATTTTCCTGCAAGCAGCGAGAAGCATCCAATTCACCTAAAATTGACCTTTTACTGCAGAAAATGATGGTTTGATTAACTCTGGCTGAGTTGATAAGTGCCTCACTTAGGGCCTATAGCTTGTTGTAGCTCCTGGCTCACTCTCTCTGCTCTCAGTGGCTCCATTGTGTGAAAGTGAATTTGAAGGACCAGGGCACACCAGCTCCTGCCTCAAGCACTCTGCCAGCACATGCCAGAAGGGTGCCACCATCTTAGGGACAGAGAATAAAACCACAGAGCAAAAGAATGCCCTCCAAACCATGTTAGCGCTGCCAAAGTCAAACTCGCAAATGGAAAAATAAAACTCATTATAAATAGGCCATTTACTGATAGAATTAGGCCAAGGATATCAGTGTGAAAATTAGGAAAGCACTATGACACAAGTAATATGTATTTGCCTTGATTTTGGAAGCTGTTTTCAGCATCCAACATAATAAAAATCTGACTTGCTCTATTATTGAGTTGACACCTGTTTTGCTGGTTTGGGCTGAGGTTGAGTTAGTTTTATTTCAGGGCATCTGCCATGGGGCTGTGTTTTGGATTTGTGCTGAATGCAGGTTTGCTAATTTAGAGATGTTTGTGTTATTTCTGAACAGGGCTTGCACAGAGCCAAGTCCTTTCCTGTTTTTCACACTGTCACCTTGGGAGGAGACACAGCCAGGACAGGTGACCCCAACTGACCGAAGGGATAATCCAAACCATGTGATATCATGCTCACTGTATAAACTGGGGGAAATAGGGACAGGTTTGAGTGATGCCATTTGCCTTCCCAAGTAATAATTACATGTGATAGGGCCCTGCTCTCCTGGAGGTGCCCATGGGAAACAAAGAATTCATTCCCTGCTTTGCTTGTGTGCATGACTTTTGCTTTCCCTATTAAACCACCTCAAATCACCAGTTTTCCAGTTTTTAGCCTTTAAATTTTCTCCCTGTTCCCGTTGGTGTGGGAGTGAGCGAGCTGCTGCCTGGGGTTAAACCACATCACCTGTCCAGGCTCTTGGTATACCCCTAAATTTCCCCCTTTACTACCTGCAGTAAATCTGAGTGAGACATGAGGGAATGCAGGACAGACTGCTGTCATCTTGTAGAAAATTATCTGCTTTATAGCAATAGAGTTAAAAAAAACCAAGCCCTGAAATGACCAATTTTTTCTCTTAGAAATGAGGTAAAGTACTGAGCTTCATCAGAGCAGATAAAAATAGGAAAGAATAAATAAGAATTATTTTTAATCAGATGGGTTGTTAATAGTTATTTTAGAACACTAAAATTAAGCTAAGAACTCTACAAAGTAGCTATAAGGGTATTGCAAAAAAAAAAAAAATACTGTCTCATTCAGTTCTAGAGGACTTTAGCTTAAAATTTTCATGTGTTCTGTTCTTCCTGGACTCACTGACTAAGCACTCACATAAATCAAATTCTAGAGGATTAGATTGCAGAGGTAGAATCTTTATTCCAGTAGAGAATCCAAGACTAGAATATCCTGTGTTACAAAGCAAAGGATAATTTTTATAAATTTAAACAGCAGTAACTAGGAATTACAACTGTATGAGCCTAAGAGGAGATGGAAGTGCTTTATCCAAATGATCTTTTTCTTCCAAAATCCCATTGAATCTATCCTGTACCTTTGTAGTGTCATATCTAACATAAGCACAAAGTGACTATCAAACTAGGCATGATTTTTATGAATTGCATGAACAAGACAAGCTCTTAAAAGCCTTTTTAAGTCAGTAGTGCAGCATTTCTGGCCATGGAGGGTCTTCTAAAGCAGAATTAAAATCTTCATGGGTTAGTGAAGCAACAGAAGGATGATTTTTGCATGTTATTTTTGTAGTGTGTATGCAAAGGAAGTAAGTGGGAGGAAAACACAAATGGACTTAAGCATATTGATTTGCCAAAGAAAAAAAATAAAACCAGACCAAATATGAAACAAGACTCCATTTTTAGGGTAGCTAAACTGAAAATGCAGGTTAGATGGAGATGTCTCTTACGCCAAACCTGTGGCGAATAAAGAGGAACAAGCATTGCCTCTCTGGCATCTCCCATAATTTTTCTGCTGTTTCCCCTTTATGTTTTGCTGGTTATGTTATAGCTTTCAGCAAACCCTCAGTCATTACAGAAAAATGCGTTATCCAAGGCCAGAAAAAATGAAGTTTCTTCATTGGCAATTCTAGGCAAGTACTTTGCAGAAGGATCTGTGGAGAATGGGGGAGCAGGGAGCAGTAGGGCAGGGAAATTTAGGCAGGAGCTTTTTGGCCATTGTGCTGCATAAGTCTTGCAGGCCCACTCCCCAAATTATGAGATGGATTTGCCTATTAAGTGCAGAGGAGTAACACACCCACATTCACACACCCAAGTCAAAGAATCGTTCATGTTGGGGAAGAGCTATCAAGTCACTGAGAACAACCACTAACCCAATAGTGCCATGCCCACCACTAAGCCATGTCTCTGAGCACAACATTTACAACTCTCTGAAGTTCTCACCAAGGAGATCCAACCCTGGCAGCTGCTAGTGCTCCATGATTCAGCCTCACCCATGCAGCTCTCAGCCTGAAAAGGAGTTTTCCTCCACTGCCTGCTACTGCCACACTAAAGGCAGTGGAAGGCAGATTCCATTAACTCCCACAGGGTCCCGGCCAGTTCTGATATTCTTTAGCAGACTTGGTTAGGGAATTTTTCTTTCCATTAAATATTATACATCAATTTTGAATGTCAATCCCATCTTTTTCAATAAATAATACAACCATACAGATGTACACCAGACAGGAATAGTATATCACTTTTATGTTTCAAGATCTGCAGAAGCCCCACTCCATATTAGACATTCCCAAACCCAGCAACCTGAAATGGCTTCCACATTTGTCCTTTGCTTTATATTTAATGGTTTATTCCTCTGTTATTCTGCAGAATTATTCTGAAAGATCTAAGAGATTAATCAGCATGTTATGAATATTGATTTTCAAAATACACTGCCTCACGATTCTACAATAAGTCTAAAAGGTTTATTCCTTGCTTTTTCATGAACAACCATCCTTAACTTAGCCTTAAACAAAAGTTCCATACATTTGAAATACTGTTAGAACTTTGATGTTCTCACCTGCCAGCTGCTTAATAGCCTGAGCCCCCCTGAAACCACAGCTCTGTCATTAAGTGCTAAATAAGTGTTTGTTGTGTTTGGTTTGGTGTTTCCCTCCACTCCCTATGCTCATGCTCTGACATTTGTCCTTTTCTTAATCCACAGAGTGAAAACAAGACTATTAAGCTGCAACTAAGAAAAAACAGGGAAAAAAAACAACCTGTTATAGATTACAGAACAAGCGCTGAAAAGAGGAATGAAGAAGTTTTTCTACTGAGACCTGTGAATTTTTTGGATTATATAAAAGTCACTACTAAAAATTTTTGGGGAGATGTTTATAAAAAGCATGCACAAACATACATCTCCTTTTTAATTCACCTATAATGTTTTAAAAGATGTCCTGCAGATACAGGTAGGCAATGTGATACATCACTGTCATTTTATCAGCTAGATTCTTCAATCAAACTCCCATTCTGCTGCTTGTTGTAAAAGGGACATGTCTGGGTACATTCCTGCTGGATTTTAAAGACCAGAGTAATAGTAAAAGGTAAATAAATATGCACAATATAAATGTAAGGAGGAAGATCCATAAAAAACACCTAAGCTTGCTTCCACTATGCTGAACTGCAAAGTATGAGTCATCTGGTTGGTCTTGAATAGAAAATGCAGCGTGGGACTAAGACTAACTGCAAATGTCAGAACACCACAGATGAAAACATTTTGATAGACCAATAAACACATTTAGGACCTTATGCTGCGGTTAATTTTAGCAATTTTGCCTCAGTCAGAAGCAGCACTTGGTTTACAAATATTTAGGAGGTCAACTATGAAGTGTCCTTTAGAAAATTCTGTGTAGAACATTTTAATAATAAATTAAACATTTGTCCTAATCTTATTCTAAACAAACACACAAAGGCAACATAATCCTTCAGAATTAACCTTGAGATCAAATACAAGCGCTCAGTAAAAGAGGAGTAGCTCTTTCTCAGCTCATTTTCCTTGCCTTAGGGTATGATTTAGCAGTTTTTTAAAAATTTGGTTTAGACTCAAAGACGCATCCCTATTCCAAGCTCTTCTCAATAAAACATACCAGGGAGTAGCCCCCATTCTGCAGCATAAAAACAGAAGCAGAGATGTGTGCCCTAAAAACCCTAAGTGCCAAAAGTTGTTCCTCATATACCACCACAGATGCCTCCATGCCTGACTTCAGTCATCACAATGAATATTTCTGAATGGAAATAATCATGTTTAGTGGGAACAAGTTCTGAAGCCACTTAAATGGGGAGGAAAAAATTATTCAAGTGGCACAGATTAAGTAGGGTTTTTTTCAGAGTAGGCCAGAAACAAGGTTTCTTAAGTAAACACACAACAAAAGCCAAGCATCAAATAGTGGCACCACAAAGCTCTTCTTAGATGATTATGACTATCACCTTTCTTTCCAAGCATCGACGGAATAAATTCAGATAAGCCTGAAAATTTCCTCTTTTCTCAATTTCCCATTTCATTTTCTAATTTCCCTGTACTAATACAGCCATAGAGATCCACCTTTCCAAGAAACAGATAATGGGGGCTCAACCAAAATGCCATCTCTCCTCCCATTGCTGCTGAAGCTGGGGGTGTTGTGTGCACCTTATCTCATTACCTGAGCAGATGGGGAGGCTTATTGCAGTTCTTGGAAGCCTGATGACATGGGTGGCATGCAGGGAAAGCTAATCAGAGGATCCTTTCTGCTAAGTGAATCCTGGCTCATGGTTGACAATAGAGGGAAATCAGCAGCACAGAGATGGACTTCCAGGAGCCTGTTCCACTAATAATGACAATCTGCGGCTTGTAAAGCAGGACTGTACTAAAAACGCTCCAAAGATTAACTGAAAGAGAGGAAATATTAGCTGTGAACTCCATGGCTTTTCTCAATAAGTGTCAAAACCTCAAAGCTATTGAAACATTGTTTTTTGCATCTAATATTTACGATGCTGTGATAGTAGCAATGAGATAATTATAGCACTTCTGCCACCAAGGCCATGATTCACCAAAGCCAAGCATCAAGTCATTATTTCTGTCATCCCACTAGAAGGGGTGAGGAGGGCTAAAGGCAAGAGGAGAGTAATGCAGGCTTTTACTGTGAGATACTGTTTACAGAAGCAGAATATTTGTTTCCAGCACAAAGCATTTTGCATCTGGTGCAAGTGAATTACTGCAGAGTTCTTGCTACCACCACCCTATTGGGTTTTTTTCTCCCTATATCGTGTTAATGACCAACCCAAAAGACAAATGCAACAAGAAAGAAGGCACACAAAGGGCTCAGTCAAGATGACAATTTGGGAAATGTCCCAGGTTTTCAACATGGAATACTTCAGGCTCTGTGGAATTATTTAACTATTTTGTGATGATAATCCCCAGCATAGTAAATCATGTGGTGAAGCTAATCACCCCATACCACACTGCTTTGGAAATTTTTATAGGGCATCTTGCTACCTATGTAGTTTTAGGGGAAGAACCCATTTTCCAAACATCATCCATGCCTTTCAGAGATATAGCAATTTAGACTAACCTGAAAACCCCTTAAGGAAAAAAATTCTAAGGCAGTCTTGGATATCTTAGAAAGTACTTTTGCTCAAGATAAATCAAGCAGTATACCAGCAGCATCATAAATTAAACAGATCCATTCTGTCCATCACAAGTGCCCAAAAATTTAGTCTAAATTTGGCAACAATCTGGAATAACCTATTTTTTAGAAAGCATTGTCTCAAGTTAATTGGAAGTAAAATCTTCCCTTTAATATTGTCTGAATGATGTCCCAGCACAGAGTTAGAAAATTTTACTACTTGGTAGTCCAAGGTAAGAAAGGTTCTCGCCTCTTTTCATTTGTTATGCTGCAAAATATAAAGTACGGTTATAGGCTGTAAGATACATGAAGGAATTTTTTTAGTGGCATTACTTGCTGGTAAAGCTCCAAAGCAATCACCATTCTGGTTTTGGGCACTGTGATGCAAGGAAAATGCAAAACAGTTGGGAACAGAGGGGCAAAGAATTTTAAGAGGAGTAATAAGCATGAGCAAGGTTGAAAAGAAATTATATCGTTTGGACTAACAAAGACTAAAGGAAGATGTGTGTAACAACTTTATCTTTTACACTTTAATTTATTAATTAGTGGAGAATAAACATTTCTTCACATCTTATGAAGATAAGGATACAGTATTGTGTTTAATAACAGCAAGAGACTTTCAGGTGAAGTGTGTAGCACTACAGATGGCTAAGCACTGGAAGAGAGTGCCTAGGGAGGCAGCCAAATTTCTATTATTGTATTTAGAACATAGATAAATATGCATCAGGAGTAACATAGGAAGACCCAATTCTACCTTGGGGCTGAAAGTGAAAAATGACCTCTTCAAAATATCTTCCAAGTTTATTTTACAGGATTTCTGCTAAGATTCTTTGCTATCTGGCCTTCTCAGACCCCAGCAAGCTCCCTGCTTGAATGCACGACAGGTTTTTGCTGTTATCCAGATGAGAAACCAACAATTGACTTGGGTCTTGCCATGCTGAGATGCCAGAAGTTTGCTGGCAAGTAAGCACTATTAGTGGAAAAATCCTTTGAGAGCTCTGTGGTAGTACAAGATTTAAAAGCTGGAATTTATGGACAGCATTGTCCAATTGTAGATGGGGACTTGCTGTGTTTACAGCACTTGAACAACTTTGTCAAAGCACATAAAGCCCACTTCAGGCCACTAGTCCTCAATTATACAGCAATTTAATTCAAATCAACTTTATATTAGTAACATATATTCCATGTGCTCAGCTGGATGGGATTTCGTTAATATTGAGTCTGTTTGTAATCATGTAGATAGAAGTAATTGCATCACATAGGAAGGTAGCATTGTGCCACACTGGATCACAAACACAATTTAATTAGGGCTTGCATAACATTCCTTACTACTTTTATTCTCTTCTCATAGGTATTCTGCAAAGAAAATCTAGAATTGTCTCAAAACCTGTTTTTATTTTCATAGTTCTGCATTGCCTGAACTGGTAGACAGTTTTCTCAGGAGCAAATTTGAAAAAGCAATATAAACCTTCCTTAAGAAATCAGAATATCACAAATCCCATTGTTCTTCAAGCGCAAACTTCATCTCCTCACTTTGTAATTAAGTACATAAATCAGTATTAATACATTTTAAAAAGTAATAAGCTAAAATATTACTGAGGAGACACTTTTCATGTTTTCCAGCTGTGAAGAGAATGGCCAAATTACACAATTCCAAATACTTGTTCTGCTTAATGCATTGCTTGAAAAAGCAGTAATAGATAGTAGCTAATCAGGCTGGGGAATATAAACAATTTCTTAAAACCCTGGCCATGATTTTGAATTCTATTGGATGCATTATTGCAAAGACTCAAAGGGGATTAATCCATCCACATATACTCCAAATTCCTGAAAATAAAATCTTGAAGGAAATTGTACTAGTATTTCCATAAAAAAGGGCTAACTCTGAAAAGGAACCTCACCTCAAGGAAGCTAAACACATGAAAGCTTTGAGTGCTTTAACCTCTGGTTGAAAGAATGTCTGTCTGGAGCTTTAATCTCTAGCAGGAACATAGGCTAAGAAGCAGCTCCCAGTATGTTGAAAGTTGTTAATTAAGTCCAAGACAAAAGGTACCCAATTGGAACAAGTTGCAAGAAGGTCCACTCAAAGCTGTGCAGAGTACCTACAGATACAGATCAACAAGGATATCTTAGATATGAACTGTTATGACTCATAAAGGTGGTTACATTAGCTAAAAGAAGTTGTTACTCTGTGGGGTAATTCAGCTTGGATAGAACATTACAGTGTTGTGGCAAACAGTGCCTCCAATACTCCAAAATATCTCAGAGCACTCAAACCTGGGCATTTCTACACGGTACAATTTTATACCATAGAAATGTGTCTTATACAAACATGAGTCATGTAGCCTAGCAACAGGAAACAAGAGAGGATACTTCTCCTTAGCATGGAAGTTGTAGGAGGACTAATTACACAAAAAACCCCAAAAAAGACACCCAACACGGTCAACCTACAGAGGACAAAAGAAGAGGACAGACAAAAGAAGAAACTGAGAGCATATTGCCTGTGAAAAAGTCAGAAGTTCAATTGTATTTCGAAGACTGGAATGAGAATTGGAACAGCCTTTCAGTAGGAATGGAGGGGAGCAGACAAAAATGTTAGCCATTTTAGAAGACTACTCCAAATGAATAGCTTTAATGCTGACTACGTGTCAGCTCACACCTTCATTTGGCTAGGCCAAGCAGTAATGGCTCCCCAAATTATATTATTATGCCTCTTTTTTCTTGACTGTTCTTTGAATTTTTAGATGCTGTTTTGAGCTACCTTCCACCTACTTCATACAAACCATAGGTTGAAAGCCCTGCAGGGAAATTGAAATTGGAGTGGCCACACTCCCCAAGTGCTCAGCCTGTGTAAAACTTCCATTATTTCAGTGTCAGAAAAATAAAGCAGGTTGGCTTAAAAAAATTTTTTTTGATTCCACTCTTACTCCTACCTCCCCTTCATTTTGAGAACCAGTGGTTTAACTCCTCTATCACAAAAAGATGTGGTGAGAAAGACAAGGAAAGAAAGTTTTGACTAATATCATCACTCCAGATAGAGAGAACACTGTCACCATGATATTTTCTGAAAAATCCTTTCACCAGGATTTTTGTCCTGAGAAGCCTCAGAAAAGAAATGTAAACAATAATTATCTGATTGCTTGGAATGTGGTCTGGAGGTTGCTTACCA
>JAXCLO010000001.1:6695678-6811197 GCA_035583995.1 Arremon aurantiirostris | reverse complement strand
CCCGAATGGCCAGGTAGTAAGTAGGCCATCGTGCCGCCCATCGGAACCAGGTCGCCTGCCTTACCAGAAGGCAACAAGGAGCAGCACAACAGAAAGAAAGAAGAAAGAAAGAAAAAAAGAGAGGGAAGGGGAGGACGGGAGAAGGGGAAGCTGTAGTGTCTTCTCAGCAAGGTGAAAACAACCAAAGCTGAAGTGGCCACATCCTTCATGCCTGCCTCCCAACCCATGCGCCAAATATTACTGGAACACTTCTACTTTTATCCACTTTCATGATTCTTTTCATTAACTTTTCAGAGATGTTTTTTGTTGTTTAATTCCGTGCAGAAAAGTGAACTCCAGATGATGCCAGGCAGTATAATTGATGCCTGTGCAGGATGAAGGGGCAGAAGGTCTGGATCATGGAAAGATTCTGTGACATTTCTGTTAAACTTAGTTCAGGTTTTCAGGCCTTGAGCTTCAAGTGTTGAGAATTTAAAGAGGATTTGCACTTCATGAAGAGACTACAGAGATACCAGCTACTCCAGTTCTTCCTTTGCAGTGTGCACACACAAGCACAGAGCACATCTTGGCTCTGGCAGTGCTAGTGAAAACCTGCCATTCATACAGGCAACTCCGAGGGAAAATTACCACAACAATGTACCCACTTGCTGGCTTTGTACCGTGCTTGGTATTGATCCATGCCTGTAACACTGCACAAAATGCAAGACTGCTTCCCATATTTTCATCTTTTCTAATGGAGAAAATTACATCACGTATTGTTCATTCTTGTAGGCCCCAGGGTTTTGGTTTTGTTTTGTTGTTGTTTTTTAGTAAGAGCTGCATATTTCTTTAGTGTGACATCTTGAAATAAAAGTTTTCCTCCAATTTCTTTGAAAAACAAAGAAAATACTATGGAGAAGAAAATGGAGGGGGGGAACTTTGTATTTTTTACAAGATAATAGATTTTAAATTAATTTTAAATTCAGCAGAACTGTGGCTGTTCAAAGAAATTTCTCTAAAATGACCGGTAAGTTTACAACTACCTGGCTGGTGTACTGAACATAGTGCAAACTGACCCACACAGAATGATGCTGCAGATCCAAATGCATTTCTTTTTTTATCCAAACCTCCTCTTCTGTGGCTGATGTTTTTTCACACACTCATTTTGCAGGTGGAGCCCACCATGCTTAAAAAAAACTGGGAAGAAAAGAATTCCTAATTCTAGTTAAAGATTATAATGCCAGGAAGAGTATTACTGCAACCATTTTGCAGTCTGTGTGTTGTCTGTTAAAAGGATAGCAGAGCTCTTACAAGTGATATATCAGATACTTCTGCTATCTGGCTATGATAGTTCTTTATAATTTTAATCACTCTACATGTTAAATGAGACTCTTTTCTTCTGTATTGCTTAACAGAATAATAAAATGTGAAAAGAGTCAGCAAGGCAGGGTCCTGAGGTCACTGATCCAGTTTGTAACTGCGCTGGGTGGAAGGAGACCTTGTGAGATACCTGTAGCTCCTCTTCTACCCAGTACTGTTAAATTTCAGTTTGACACAATTTTAACTGATGATGGTGAAACACCTGATCGAAATACGGAACACAGATTGCTCTGCAAAATGCAGCTTCTGATGGAGGGATGATGGAGCAGCAGTAGTTTTGTGCAGAGAGAGGATACAAGCCTTCCAATCCACAGGAGGTACTTTCTCATGAGAAAGTAACAAACTTCCTTAAAGAGTATTGGCAAAGAAATCAGGAACTAAAACTGGATTAAGGAAGGTCTAGAAGAGAAATTAAGGAGAAATGTAAGGTATACTTACTCAGAGAGTCTGTGGGATTGCTGTTTCCAGAGGAAAGTGAGGAGCCTCACTTTACGACATCTTAAATACCCTCCAGCCTTCTCTGTCAGAATTGCAGTTTGTGAAGGTGCTATTATTTCTCTAGAATCAGGGAAATAACTAGTTACATAGTCTTCCATAAGGCTCAATAGGCAGCTGTTTCAGCAGTTGTTTTTTTTCTGCAAAAACTTGATTGTTTTGCTTATCAACAAAAGAGGTAAAATTTCAGTCCCACCTCACCACTTCACTGCAGGCCAAAGAAGAGTTAGCAAATAAACAGACAAGCCTGTAGACATTCCAGTCTCTAGCACTGGGCCCAGTGTTGCTTCATCTGTTTCACACAACTAAAGACCCAAAAGTTCAGAGAAGAAAAGCGATGACTGGAAATATTAAAAGAGATTTCTGGAGATCATATACTCTGCTCCTCAGGAAAGTGCTTCCCACCTTTGGGGCCTGGTCCTCCTCTCTTTCCACACAGATGGAAATAAATCTGGGATGGGATACAGGTAAAGTGAGTGACCAAGTGAGTGATTTCAAATCTCTGCATTGTATTCTGGCCAACGGGGCAGAACATCACCTCCTGGGAGAGCCTGACAAAGTAACACTGCTGCTTCCTCATCCTGTAAACTCCAGAGCAGCTTAGAGATCTACATGAAACAGGTCCCTCCTGTGAGAAGTCAACACGCTGTTAACACGGCATTTCTCTACTGAGAAAAAAGAATCTGTAAATTTAGATCTTTACCTCAATACTAGCCCAAGAGGAAAGAAAATAGGGAGCCAGAAGAAAACACAAGTCTGGTAAGCCTGCAAACCTAAATTTATAGCCTGTTTCTAAATCTGTCTAAGAGTGTATGCCCACCAACATGCCAGTCTTGGCTTTGTGCCTGGATTTCTTTTGCATGGAGACAGACATCTGGAAGAATCACACAGTAATATCCTGAGTTAGAAGGGATCCACATGGATCATCCAGTCCAACTCCTGGCCCTGCACAGGACACCCCAACAATCCCAGCCTGTGACTGGGAGTGGTGTCCGAATGCTGCTGGAGCTCTGTTAGCCTTGGGGCTGTGACCATTCCCTGGGGAGCCTCTTCAGTGCCCACCACTCTATGGGGGAGAACCTTTTCCTTATATCCAGTCTAAAGCTCTCCTAACACAGCTCCAGCCATTCCCATTCCTGTCACTGGTCACCACAGAGAAAAGATCAGTGCTGTCCCTCATGAAGAAGTTGTAGACTATGATGAGGTCTCTCCTCAGTCTTACAGAAGCTGATGAAAGCTCAGGCCTTCTCTGGTTCAGATGCTCTCACATCTACAGAATGCATCTTTGATGAAGGATAAATCCCAGCATCCTCTACCATAGCCATGAGTGTGTTCAGTCCAGAGCTAAATTACAGAAGCGTTTGAAAACAAATGAATTTAAATTCCCTGCAACCTGAGCTGTGTAGCTGTTTTGATAGATACACTCTTGGTTTATTTTACAACCCTTTTTCTCCTGGTACAAACTCTGGGTGAAATGGCACCATTGACTGTATATAAATGAAACATTTGTCCAGGACGAATCACTTCAGGGAAAGCTCTTCAGAAACCACACCACTGCTCTCACTGTGCAACCTTTTTCATGCACTCAAAAACAAATCATATAGAAATCATGGAAGTAGAGTGTGTGTTATTGAAATATTGATAGGAGAGAACAAAAAAGAGTCATTTAGCTGCACCGTTAACTTTCTGCCCCAATAGAAAGAGCATGAATTTCTGTTAAGTTCTCCTGTTCCCAATTCTAGTGCATTCTACTGCTGTTCATTTATTGATTGAAGGCCCTCTTAAGAGACAGAGACGGCAGAATTGCAATGAATCTATGACAGTCTTGAGCAGTTCCATCCATCATTGTCACTGACCTCGACTAGGTTATTCACTTTGTTCAGAAATCACAAATAATGTGTCCATTTGTGCCTGTCATCATATACCCGAGACATTTGTCATGCTATAAAAACATTACTTTTAAGCAGAAATCTCCTGTGCAATCTTATCAGATCCGTTCCTTGGTGCATATATGTCTTTCTCCTTTTTTTTCTCTCCAAATGTTTTGAAACGAGCACAAACTACAAATACAGTGAAACTGGCAGTTCAAAAAAAGGTTACTGTTCTCAAAACATAAAGAATATGATGACATTTCAGTAAACACTGTATTTTGTAGCTTAGAAACATCAGTTAGAAGTAATTCCTTCATAACATCTCATGTCAGGAAATCAGTTCAGCAAAAGCTATTTTCAGCTGATAACTCTGAAATAAGACATCAGAAATTACACTCTAAGTTCAAAAGCCCAATAATGGTAAAAAGATAGATTCAAGTGGAGCTGGTCCGAACATTTTGGCTGTATGTGTGTTTTTTGTTGTTGCAAAATGCCACTGAGGAGCAAAAGTTTTATTTTTTATTAGACCATATGGCTTCAAAGATAAATAAATAAATAGATTGTGGTTTTCTTTTTCTGCCAGACTACAGCAGGCTAACTGGGCATGCAACCTTGCTTTTTTCTAGCCATCAGCATTGAATCTTTAGAAAGATAATCTTTTATTGTGAGCTATTTACCTCTTAAAGCTGTATTAGCTTTTCAACCCTGTGTCCTCCTTCGCAAAGCAGAAAATGGAAAATCTCAGTGGATTAAATGCTCTATTTGTTCTCCACATGAATATGTCATAAGTGAATTACACTGACCATGCTCCACCCCTCCTGGTCACTGTGCACAGGCAGACAAGCAGGAGCAGGTCAGTACTCATCCCCCATGACGATATGCACAAAGTAACACAGATGTTAACTGGACCTTGCGAGCCCAAAATGATATTATTCTTCACTTTGTTTCCTGTTATCCTTGGCCTTCCCACTGTCCCCACTTACACAGCATTAAAAATGTAACACTTAAGAAATGCAGCTTTTTGAAACCATGGAATTTCCAGCAGAATATTTTGAGCAGGTGGCATTTAACATCACAAGCACTGAAATAACTATCTCTTTCACTGTATTTTTCTCTGGAAATGGCAAATCCTCGAGGACACATTACTCTCCACAGTTTTCTGATGGGGAGAATGAGGCACCAGTGGAAGTGGGACCCAGCAGCTCTGAGAAGCAATGAAGTTGAAGGAAAACTGCAGCACCCCCAGCTCCTGCCCTAGCACACTCTGCTCTGTCTTGGCTCCTCATGGGCACACCAGAGGTGACTTTTCCTTCCTGAGGTGGAGCCTCACTGGAGTATTTGGTGTAAAAATGATGAAGAGCCCTGAGCACCAGCCTTATTTGGAAGAAGCAGAAGTGGTTCTTTCTCCAAACTAGCAGGTTTTGGGGAAAATTAGATGAGACTGAGACCACTTTCCTGAAGAAAATCCCTGCGTACCATAGGCAAAAAACCCATCAGAACTCTCCTATGTTTTTCCCTTTTGTTCTGTTTCAGTGTGCCAAGCAAGGGGACTCTCCTCTGGGATCTCAGGGTCTGGTACAAAGAGATCTTGTTCCTTTTCATCAAACACAGCCATACAGCACCACAGCATACCACTTCCTCTCCTCTTTTCCACTCTGGCAGACAGGAATGAAGCACTGTCAGATGCTACTCATTAACAGAAATACCAGCAGTGACAACAGCCACTGTTGATGATAGAACATCTCCAGTGGAAAAAATGCAGGGAGTTTTACCAATTCTCACCCTGCACGTCCTCTGCTTGGGAAGAAGTTTCACATGCACAGCCCAAAACCTACTGACCTAAAAAAGGACACCCCTTGAACTAAGAAAGCTCTTAGCCACCACCATATTGCAACCATCAGCTGAAACTGTCTCCACATGCAGATCGGTCACCATGATATTTTCTGAAAAATCCCTTCACCAGGATTTTTCTCCCAGGAAGATGAGAAGCCTCAGACAAGAAATGTAAACAATAATTATCTGATTGCTTGGAATGTGGTCTGGAGGTTGCTTACCAACAGGTGCATCTTTGATTGGTTCCATGCGAACTGTTTTAATTTAATGACCAATGACAGTCCAGCTGTGGACTCTGGTCAGTCACAGGTTTTTATTATCATTCTTGTCTAGCCTTCTGATGTCTCCTTTCTCTCTCTTTTTGGTATAGCTTTAGTATAGCACTTTGATTATAATATAATATCATAAAATAATAAATCAGCCTTCTGAGAACTTGGAGTCAAATTCTCATCTCTCACCTCGTCCTGGGACCCACAACACCACAAGAGAACTCCACATTAAACTAAGAAGAAAAATAAGAATCTGCCTTTAATTAACATCCTCAGTTTGAGAAACACTGGTTTACACTGAGCAATGTGAATAGATTCTAACTAAAAGGCCTAAAGTTAACAATGGCTTATATTTCTACTGTTTTCCCCAACTACTGGAAAATTTTTAGTTGAGTTCATAAGAAACACTACAAAACAGACACCTCTTAAAAATGTTTAGTTTGTCATCAATGTAGAACATGTTAACTTCTTCCAATGAACATCATAACTTATCATTTTCAGATTTAATCATGCTATTTCTGTTATAAAAGTATAATTCCATGGCTTTGTGCAGCCAAAACGAACAAACAACTAGAACAAAACAAAGCACACAAAACAGCAAGAAAAGCCACAAAAAAAGAGTATAAGATTTTTGATACATTACTAAGTGGTGAACTTCACTCTGGTAAAAAATTTCATCTGCCACAGTGGTGAGTGCATTTTCAGGACATCTGCTAATTTTAATGGAGGTTCATGGTATTTCCTACACTGCAGAATACAACCAAACTGAATGTCGCCACTGAGTTTCCTCATCTTTATTCTCACTATGTTAACTGATAAATGTTTATGACAAATTTCACTTGAAAAGAGTCCATCAATAATTAGAGAAGAAATAACTTGCTGTTAAAATGGGCTCCTTTGTCAGAGAGCTTTCCCTTCATCTCCTCCATGTTAAAGCTGGCACATCACAAAGTGACAGATGAATTTGATGAGGATTGATTCATGCCAGTCTCTGAAGAGTAATTAAGTTCAATAAAGGCCTGTCAATATTATTTGGTATCAGCTGTCACTTTATATCATGTATAAAAGGTACAGATGCACACAGAGGTGGACAAAAACTGTAAGGACAGAAAGCGCAATTCAGCTAGGACAGGGAGGTGGTAAATATTAAACACTCACTAGGTGTGAAGTCACTGCATCACCTCAAAAACTGTTGTGACCACCTCTAAAGACCAATCCTCAGTCAGAAGTCAAAAGCACAAATACTCCCAAAATGAAAGGTTAAAACTCATTACTTTCCTCTCTTCAAAGGATATTCATTCCATGCTTACCCACCTGCAGATCCAAACCTCATAGAATCAAACCTCATGCCTTCTAAAGACATTGGAAGAGAATAAAATAAAACACACAAAAGGAATAATTGTCCTCTTCTCCCTCAAGTGAGTGTACTGTTTCATGCCTAACATAGGCACCTACACAACAAGAGCCATAAACCCAAATTCACACTTCAAGCTTTAAGCTAGTTATCCCATCTCCTGGATGAAGTACTTCACTTAAGGAACATGCAGATAAAAAGAACCCACAGCAACAATCTTTAAAAACTGTTTTGAAAGCAAGAAGGTCATCCTACTCTGTCAGCAAGCCAGAGATTCTATGCAGTTGAAAAGGACATCAACACTTACATCAAGATGAAGCAGTGCAGCAAGCCACTGGTAGCAGAACTCCATGTGCTTTAATCCCAGCAAGAGCACCAAGTAAAGGGAGACAAAACCCAATCTCCAGCCTTTGCTCTGTAGCACTTGCCCATTAACCAGTCCCAGGGAGATGGAGTCAGAGGCTTTTCTGGAGAAGGCTGCCTGTGGAAGGGCTCCACCCTTCCCCTGAGTTTTAATTCACACTCTCTGATGAATGCAGCTGTACCAGGAGCTGAGGACTACATGGCCTAGTGGGGAGCAGCTGCTCTTTCAAGGTTAAATGAGTTAAAATTAATTGAACATAAGAAATTCAAACTGCAAGCAGGGAATGTTCATGCAGGGGTGTTAAGAAAAGAGAGAACATGCTAAGTTTAAAAAAACAAAACAAAAAGGCTTTACATGTGGAAACATAGTAGGGTGTCTAGGATACATAGACCTGAACATTTAATAAAATAGTAGGTGCTCAAGGATGGATTTAGGGGGGGATTGTTACATTTGAAGTTTCAGAGCAGGAACAGTGGGTGCTGATAAAGAATAGCTGATAGCTAAGAGACTTTGGTATGCAGCAGGTGATCCAAGTGAAAAATGAGAGTAGGTTTCAGCTTTTGGAGAAAGGAGTGATGTCTCTGTGCAATAAAGTGGAAGCTGGGTTTTTTCATGGGCTGCTAGATGGCTCAGCCATACTAATGTCATGACAGACAGAAGCTAAATACTCTTAAAATCCTGGTGTTAAGTGCCTAACTCCCTTATGTCCTTTTTTTTTCCTTTCCTACCTCAGAACAGATCTTCTGGCCAAATTGTGATTGGGCCCAGATGAACAATCTGAATTGGAATTACTTTATTATGTCTGATATTCATCTCATAATGAGCCATTACTCACCATTTTATATTCTCATATTCCTATCAATGATGTAGAAAAGAAAGGTTTATCTACATCCTGTCCATTTCCTTTAGGATGTAGTTCTCAAGCTTTCATTTGCAGATCACTGGAGGCACAAAGAGTAGTTGTTTTTTTAAGGAAATCATTGTTCTGTACATAGTGAGGTTTTTTAGGAGTCATACTTCATAATGACTTTTAGAAGTTTTTAGGTGATTTCATGAGCAATTAATCTGAAATCCCTGGGCAGATTCTTTTTTCCTGTGCTTGGAATAGCAGCTCCACATCTGCTGCTGGTAGCTTTACAGTGATTATTCAGCTTTGACCACAACTTGCAAAACAGTTGGAAATAAAATTGCAGAGGCCAAAGTGAAATGAAAAAGAGTGGTTTGGTCTGTGACACTTTCAGCTAACAGGAGAGACTTAATATTACTAAATGCAAAACTCTGTGGACAGGAAAATGGAAGAATATGTATAGAAAGAGGTGAGCATAATAATTAAAACATAGCAAGGAGACATGATCTTTTATATTTTTTTCTTTTTTTTCTTTTTTAATGGCAGGAAGGGTTTAAATCCAATACAGGTTTTCAAAACTTGTTGATTCTTTCGAAGATTCTTCTGCCTGTTATAAAACCTACAGGGGGGAATATCTACATGAAATCTTGATGTCTTCATTAAGGCATTATCTATTCTAAGAACATTCTGAATTATCATGATCATCATTAGCATGTTTTATAGCCTGTTCATTTGTTTTTCCCCCTTCTAAAATGGTAATCAAATATAAAATTTACTGTAAATCATCAAAAACATTTTCTTTGTTTTAACTTTAATCACAAAGTGTTGTAGTGTGTAATAAATGAAGTACAAAAATACTGAGTCATTGTTGTAATTTCTTTTAACAGTAATAATGCGAAAAACCTTGAAGTTAATAGCACTAGTAATTTGAGCATAACCTGCAGTTAGTTTTAAAAATTTTAACTAATATCTTTTAGAAGAATATAACTTCTTTAAAATTCATTTCTACCTCACTAACTTAATAATGTATCTGAAAACTTAGGAACTTCTATATTAGAAAGTTTTCCTAACAACAAAAAATATACTAAAAGACCACTGAACTAAAATGAGCAGGCTAGTTCATGAACAGCTTCCCTTAAGGAAGAAACAGATTTAAAATCAACTTTAAACAAAATTAATTTTAGTTACTCTTCTGGCTGCATTGTTTGAAAAATTTGGTAAAATACTGTAATCTTATTCTTACACTTGAAAAAAAGCTTCTACATAAATCAGGCATGAATTTTCTGATATCCAAGTAAACACTCCTCAAAATCCAGTGTTGTCATGCTTATAAACATTTAGCTGGAGTATGCACAAAGACTCAAATCCAACTTCAATAATATTGCCACAGTTTTGGAAAGTGAAGGTGTGTTTTACATGAATTTCATGAGAACATTTATGGCCTCAGAAGGAGAGAGCAGATTCTGAATGATGGTAAATTTTACCTTTCTTTGAAAATGTGGTGAGCTGACCTTGACTGGCTGGCAGATGCCCACCCAGCCACTCTCTCACTCCATTCCTCAACAGCACAGGAGGAGAAAATATGGAAAAGCTTATAGGTGAAGATGAAAACAGGGAGATTTCTTATGAGTTATCACCATAAACAAAACATTCTTCATTTAGAGGAAATTAATTTAATGTATCCCTTATGGGATTACAAGTGAAGTAGCAGAAATAAAAGCACACCACCTTACTGTTTTCCCTCCCTTCTTCCTTGGCTCAGCTTCATTCCTTTGTGGAATCTTCTGTCTCCTCCTCCTCTCCCTGAGGAGGGAGATGGGACAAGGGGAGCTGTGTTTAGTTCATAACAATTTGACTCTGCTGCTCCTTCTTTCTCATACAGTCCCCAAGCTCCAGCATGGGCTCTCTCCCACTGGAACCAGACCTTCACAAACTGCTCCAAGGTGAGTCTTCCCCACAGGCTGCAGCTCTTCAAGAGCAGCTTCAGCATGGATTCTCTCCAAGGGGTAAATGGATCCTCTCCAAGGTGTAAAGTCCATCAGCCAGAGACACTTTCAGCATGGTTCCTCCACAGGCTGCAGTTTCTGCCAGAAAACCAGCTCCTGTGGGGGCTCCTCTTCTGCCAGGAGCTTGCTGGTCCTCCATGGGCTCCACCATAAACTCAGCATAAGCAAAACAGACTTCATTTGGAGGAAATTGATTTAATGTATCCCTTATGGGATTACAAGTGAAGTAGCAGAAATAAACTCAAAAGCACATCACCCTACTGTTCTGCCTCCCTTCTTCCTTGGCTCAGTTTCATTCCTTTGTGGAATCTTCTGTCTCCTCCTCCTCTCCCTGAGTGGTGCAGGCAGATGGGAAAAGGGGAACTGTGGGTAGTTCATAACAATTTGACTCTGCTGCTCCTTTTTCCTCATACAGTTCCCGTGCTCCCTCCCACTGGAACCAGACCTTCACAAACTGCTCCAAGGTGAGTCCTTCCCACAGGCTGCAGCTCTTCAAGAGCTGCTTCAGCATGGATCCTCTCCAAGGGGTAAATGGATCCTCTCCGAGGGGTAAATGGATTCTCTCCAAGGGGTAAAGTCCATCAGGCAGAGACACTTTCAGCATGGTTCCTCCACAGGCTGCAGTTTCTGCCAGAAAACCAGCTCCTGTGGGGGCTTCCCTTCTGCCAGGAATTGCTGGTCCTCCATGGGCTCCACTGGTCACAGGGAATAACTGTGTGACCATGATCACGGCGGTTTCAGGTGAAAGGAGAGACGAGAATGTTGGCTCCATGTTCAGAAGGCTTGATTTATTATTTTATGATATGTATATTACATTATAACCATACTCAAAAGACATAGAAGAAAAAGGTTTCCTCACAACCTAGCTAAGCTAAGAATAGAAAAGAATGATGACAAAGGCAGCTCTCTCAGACTCTGTCCAAGACAGCTCCGTCTTGATTGGCCATTAATTATAAACATTTAAGATGGCCCAATCAAAAATCCACCTGTTGCATTCCACAGCAGCAGGCAACCATTGTCTGCATTCTTTTTCTGAGGCCTCAGCTTCCCAGAAGGGAAAATCCTAAAGAATGGATTTTTAGTGAAAAAGATGTCTGTGACATAACTGCTCTGTCATGAGGTTCTCAAAGGCTTCGTGGACATCTTCAGCACCTCCTGGCCCTGCTCATTCTCTCACCACAGACCTCAGAGAGTTGTTTGTCACCCTTCCCCCTCAGTTCTCACTGATGGGCAGAACCTTGTCCCTCCTCACCGTTTGCCTTGTCTGTGTGATTTTGCCCCGCTGTTGTGGCTGCAGGACTCAGCTGTGCCCTGGAGTGTGTGTGGAGCACAGAGAGCATTTCACTCTGCAGTCCTAGAACACACAGCATTCAGAGCCTTAACTTTCAGGAATTTAATAGAGTAGTTGAATGTCATCAAATTAGACAGCTTCCTGGTCATATGAAAAATTATAAAACAATTTTGCCACTCTATTTTATGATATTGGTTTCTGTCCATGCTTATTTCAGCATAACAGTACTTCCATTGTGCTACACTTTGAATCCAAATTACCATCCAGCTTCAGCTAAGGAATTGGAAATCAATTCCTAAAACATTATACTGATGACAAATAAATGATAGACAATTCACAACAAGCAAGCTGAAAACTTTTGGACAGAAAATCAACATAAATATTTGTGTACATACCAATGGGAAATAAGCTACATTCTAGGCTTCCTGAATTATATACAGATTCTTGTTTCAGAGTACAGAATTATTTGTACAGAGAATATTTATTTTATTCCTACTATGTGGATCAAGTTGTATAAAACTGTGTGGTAACCTTGATTCAGATACCTGATAAGTACTTAGCACAAAATATAGATCTAAGAAAATCCTATGTGAATGTTTAGTATCTCTTATGGCGTGGATCTGCTATTATGCTGAAATGCAGATTGTATTGGAAGACAGTAAGCAAACAAAAATTGTTTGTTGACCATGCTGATAGCATGATTAATAATCAGTTATTAATACTAAAAAGCATCATGCATAGGATATGCACAAAGCTCCCAAAAGGTAGAGGTGGAAGGAAAATGGTTTTCCTGTTGTGTTTGTATTAAACTTTTCTATTCTTTGGATATTTTTTTTTTCACAGTGTAAGAAAGACAATGGGAAATAACTCTATTAATGATCTGCTGAAAATACGAGAGTAAATGCTACCCCTAGGTTGTGCTCATTCCCAGATATCCAGGCTGCAGAGGACAAGTTAATGTAAGCAATAATATAATTGACAGGATCTTGAGAACTGAGAACTTTATCTAGAGACAGAATAGTAGCTCCCCAAACTTTCTATCTGAGGGTCAGAACAATGAAAGTACTAAATGCTTGGTAAATTAAAATCTGGAAAAGGAATTATGTATCAAAAATTATGTACCTGAAAACTTTCGTACCTATAATTCATTTTTTCTTACCTGAAAAATAGATTTTGAAATAACAGAATGAGAAAAAAAAACCCAAACTGTTTCCTTTTGTAAAAACTAATGGAGGCAAAAAATCTTAGTCATAAATATGAAGTTTGACCTGGTCTGTACAAGCCCTTTTTTTTCTCAGAAATGAAAAAACACTTAGAATGAAAGGTTTCCACAGCCAGTTGGCTAATTCAAGTGATCTGAAGAGCTGCTATAATGCAGTTTGCATTTCTTCATACTTCAGTGTCTCATCATTTGTCAGTGAGCACAATGAGGAGAGAGCAAAAGGCAGCCAAGGCAGCAGACGTGACAATGCGCTCTGGCACAGGAACGGAGGGCTACAATTAGGTGGGATCCAGAGGCAGCAAGGCAAATTAGCAGTGTGAAAAGGTGATCTATTATTCCTTAGTGAACAGTGCTGCAATTATTTTCTCTCTCTGTATGGCAGGTCTTCTCCCCCGCCCCTCCTGGCTTTTCAGTTTTGCCATGGTGTTAACTGAGTGAAAGCCCTGTCAGGGATGCGCCTAATATGGCTGGTGAACTTCTGTCTTCTGTTTCACAGACAGAAATTATTTTTGGAGACTTGGAGGTGTTAAGAATCAGTGGGTCTTGTTAGCAGAGCAGCAGGAGGTGCTGCCCAACCAGGTCACTGCAGTCAGAAAGATTCTATAGGTCACACAAAGAGAAATTCATGCAACTTCTGAATTTCTCTTTTCCTATACAGACAAATCTTGTGGGCAGAAAAAACATGAAAAATCTTTTTGATCCATTAGCCCTACAATTTAGAAATGGGGTGGAAATGAAAGGAGTACTCATCAGTAGGTTATCTTTTTATTTTGCCATAAAGTTCAGCACTTTGTGACTTTCCCTGTGACAATGTGAATCACTTAGGAAATGCGTGTTTCTAAAACAACTGTGTGTTGCAATAAAAATAGCAATATGCATTAGGGGGTAGCAGGGAAAAAAAGAAAGATGGGAAGTAAATTTTTAACTATCTTTAGATGGAAAATGCAAGTCACTGCAAGATGGCAAAATTAATGGGTTCCACTTAACTTGAGATAGCTGAGTGAGCCTGCTGCCTGACAGCCATTAGTGAGTCTGGGCTGGAAATTCTTAGCTGGAGAAAACCATCTGGTAAGCACCACACAAACAAAACTGGATGCCTTGGAGCACTTGGAGCATGTAGGCAATAGCAAGCAAGAGGCAAAACTGGAGTTTGGGAAAGAGACAGCATTTCAAGCTGAGTTATTCAGACTGAGTGATTCATTGCCACACACACTTCAGGCTTGTAGAAACACAAGCACAGCCTTTCCTCAGGAATTCTGGATAAAGAAAAAGAGGGTAGATCCTGTGTTCTGTAATCATACTGAGAAATGCACTTCTCTGTGAATAACCTAGGGAATAAGACACTCAGTGGGAATCAGAGCAGTGAACCTGAAACTGAATGCATCTCTTAAACCTATCAGAAGGAATATCAGAATATCACGTATGTTTATCAAACATTTCTGATCAGAAGAGTATCTTACTTTGAGACATGTTCTATAATCTTCAATGGGTTACCCATTATAATGACAATGAAAATAATAAAAAGTATGGTTTATTTGGATTTATTTTTTCACTGATATATTGAAGGGATGGGGTAAGATCCCATTATCAAGCTGCACACCTGTATGTGTATTATCTGTGTTCAGTATCTGTATTTCTTAGGGGATTGTCACATATAGAGCTTGAGGATTATAAGCATAAATCCCCAAAAACTGGAGAAAAGAAAAAAGAGAACAATTTCTTATGATTAGATTATTTGTTTTGGGGATTTTGGTTGGCTTATTTTTTTTCTGTGATAAGACTTTTCCAGGAAATTGAGGTAATACTTTCAAAATCATGACAGACTAAAACTGACAAAGTCTTTCTGAAAGGATTTAGACATAAAATAAATAGTTCTATATCTGTTATTTGGTTTCTAAATTTAAAAATTTGCCCAACCAATAATCAGTTATATAATGCTTTCAACATTCTTTCATAAGTGACGCCATACAAATCAAATGTTGAGTAAAACATGATTTTTTTTTTTTTTTTAATGCATGGATAAGCTCCCTTTTATAACTGCCAAACATTGCAAAAAGAGTTCTACTCAAAATCTTTTTTGGACAAAAGATACCATGTACATGGCAATCATGATTCACTGTTATTTCAATTTACATTTTAACAGTCTAATGGTCCAAATAACTAACTAATATTTTTAAAAACCTCCTTGGTAATAAAACTGGCATGCAAAACTTCCTCAAATTTACCCTTTTTTTGGTGCTAAACCTGTTTTTCTTTGGAAAAGCTTCAGTCTTTCTCAATGGCATTGGGAAAGGCAGGGACACAGAACAGTCCATCAGCAGCACCCAGAGCTCCTTACTAGAAGGAATACCTTGTCCATCCTGGCAGTTTCTCCAAAAGGGAAAGGAAATACGTATTAGACCTACTTATTTCAAGACAGAAAACATGGAGTCATTTAGGCCTTTAAAAGAAAATAATTGAGTAAGCCAATTTTCTAATACTTGTTCAGCCAAAATATATTTACTGGGTTTTATTTAGCATGTCACAGTGAAGTGAAGACACAATGGGACAAAAGGCAGAATTCCCTATTTATCTACCCCATGCCCATTAAACTTGGCTTTCCAGCACACCATGATTTGCAAATTTTTTTAATGCTATTTACTCCATCTTTCAGATCAGGCCAGCATGCATTGAATAAATTGAATTTTAATGCATATGGTTTGAGTATCCATCTACACTTCACCCCACATTAAAGTTCACTTTGTTCATTGTCTTTCATCTAGATTTTCCTTCATGTAATAGCAATAATATCCAAGTGAATGTGGATTTTTTTTGCTAAGATTTTCAAAGGCATGATCATACTTTGCTAAAATGCAAATATATCTGCTTCATATCCTTCATCCACTAATTTTGTAAGTCTATCAAAAAAGCAATCAAATTTGAGTGGCATGACAATTTTTTTTCTTTTCTTTTTGTTTATACTCCTACTGATGTTAAAAAATTAATGGTTTTCATTATAGCACAAAGATAATTCAATGTAATGAAATGAGTACCCTATAATTGTGAAATACTGAATAAATACAAAATGTAAGAATTGGAACTTCATTTTAAAGTTGTGGGTAGCATTCAAATATTTCATTATCATCTACATATTTCAGGAAAGCAAATTAAATAATGCCATCTATAAAGATATTACCAAATAACAAAGAAGCAATGAGCTGGTGGATGCATTTTATTCTCATGGTAGGTTTCATCTCCCTCTCTAAGCCTGTGGGTCAAAATTCTTTTGAATAAAAATTATTCTGGCCCTGCCATGTGACATTTGGAGGTGTTCAAGGCCAGACTGGATGGGCTCTGAGCAACCTGGTTTAGTGCAAGGTGGAAAGGTGTCCCTGCCCGTGGCAGAGAGGTTGGAATAAGCTGATATATAAGAATTCAGATGCATGAAATATTCTGAGATGGACTCATCTGACCCTTCCATGATTCTATGACAAATGAAAGCATTATCCAGGCAAAATGAAGATGATTTATGCATTTTTTAAGGTTTTTTAATATATGTTTAATTACCCTTGGCTGCTTGGCACCACAATGATTTTAGTCAGGAGTGCCCATAAAGCAGGCCACAGACTTTTTCAAAAGATCTTTCTGAGAATTAATGATTCTTCTCTCCATGTAGTGATGACACAAAGTTCAATAACTTGCAGGTAAACTAAAGTATGTCTTTTCAATGCATGTGTGATTTTAATTGTAAACCAACAGATTAATTGCTCCGTCAGTAAATTGCTTCAGTGGAATATAACCCTTGTTTTATACAGCTAAATATTATCCCAAATTTGATTGTTTTCAAACTTCAATTTTTCAACTATGTATCTGTGTTTTTAGCTTATGTCAGTTTATGTAGCTTCCACTGGTCAAGATCTTATTCCATGGTGGATATCTTCAATCCACAATCAAATCCTCCCTTAACCTTCTCTGCACTAAGCAGAAACTCCTGAAGTCTTTCAGTATGAGGTAAATATTCCAAACCCTACATACAGTTCTTTTGAGCATTTTCCTATAACTGGCAGTGTTTTTAACTTTATAATCTAATCACCTGCCATAGATATTCCTGACCAGGTACTGAAGTCTGGAGAGGAGTTCAAAACAATTATAGGAATAGGCAATACCATTGTGTGAAGCTGTGACTGCATGAACTGCTTCAGAGGGCTTCTAGCTGCTGTCACACACCCTGCAGCATCCAAAACATGAATGAGAATGCTCTCAGGGCATTTCTTGTCCTTGTGAGAGCCCATGTGGAGACCTCATAGGGGACCCCAAGCTGCAAAAAGATCTTTGGGTTTATCTTTTGATTGGCTGAAGGAGAAAAGACGAGTTGGAAGACAGAACTGTGTAGGAGATGAAATGGAAAAGAGAGTGTTGCTAATTTGCAGTTGTCATCCGTAGCAATGAGATGAGCTGACAGTGCCAGGGCTGCAGCTGATCTCTCCTTTCATTGATGAGGAGTAACAGAGCCAGGCATAAACAAAGCATCAACACCACCTCAGGATCTTCTGCCCCAGCTCTGCAGGCTCAGTTCAGCATCTCTCTGTTGGTTACATTTCATGTCTGTCAACACACAGGAAATGAGTGACATAACTGTTGCATACTCTGACCTTTCTGTAGTAATTCAATATATTGAATAATAATTCTCTTCATTACTCTTATATAATAATTCTCTAAACAACTTTTCATAATGGTGTTTGACCGCAATTTTCTACTTTGGATTGAATTTTAAGGTGTGTTGTGGTAAAGGTCCTTAGTGGATCAGGCTGTGAGGAAGTGTAGACAGAGCTGTTGGTGCTCCCAGCTTGCGAAGGACATCCTATGAAAGATTGAATACTGCAGTTTGATTTTTATTTATTTATTTTCTTTACAAGGAAAGCCACTTACCTGAATTGTTGAATAGTACATGTAATATTTACTAAGAATGTACCAGAAGAAAGAAATCAGACTGGAAAAAACAGAGAAGCTTAGCTGCAAAATCCAATGTAAGTTAGTTAATGACCTCAGGAGTCTCAAGCAAATCTCTTTTATTTAAAGATATCTAAATAAAGCTTCTACATATACATCTTGGTTTAGGTTTGAATTTGTTTTTTAACAGATTGTAGAATAGTATAAGTTCCAAATTGAGATAAAGCACTCCTTTTCTGGATTTTGGTTAGAAAGTCTGTTCCAGCATGGATGGAGGACAACTGTTCAATTGCTGCAGCTAATCATAAACCCAAGCATTAATCTGAGAATTCGTCTGAGTCAAAACAAGAAGCTGGATTAATGTAACACTGGAGGTTGGACAATTACATGACATTGAGACCCCTTCCAACCTAAATTATTATTACTATTAAATAAGACATACTGCAGACATTAAACATTTAACACTAGCTAGTCTGGGAAGGTGTACTGATAGATGTAGACATTGAATATTACACAGTTACTTGCTTTACATTTTGAAAAACTGAAAATTCAAATTACAATACAGAGGGTAATTTTAATTTCAAAATAAATTATGTATTTGGGACCCCAGATTTAGAAATAGAAACGTATAGAAAACTGGATTTACTCAAATATTATATGTGAGGGATTAAGTTTTATTTTCCTGTGTAAAATAAACACAGAAGGCTCATTAAGTTCATATCATACCACTATGACAAAGAAAAAAAACCTTCAAGAAAACAGTGATGACATTTGCATTTACTTATCCCTATACATTCCTCACTCGAGATTGAGTGTCTTCTTCCTTTAAACTCAAATCAAAGTAAAATGAGAGTTGAAGTCTCAAAATCTCAGATTTTTCACCGAATTAAAGAAGATGGATCTCTTAATTTTATAAGTCTCTCAACTGACTAATTGAGCAAGGCTGTTCCCTTGTTTAGAAGTGTTCATTAGCCAAGAACCTTCAAGGAACAAAGAGTTTGTGCAACATCAGCCTGGCCCTGCTCCAATAGATAGGATGTCCATGATTACCTAATCCAATGAGTCACCAAAAACTGAAACACCCTAAATTTCTCCTTAAAGGTTGGATTTTGTTAATTGATAGCAGGTAACTGCCAAAATTTAGATGAGCAGATCATCCTTGTGACAACAGAACTTTATAAAGATGTAATGTAATTCATTAGACAGCTAAGGTTGTTTCTTTGTGTTGACTTGATAATTAAAAGCACAGCAGTGTTCACTACCAAAAATTCTCTTTTCTGCTGCTGAGCCCCCCTACCCTCTCCAACTGGGATTTTTGTGTTCAGTTTGGACAGGAGAGTCTGCTCTAATGGTTTACAGCACAGACCAATCCATTGGGTTCAGTGTCTGCACCAAGAGAAACCAAAGCAGTATGAAATCCCTCTTATTCAGAGCAGAGAGAGAGTGAGGAAAAACAAATTGAAAACACACCATATTTTTCACAAGCTTATCTCTCTCTTTAAAGCTTTTTTTTTTTTTTTGTAAGATAGCATTTTGGTCTATTTATCCTAATGTTTTCAAATATTGACCATTGTCAAGGAATCCAAGCTGTGCTCAGTATAAATTTTTTTCAAATTTTAATTTTGAAACAAAAAATCATTTATAATTTTAAAGAACATGAAGTAACAGAGCATTATATATAAAAGTAACAGAATATTATATATCAATACCAAGTAGAAAACATAGAAACGAATATTGACATCCTAACTCACTTTAAGTATTTTGCATCCCTGCTTTTAGCTGAAATCTTTAATTTAGCTTGAATTTTAAAGACTTTAGTCTTTAAGATTAATGATAAATGGCCATTTTCAATCTATAGATAGAGCATTTCCTGAATACATAATAGTGACAGGAGCCAAAGAGAGAATCTTAATTTGTGTGGAAACCCCAGTGGCAAGTGGAACTCGGTTCCCTACGTATGCAGTTAGTTAAAAAAAATAAAAATAAAAATAAAAATGAATTGAATTACATCACATTATTCTAGACTACAAAGCAATAATGAAGAACATGAAACTCAGTAGTCGTGTGTATATACCTGAAGAGTTATAGACATGTTCAAATTTAACTCTCAGCTGGATATTAATTAGCAATTCTGTTTTTTCTTTGTATGGACAGTAATGTTTTTATACAATCTACCTTCAAGCAAGGACTTGTTCAAGCAGCTCTGTATATTTTTCATCAAAGAAACAAGTTTATTTTCAAGGTATTGACACACTGTATTTTGAGACCTTTGAAAATCCTTGCTATACTGAAGGTTGCTGAGCACAAACACAGAACCCTTGAAAATCCAGCTGTAATTTTGGGTACCGAACCTTTGAAAAATCAATCAACGTTCCTTTCCAAAAATATAGGTCTAAATAATCTATACACTTAATAAAAAACAATCAACCAAAAAAACCAAAAACAAACACCAAAACCCACAGGAGAGCAACCACCTTGCATATTAAATATGCATTCATTAGTTACTTCAAATGTGAAAAGCAGCAGTGACTCCTTTCTCATATTAAAACTGGGAAATTTTATACTGGAAGGAAGAAGGACAGGTGGTAAAATATAATGGAGTAAAATAAATGCTAAAGCTATTCTAGTCACTAATTAACCTTGTCTCACTTGATAACGAGCTCAAGAACATTTCCTGCTTTCCTGTACACATACATATCAGAATTACACTGCAGAGAGTCTGAATGGGTTTGGGCTACTTTTTCAAATCCATTATGTTCCAGACTTAAAGGTCTTTTCTTGCAAAATAGAAAGAAATAATGTCAAATTAGGGGTTATATTTCCTTCCTAACAGGAATGCCATGTGCCTTGGCTAGTCCAAGATGTACCACATGAATGCCATGGTTTGAACATTTCCTTCAGTATGTATTTCTGCTTGGCAAACATCCAAAATAAAAATCCCTTTTCCAAAGCTGATATTAAACTGCTTTGCTTCAAACACATCACAAAGAGGTGATGATAAGACATGTCTTAGTAGTCCTGCCCATCTCCCCCTAAATTTAAATATATACGATAGTACAGAATTGACATGTGTTGAACTAAAAATTACCTTGCTACAGTTAAAATTTAGCTGTCATGTATACCCCAAAGAAGCTGGAGGATTGAACAAAGTTATACAAAACCTTGCTTCAAATTCTATTCTTAAACTTCTCAGGAGCAAGTTATGATTTGCCAAAATTATTTTTAATTAAAGAAATTTACAAATTAATTCCTGTAATTATTACTAGCTCTGTAAATTGTTTAGAAGCTTTAATTATGAACATTTAATATTCAAAATTCAAGCTGAATTGTGATTAAATGTAGGCCTATTTCTGCTTCTCTGCTGGATGAAAATAGCTCTTGGAATGAATGATCTCAGAGCATTAAAAATACACGTTTAACAGTTAAAAAGTGTGAAACTGCCTAATATTTACCTTAAGTTCAGTTTCTTCTTGTTTAACATCTCACAACTAAGAAATACTTCTGACAGATGGCAACAGCTTTAGAAAGTTGGAAAGAACTGAAAAGAGTTTCATAAGAAGTGCAGGTGAGTGAGAGGTTTAAAGACCGAAAATCAAATACACGGAGGGCTGCGTGTGCACAAGTTTGCCTGCTTTACATATTTGTGTTTCTACAAATCTTTACATAACACACATAGCTGCAGACACAAATTTGGTCAGGTATTAGCTCTGTACTCTTTAAGCTATATTTTTTTAACTGTTAAATAAGTGCTTTGAGGCCCTAAGCGCTTTCATATTTTCATGATTTTCATTTGGTTTGACACGGATGTGTCCCAGGTTGGTGGCACATGGATTGGCTGCTTCTCGCTCACCAGTTCCTGTGATGGAGTTTGTACAGTGAGAAAGCACCTGCTCAGTAACACCTCTTGAAAATGTATATAAATATCTCCTGAAAATATAAATAAATAAATTAATTAATAAATTATATATATATACACACACATATATATATACAGACACACACACACACACACACACACACATATATATATATATATATATATATACACATCAATACCACATAGAAACGTCTGTGATTTGTTGGCACACCTTCCCACTCAACAACTTTTCCAAAATTCAACAAGGGAGCACAATCAGACTTTTCTCTTAAAAAAAAACCCCAAAACAACAAAACCCAGACTACAGACTATTGAAGCCAGTAATATTCTATAGAAAAATTAAATTCATTTATTTCCCTCTGTGTATATGAATCAAGACAGTGCAGTTCACTAAGGAATGTCCAATTACAGAGGCACCTTTACCCTCTTTGAGTGTCTATTCTAGAAAAAGACTGGGAGACAGGCAGAAAAAGAAAAACTTAATACTGTCTCATTCATGATAGTTTTCTATACTTCATTTCCCAACTAATTAACCTTTTGCTGCAGAAAAGTTCTGCATTAAGAAGCACAGCATAACAATCAAACAACTCATCATTAGTGAAAGACTGGTTCTAATTTAAAATATTTCCACTCTTCAGAAGAATCAGTAAATTCCATAAAAATCTTCAATTCTCTCATCCCCTATAAAATCATACAGGTATGCAGAATCTAAACTTAGAATTTTTTTTTTCTTTTTTTCTGTTTCAAGTTGTTAATGTCAAAAATGTTTGTCTCTCAGCAATACAGAAAAACAGCATTTTTTACATCACAAATTGCAAATAATATACGTAGGGTGTTTCACAGGTTCAGACTTGTCATATGTTTAACTGTGCATGACCTGCACTTTAAAGAAATAGTACTTAAAATGTACACAAAGCATATGTACAGACATGGGGTCTCCCTTTCTATAGGCACCCACACACCTTGTTTATACATGAATGCACATATGGGTGTGTATATATATTTTTATTTTACAAGTATGCATCCCTTCTTTGTGCATGAGAGCAAACAATACATGCAAAATGTGACATGCAGTGTTTTTTATTGACTGAGCAAAGTGAAGGAGGTGAAGTTCCTCATCTCTCTCAGCCACAGACTGCCCAGAACTCTTTGTGCATGGCCGCCATCTCTGCCTTAGTAGAACACCAGGACATTTGACTCCAAATATATTCTAATTTAAAGAACACATAAGACAAGACACTCTCAGAACTCTCCCCTCCTCAACATACTTCAAAAGCAGCCACTCATAAAAGAGAAATATCTCCTCGGTGAGATGCTTTACTGCTACTTTAATTTACCTGGCAATCTATTTTGATGACTTCCTTAGTGACAGATATTCAAAAACTCCTCAATATGAATATACTTAATTTAAAATCAGTGAGCTAAAAACCTATAAAATGCATAATTTTAATAGTTTGAAAATCATAATCACTATTATACAGGAAGTTGCTATAACCAGACATGATTATTAAGTGGATAACACATTATGGTTGAAAGATTCCAACAGGCCCATTATGCTGAAAACATTTCTGGAAATAGATCTCTTTTTTTTTTTTCTCCCCCCCTATATTTCTGCATTTTTAGAAATGATATTTCTTTTCCACATTTCAAATGTTACCTCTAACAGACAAGTGTATTTATGTGCAAATTTCAAAATGATTGAAATTGCCACTTCACAGCCAGAGAACCCTATTAGTGGCAAGTACTCCAACAGCTTGTTCACAATATATATATTTTTTTTTTGCTCTACTCCCAAAGCCCAGCTCCTGGGTGCCCATCTCCCTGCTGTGAAGGGCACAACCAGTGCACCACCAGTTTGTATACAAAGGAAGTCAAATTAGAGTAGCTGACACTGTTATTATGCAATACATTTGTCATCATCTGTAGATACTTCCTCAACTCCTGCTAAAGTCACAACAAGGACTCTCCTGGCTTTGAGAGCTGAATCAGGTCTGCATTTGCCTCCAGGCTGCAAAGACATGCACAGTTTGATAAGGAGGGACAGCTTTAAACACATTTTTCTCTAGAAAATCCCTTCCCTTATGCAAAGGCTTGGACCTATCATGAGACATTACGAGGCAGAAAAGCTTGGGGATCAGAGCAGGCACACGAAAGATGCAGCAGCATCAAGGCTGTCAGACACAGAGTGAAACTGGACTGACCATGAGAGATATTACACAATAGAAAAATAAAAATAAATAAGCAGGAATTCTCTAGTCCTTGTGCTGTACCAGGTTACAGGGACATTTACATTGTTGCAGTTCACCATGTTCATTGTCTTTAGCCATCTAAGAGGTCACATATTTAGTAGAAACTCCTTGATATTTCATTTTGTTCCATGCCACTGCCAAGAAATCTGTTGTAAATTCTACTTTGTGATTTTTTTTAATTTTTTTTTTTTATTTTTTTTACTTTATGGGTTACATTCAGCATCCTGGAAGGCATGAACCCTAATCAACCCTACAGTCTGAAGACAGGGTACATATATATTCCATCTTGCCAGCAGTGTAGCTCCCTGAGTATCTAATGAAACCAGCAGGGACTTAAGCATCCTTCAGGATACAGCCCTGCCATTTCTTACTGAAAAAAATAAGATATAAAATGACTGTAAGGAAATAATTTATGCTATTCCTCTAGAAATCTCTGTAAGGATACTGAGGGAATATACTGACCACAGAATCTGAGTTGGCTACACTGAAACTCCATAAATGAAAGATTTTGCACCAGTACAATTTCCAGGGATTATTATCAGGATTTATTTTTTTTTAATAACTGATGCTTGCTATTTTTTTAATAACTCATGCTTAATGAATGTCAATGTGGAGAACGTGTTTCTTCTTTTATTAGAGGCCTCTGAGATCTAGTTTGGAAAGACATCAAAAGGGTAAGTTTTACTTGAAAAAATATTTAAAAAATGAGAGATTAGCTTCTAAATTATTGTGTTCTACCTTCCTTTAATTGATTCTCTTCTTCAGACTTGTTTGAAGTTTGGCATGAGAGCCCCAGTGGAAACACAGCCATGGATTAAGCACCAGTTTGACCTATGAGCTACTGCACAAAATCTTCCCTTATCTTGAAATACATATGTTAGGCCTGAAATTCTGATAATAAAGGAAAAAAATAAATGTAGTGAGTGCCCCAAAATAGTGAATTCATTAATGAACAATTTAAATTATAATTTGAAGAGCATGAGTGTATATAGACTAATATTTCTCTTGGCAGGAAGGATTTGCCCAGATAAATTTGATCAAATGTAGTTGGCTTTCTTGCTGCCCTTAGGACTAAACATGCTCAACAATATCAAAGGATTCCAAATTAACTTTCAAAGTACAATGGTCTTGCAAATGTTGTATTCAGTATTAATTGTAAACTTAACTTGTCTTTTGTTAGAATCTTTTGTGTGTTTGTCGAAACAGATTGGAAAGCATTGAAAATATTAATCTAAAACAGAAAAGTTGGTTTCTTTCAATCCACAATAGAATTGGTTTCATGTCTCACAAAAGTTTAAAGAAATGTCCATATAGTACCTAGCTGTTAATTAATAAATTACTTAGAAATTTCTGAATAACTTTTTTGAGGGAATTTATATACCAGTGTTCCTTGGACTGAAAAATAAAAACAAACAAACAAAAAAACCACACCAAAAAACCCAAACCAAAGAAACGAAAGCAGAAGTCAACCAACAAAAAATACCCACATAATCAATTAATTCTAAGTAAAATACATAAAATTATTAGTTCTGTTATAAATTAGCTCTAGGTGTGACCTAAAATGTGTATTTCTGGACAGTATATGTCTTCTGCCTTCCTTAAAGGAATAAGTGCATCTCCTCTAACAGGTGAATTTTCATATTATAAAATGCAATGTGAACTTGTGGTTCCTCAAGATTCCTCAGTGGAAACACAAGGTCTGATTCAGCTTTCTGTCACATTTAGGTAAGCACTGAAAAGAATTCAAAAATCATAAACAGAATATCCATTTCCCTTCTTGTGTTTTTTTCCTCCCTGAATTGATGTTCTACAGCATCTGCTGGGAGACAAATGACTTAAGTGAACTGATAATGAGAAAAAGAACCAATTACTTCCATGAACTGGACTGAACCTTTAGCCATCACTAGAGAAAAGCGCTTGAGCTATTCCTTAACGATGTCCAAAAGAACACACTGTCATAGCACTGCTAAAACAAGTACACCCAGATAGTAAAATGTCTCTCTAATTAAGGCAGCATTGAAGAAAAACAATAAAAACAGAAGAGATGAAGAAAAAGAAACTGTGAGAAGGTCAGGAGTTCGTGCTTCAAAGTCAGTTTTCCACAGAAGTGCTAAATAACATTAACACAGAAGGGAAGAGGCAGGCAAATGGAGAGGAGAAATCAAAAATAGATTCAATACTTAAACAAAATTTAGAAAATAGGTGGTTTTTTTCCCTACAGCTTCTGGGATTGTTTGCCTCTTCCAAATTCTATGGTAACTTAGAGCTCTGTATAAGTATTAATGTTTAGGAAGATTATAGCTCTCTCTCAGAGACTTGGTTATATAATTATATAAACTGCAAATACGCAGTGCTCCTTGTACTGTGTATTTGTGGAATTAGAATATCAGTCTGTGTTCAGTTCAGGCTTTCAGTGTAAGGCTCCAGAGACAAAATTCACCCTGTGCTGTATCTATATTTGAAGACAGCTCATGGAACCAGTCAGATTTGGCAGTGCCTTACAAATTCCTGGATCTCTTTTCCCTGATGCCAACTGGGTGCATTTCCTTGGGAATCCCATTCCACAGAGACAGCAAGAGCAAGGAATGTGGGAACACAGAGAAAAAGGTGCAAAGAACAGCCCCTGGAAAAGCCTGCAAGCCCAAAACTCAGCAACCAAACTATCTCCTCTATCATGCCCTTGGGCCTTTGATAGATGATTAATAATAGTGGACAATTCTAAATAAATCTGACCCTACTATAAGACTTCATGAAAGTTACATACTTTGAAAGTGTTCACAATTTGCAGAAGGTCAGACCCTTCTAATTATATCTTGTCTCCAAATGTTCCTCAAATCTTCTGTCAAAATGCTTGCAACTTTTTTTTCCTTGCTTGTTTGTTCATCTGTTTAGAATAGGTAATCATCTAGAAAGCATTTTTCATGTTGTGAATTTCAGACAACATCCTCCCAAGAAATTGCTTTGAGTCATAGAAAGGTCATCTAGGGGAGTACAGAAATATAAATTAGTAAGGAAATTACTGGACTTTATATTTACTCTAATATTGACTTTTACCATATACTTTAAGGTTGAAAGAATTTTGTGCATAGAGATGAACTAAAATCAAATGTTCTGAAAGTTACTTTTAAACTCCAACATGCATCTTACTGATCAGGACTCCAAATTAATTAATTGTAGATACAGTAATAGTTGCCCACAGGTCTAAGTGCAAATTCAATCCATATTTTACTACCTCAGTTTTGAAGGTCAATATAGGTCCTATTTCATTGAAAATATGAGTAAAAATGAATGAAATAATTAGAAATGTATTTAACTTTCAAGTCTAGCATCCAATTTGCAACAACTTCATCAAATAGTTTAGAATCCAAAATAAAGAAAAGAAAAAGGAATTTGGTAGGATTATATTGCATTCAGATCTGGCCCAATATATGTGATTATCCTATAGCTAGTCCCTTTTCCAATGATGGGATATTTTGACACTTTCCTTTACTAATAGGTAGCTTGAATTATAAGGTCCCATGCCCAACAGTTCTGGTTAAATCTGGTTTAAAAACGGGTTAGAAAACTTCCACTCCAACAGAGCCGTGGAGAGATTGAATTGTATATGTATATACTTAATTAGACTTTTCATCCATTAGGAATATGAAGAACATGTGTGTCAGATAACTGCAAATTCTCTAGTGAAGTCAGCAAATAATCTAGGACAAAGTCATGTCAGGTATTAATGAGAGAAACAGTCCTGTCAAGGCTCTTTTGCCTCCAGGGAAACAGAATGCTAACTTATTACCTGTTCTTCTTCCAAATAGTTGTCAAGTTTAAATTTCTCTCACCTCAATGAAATCACATTGAGTTCATTATAATCTAATTTCCTGATCCAGAACCACTTAACTTATTCTTAAATTAATGCTGGTACCATGCATATACTTAATCGTGTCTACATTTTTCTTTTATGGAAAAACCAAAGAGTGATCTGGCATTGTAAGCTGCATATCAAATGTATATCCTCCATGTGACGTTGCTTTCTCTCTACTACGTTTTTTTGAACAACTGGATTTTCATACCTACTTAAGTAGAATTTTGTTGTTGCTGAAACACAGGGGTTTATGCTTTCCTCCACGTGCATTCTGCTATGTATATATCTCAACTTTTTTTTTCACAGAGTTCTCCAGGCTGCACAAAGTCTCAACACCTAAATCTTTGATGAATGCATCACTAAATAGATTGAAAAGGAAATGATATGCTGATGTGGATTGCAAAGTCATGAGGAATTCCTCAGAGAGGATTTTTCCTACATGGCAAACCTTAGTAAAAATACTGCAAGAGATTAAATTTTCAGGAATGATTTTTCAAATATGGGCACTATGAAAACAGTTTCTTTTTTTGTAGCTTTTCCAGATATGCTTTTACCTCAGTAACCAGCATCCCACCTTCAATCACTGCTGTGAAATTTTTGCCTCTAATTTTCTGTTGAATGTATAGCTGAAAAAAGGGCTGGATTCTGACCTGGTTTAAGATAGACGTTTTTAGAGCAACCCCACTAAAATCAATGGAGCTTTTCATCATGTGTCTGGAAGTCAATCTGCTTCTCTCAAACCCTTCCTTAGGGGCTGATGGGAATGTCCTTATTTCTGGTGAGGTTTTATTTTTGTTTTTAATGCATATCACTTGGCTGTACCTGGTGTAATGAAAGAAATCTGAATCAGATTATATAATTTGATATAATTTTTAAAAATACTGTTTTCTATGGTGTAGCAAGGATGTGTCTTTGCGTTAAAAATCACAGTAAAGTGCTTCATGCAAAATTTCATTTTTCTGCTCTGTCCTAAACTGCTTCCTCTAAGGGTGAGTGAGGTTTAAAGGTGGCTCCTCACAGTATTCAGTCACTGCTGTGTAGGTACAACTTGTGACAGGTTCCCTGGCTTTGGCTTTGTCACATACAGAGCTGCAGGAGCTGCCAAAATCTTCTCAAGACTCCCAGAGCTCTGTGTAGGATATCTCTCATATATACCATCCTGTGGGTGTTTACTGAGCATGACACAGCTTCAAACCATCAGTGCCTTTCATCCCCTACGCAGTCTGAAGGCGTTTGACAATGCCTTCCCCTTGCAAATGTGAGAAAAGAGAGACTTCTCTGTGCTCTCCAAGTCTTTAGCCACAGATTAATCACCCCAGCACAGAAACAACTACAATATCCTCATAAGTATGTTTTACTTTATCTAACAACAAAGAAAAAAAAATTAATTTCAGCTATTCATATTAATCCAAGGACTTTCTACAAAAGACAGTTGATATCAAGATCTGAGTCTGGTCTCATACTCATTTTAACCCAAAGTAGTCAGAATGTTTGTTTTAAATGATTTTTCCAAAACTAAAACCAAGACCAACCAATAACTTTGTCTTTCCTGTGTTATAAATTAATACTTGCTTATCAGGTTAAGCAAGATTAGAACTCCATAATTCTATGTTATCTTCCTCTCTTTATCTTTTGGGATCAGTGGCGAATTGTGAACCACATTGTGGGGCGAGAACCTCCTTAGCACAATTTGCATACTTCTGCTCCCACACCAAGAGCTTTTATTCAGTCACAGACTTCCTGAAATCTTTTCCACCAGCTTAAAATTTATAGTAATTAGCACACTTTTTGTCTTTGAACAGATCTCTATACATATATATGTGTGTGTGTGCCTGGAAAGAGTTGTATGATGTTCCAGCCCACACAACATCTTTCTTACATAAAAGTTACATCCTGCTTGAAAGCTTCCTTGGAAAAGCTGAGATTCATTGTATTATAAAAGTGCACAGTTTTGTTAGGATGCGAGGATTTCTGGCTGCATATTAATTTTGCTGTAAAAGTGCACTGAGATGATAAGCTTCCAGCAACTCAGTCCAACTCAATTATCTGCGTCCTTCCAGGTGGAGACATCAGGACTTTATGCCATTTTTGTCATTTCACTATTTTACAGCTCAAACTTCCACATGGAGCCAGAGCAATCTAAAACTTTAAATGTCTATTAAACTTCCCACCCCTCTGGCAACCAACATGGCAACTGCTCTACTGCATCAAGAAAAAATTGCCCTCTTGCAGATGAACTTTTACAAAATAGACTAATCTTTTCATACCATGACTTGCTCTAGACATGAGCCAGAATAACCTAAGTTTTGATCTGTGCACATTTGGAACAAGTCATGCAGCCCCATATCACTTCCACCTTTATTTAAAGACTAGAAAATTTAAGATGGAACTTCTTCCTCTGGAAAACACCTTTGTGCTTTTGCTGTATTTCCCTCAAGGTGGCCTCCAGGAGGCAAAAATAACCTGAGGAGCAGACACTCCTGCTCAAAATCAACTAAGTGGAGAATGAGACAGCGTATTTTGTGAAGACAACTTTCTTCAGGTCTTTCCTCTGATGTTGATGATACCAGAGCTCTGTGCCTTGGGATATGCTAACAGAAGCTGACATATGAAAGAGCAGGATCAATAAAGCCTAATGGCTCAAATTTCAGTAACACTCACTACTTATTAAAAAAAATAAATTTCTTCAGAATGGTGAGGTTTTAACAGCTGCATTAAGAACAGCCAGAAAAAGCTATCTTACCATGTACATAATGACATATTTACAGGATTTTACACAGAAAAATGTTAACAGTTTGTGCATTGATTATGTTTTTTAATTTAAAATATCCTGATATTATCTTAAGAGACAGAGCTTAAATTTTAGAAGAGCAGTGACTCAGGTGATCCACCTCACATTTTGCATAGCTTGAGTACAAACTATGCCTTAGACATCTTGTGTTATGACAAATGACATAACACAAGGCTTGTTATTGAGCCTTGTGAGGCTGCCTTAAAAGAAAATTAGAGGGGGATATTTTTAGAAGTTTATTTCCCAGAAAGATCAGAGAGTAATCTCTACTCCACTCTTCCTTTTCTTTATATATACTGTTCTCTAAAAGTAAGTGGTTCTTTAAGAACCACACATTTTTTAGTGTCAAATATAACTATTAACAGATATACTGCACGAAAAATAGACTGGTTGCATAAGAATAGTTTAAAAAGTTCTGAAAGATCCAGAAACTTTTACATTCAAGTCCCAAAATTGCCCCTACTTCCAAAAATATAAAACCTAAGATTTCTTTCCGAGTGCACTCTCCAGTTTATCAACTAAGTAATAATTTTTTTTCTGGTAAATGTAATTGGAGAATGAAGATTAAAATTCAGAATCCACAATCAGTTGTCTGAGGCATTCACATAGGAAAGGTTTTCATCTAATTTTCACTTCTCTATATTAATATTTTCTTGAATGTATTGCTGGTTTAAATATTATAGAAGCCTCTAATGGGAGAAATGCACTAGTACTATTTCTAGAAATTGGCTGTCTAAGGTCATGAGAAAAAAAAATCAGTTTTCACCTATGCTAAGTACCAGGTTTTACTCAAAATTAATTGTAATTTATGGAGTAATATCTAAGCAAGGTAATTAATTGATCAAAGATGTTTTCCTAGAAAGGCAAAATAATCAATACACTTCAGCACCAAGGTGTTGCATTCACTACAGTACATTACAAATTAATTCCTCTGTGTCCCATTTGTCCCAAACTTCAGCAATGCATAAACACGAGGCCAAACTTACAATGTGTCTATAATAAACAAACCTAATTTAGGAGGATAAATTTGAACCTGACTTTCACCTGTCCATCCTGTCAAAATTCCTGGCCTCAACTAGCATTTGTTATGTCCTAATGCTCATTTTATTGCATTTATTCCTTTGACTAATAGTGATGTTTCAGTGATAGCAGCAGCCCAGAAAGCCACTCCCTGCAGCTGTTCTTGTCACACAGGGTCACAGCATTTACACAATTTACACATTGGTGCCTTTAGGCAAGAGCCTGAGTGCACTTATCAGCATTTCCTAAGGCACTTATGATTTTAAGACAAAGTAGGAACTTGAAGAATCACTGTAAAGGGTGCTTCAAAGAGGTACAGGAAGCTCGATTGTCACTTCAGGAAATTATGATATCTTTAGAATACACAGTAAGAAATTCTTCAAGGCTAGCAAAAGTCCTTAAAAACCTGGCTATACTGCATTAATACCAATCAATTTGTTCTTTACAAGCACAGTACAAAACCCAGCTCAGCTCTGGCAGGTGGCAAGGTGGTGGGAAAAGAGTTTTGCTGAAGGGTCCTTCTGACATACGGGGTCAGGCAGAAAAAAACTTCTGGGAAAGGTAGTAGAGGAGATTTGGGCACCTTAGGCAAGACAGAAAGCAGATAAACTGTCAGAGATAAGAGTTAGAAAACTAGAATGTGCACAGGGGGACAGCAGGAGGGCAAAAATCTCTCAGTGGTGGAAGGTCTCAGTAATGTAGTAGATTCAGTAGCTAACTTTGAAAAGTTTCGAAATAAAGCAGTACAAGGGAGAAGAACACAAATTGTGTTTTTAATTGTTAGAAATAAAATGATCATTTTCTTGGAAAGTTGTTTTGTGGGGTGGTCAGATACAGACCAAAAAATGCAGACAATGTCTCCCATGCAGGGTAGGACCAACAATGCGACTCACTTCGCAGATGACAGTAAGGCTGTACATGTCACCTCTCTGGACTTTGGTAAAGCCTTTCACACCATTTTCCACAACATTCTCTGGAGAATTTGGCTTTTTATGACTTGGATCAGTGCACTGCTCCCTGTCCAAAACACTGTCTGCATGGCCAGGGCAGAGTTGTGGAAAATGAAGTTACATCCAGCTGGCTGCTGGACATAAGTGTTGCTCCCAGGGCTCAGTCATGTTCAATATCTTTGTCAATCACTTTGTAGATAACACCAAATTGGGTGGGAGTGCTGATCTGCTGGAGGGTGGGAAGGCTCTTCAGAGGGATGTGGACAGGCTGGATTGATGGATAAGGTGAACTGTACGAGGGTCAACAAGGTGAAGGGGCAGGTCCTGCAGCTGAGTGACAACAACTCCATTGTTTCCACCAGACTGGATGGAAAGCTGCTCAGTGGAAAAAAACCTGGAGTGCTGGTGAGCAGTAGCTGAACAAGAGCCAGAATGTGCCCAGGTGGCCAAGAATGCCAGTGGCACCTGGCCTGGATCAGCAGGTTTCTTTTTAAAATTTTTTTCCTCACCAAAATTAGGAACTAGAGTTATGTTGCTTTTCCTCCTTTAAGCAAAGAGGAGTTAGGTAAGAACTGTTAGGTAAGAACTGTGGGATTGATTTCATCAACAGGTCTGCAGAGATTTTATTGTTTTGTTCTGTTTAAACGTTTGAGGAAGTAAAGCATAATGACCACAAAAACACTCTGTGGCCTTAATGTATGTCATCTGCCTAATGTCCCCAAGAAAAAGTCATCATGTGCTATACATCTAAACCTGCTTCTCCAATGCTGTTGCTGTTTTGTCATTCTAAATTTTGAAAAATCACAGGAGGTATGTTCACAAAGCCCATTAACAAATAAGACTTGTGCTCACACTTCCTGCACACTGTTTTGAAAATGGATCCCTGAGGGCCTAATTAGCCATTATGCGCTTTTCCTACTGGAAAAGGCGAAGGAACTTTTTTATGCTTAAAATAACTTAGCAACCAAAATCTTCCAGAAGATGTAATCTCTCTTAGTCAGTATCTCACCTCCAAATTAAGGGGATCCCACAGGCCTCCATCCCAGCATCCAGTGAAAGAACCACACAGAATTACCCCACTGGATATCTGCATTTGTCGTCTGCATAAAAAGCAAGAAAATTGTCATGTCTTCAGCCTGACAGATGCTAAGTTCTCTTAACTTACATGAAAAATTAGAGATGTAAAAGAAGAAGCTGCATCCCTTAAAAGAATGAGCTGGAAGTGTAGATGATTGCATGGAACACTAGGATACAAGAAGATGCCAAAGCAGAAAATGAGTGCAGAAAATTGTGCTATGATTATAAGGACTCGGATGCTTCACTTTGAGACCTCCATGAACACAGCAATGGGAATCCTAATTATTTTCTTCTCTCAAGCACGCTGCTAATTTGTCCACAACATTTAGCAATCAAGCGGCATTTAGCAAACAAGTGCCCAGCTACATAAAACAAGCCGTGTCCCTCATTGAAATGTTTTCGTGTGGGGAGACTCTTGTTGGAAAATTCCTCAATATGCTTGGGACAGTGTTTTTCCTGATCTTCAATATCATTTTACTCCCACTGGCTTGCACTTTTGCTTTGCCCTGTTGAACCATGAGGTGACCTGGACAACTGCTTTCCACAAATGGCAAGATGCTTGCCCTTCACAGATACCATCAATTTTGCAGGCAGAATCCTCCAATTTGTAATTGCTCTATCTTCCTAAAAGTAAATTTTACTACACTGTCTTGGAATCCAATTATCTGTTTGACAAATGTTGGACTTTGGGATGTTTACTACCCACTCAGATGAAAAACAAAATTAAAAACATCTTATTTAAAAATTGAGAAAAAGATTAGTTCAGTGCTTAGTTCTGATATTATACTTTTCAGAGAACAAATAAACAGCGAAATTTTATTGTGATAGGGACTTTCGCAGATATTAGTAGAGATTTTTAAAAGTATTCCAGAATGAAAATAATTATAAACAAGTTGTTCTTCAAGGAAAAAAAAAAAACATTCTGAAAAAGTTCAAATTGAGTGGTTTGGCCTTAGGGATGTTAAAAAATATATGAATAAAAACTCTGCCAAAATCTGTATAATTTTTAGAAATTTTTTATTTTTGACAAATTTTCCACAAGGACCGTTTTGGGGAAAATTTTAATGAACAAAATTGGATGAAACACATCTAGTGTGATATTAAGAAATATGAACACCTACCTTTATCTGAAGGTGAGTGTTCCTAGAGGATGGATCGAAGAAAAAGCTACATAAAGCAGTGTAGCCTTTTCTATTTTCAAAGCTAAACCTTTGTTTTGACCAAGAAGCCTACCAGCAGAATTTTAGAGAAAGAGACAAATCAAAATAATTATTTTGAGTGGCTTAATTAGGAATTCAACAGTAGCTGAAATGGTGGATGAATTACATGTTTTATAGAATGGTTCTAGTCAAACAGAAGACTTGCCAAATACAGATGCTTAGTGACATCTAAAGACACTAAATGATTAATTACTGTTAATAGCAATGGAAATGTTCAAAAAAGAAATGTTTTTTTTTAATTTCCATAATCACACAGAAAAAAATCTAAGAGTAGCACTGAAGTAGCATAAGTACAAAATGCAAATGAGCTATGTGTGATCACCCAAATATGACTATCTTGCTCTCAGCATTTCACCACAATTTACTTTTTTGATTAAATCACGTTAAAATAAACAACAGCCATTCTGAGTGCAAGCATTCTTGAGTAAGGTTAAAAGACTATAACAAACAGAACTGAAGCATAATCCATTACCAATTTATTTCTATTGTTGACTCATCCATAATAGACATAAATCTGGTACTTCGAAATAATGGTTGCGAAAGGCACCCTGTGTTAATTTGTTCAACATGTTGGAAAAAAAATAAGAGTGATAAAGACATTTTTCTCTTGAATTCCTGATAATTAATGTTTCTTCTACATATCACCCAAGCTAAATTTATATCTTGGTATTTCCACCAGTTTCAACAGAGTTCAGGCATGTAGAACTTCAGTACTTTTTTTTTTTAATAAGGAATTTTGTTCTAATGCCAATGCTGTAAGATATTATTTCTATGAGAAGAAGCAAAGCAGAGGGAGAGATAACCTCACCAGAGTGTGGAATCACATGTCCTATAAGCACTACAGGAGTAAAGGGCAGTCTGGTTTTCCTAATAGAAATGCATATCACAGAAAATACACAGAACAGCATTTTACTAGAGCTTACATAGTTTTCCATTTAATTTCAGATTAACTTCACATTTTATAGTTTATAACTAGCAAGGGTTTTAAATAACTTGCACTTATTTTGTGTTTTGCAATTATAATAAGGTTGGGTAATTATACAGAGAGAATTTTTGCCATTTATTTCTATTTTGAAACTTTCCTAAAAGCATGGAATCCAAATAAAGTATTTGCAATTCTAAAAGAAGGGGAAATAGCTGTTTATGAATAGGCAAAATGATCAAAATCTCTTATCAACCTGATATCATTTAAAGAAAGGACCATGCTGGCATAAAACAGTAAATAACTCAGTACATGTCAGCAGTATTAAACAAAAAAAAAAAAAACAAACTGCAACAAAAACCATCAAACAAAAAAGTAATAAATTATGTTAAATATATATAAAATATATGAGTGGCAACAAAAATAGCTGAAGGGTTGGCAAATTGAACCTCTTTTCTCTAATCCTTCCCTCATTCCTAAAGTAAACAGAATAATTATTTGACCAAAAATATTCAAAGAATGGAGAAGGGATATCAGTTATCCAAAAAACTTTATATGTGCGATGGTACAAACAATATATGGGCAGTTACCAAAGGACAGGCATAGTTAGTTTACTTTGGCATAGAGCTCTTAGTCTGAAAATTGTAAAGTGCAAGTCAGATAAATTATATTTTTTTTTTAAAGCCTCAGCTCTTACACTAAAATGCTTGGATAGCTAGGAGACATAATTTGAAACAGTGCTATAAAATTAATCACATATGACTGCTGGATTTTTGGATGGAGATTTTTTTTTAAATTTTAACTATTTGTAGGAGGAGCTGTCTTTAAGACTTCAATAGTTTTTTTCTGCCATGACCAAACAGTATTTTCATAGGTTTATAGTATTTAAAAATACTATATAATTACCTAAAGCTTTGGATAGTTGCCTCATCTTTTTGCTGTAGCAATCTGGATAATTGAATAATGAACCTGCCCTGTAATGATTAAACAAAATGTGTTTAGGACAGAAAATTAATTATCAAGGTAATTTCCAAAATAAAAAAAAATTAAAATCCAGCTGTTTGCAATACATCGCAGTAGTGCCAAGCTTCTGGCTGTGAGACATCCAACAGGCTGCAACTTAGGTTAGAAAACTGCTGTCCATTCTCTTCTCTAATTTTTCCCACCATTTGACTTGCCTTTGGGAAATTCTTATGGCTAGAGCACAAAGCATAAAGGTGCACAGCATGTTTTTGGCTCACGGGATTTAGAAAATGGATATTCACCTTTCTGATGGAGTAACTCAGACTCAGGAGAAAAATAAACCTCTAAGGAAAGCAGAGACTGTTTCTGGCTGTGGCAAAATAGGATGAAAAATTTAACTGGAAAGACATCTGTTCTTGTGAACTGTTGATCCAGGATAAGGGAGGGTTGTTTTTATTTGGGGGTGGTTGGTTTTTTGGTATGTTTATCTGAGTGTGTCACAAGTTTAGCCCAGATTGTGCAAAGAACTTGGGCACTGTGAAGAAAGTTGGCTCAGTTATGGATGTACCCTTACTTAACATGTTATGGTTGTAAGGTTTATTATTACAAATTATATGGAACACAGCATCTGAAATCTAGAGGAAATTAGTTTTATTTCTAGCAAATCTAGAAGCAATTCTTACCTGTATTCAAATTTCGTACTTAAAAATTAAAAATTATGTACATCTCCAAGGACTCAGAAACTGATTCAGGTACTTGTTAAACAATAGGAATAATTGGATAATAGGTAACTTTCACATTCCCTTATAATTTTGAAATTTTCAAATCTAGAAACAATTCTTATCTGTATTCAATTCTTACCTGTATTGTACTTACAAAATTGTACATCATCTCCAAGGACTCAGGAACTTATTCAGATGCTTGTTAAACTTCACAAGTTTAGCCCAGATGGGGCAAAGAACTTGGGCACTGTGAAGAAAGTTGGCTCAGTTATGAATGTACCCTTTACGTAACATGTTATGGTTGTAAGGTTTATTATTACAAATTATTTGGAACCCAGCACCTGAAATCTAGAGGAATTTTTTTTTATTTCTAGCAAATCTAGAAGCAATTCTTATCTGTATTCAAATTGTGTACTTACAAATGTGTACATCATCTCCAAGGACTCAGAAACTTATTCAGATACTTGTTAAACTTCACAAGTTTAGCCCAGATTGTGCAAGGAACTTTGGCACTGTGAAGAAAGTTGGCTCAGTTATGAATGTACCTTTACTTAACATGTTATGGTTGTAAGGTTTATTATTACAAACTATATGGAACCCAGCACCTGAAATCTAGAGGATTTTTTTTTTCATTTCTAACAAAACTAGAAGCAATTTTTACCTATATTCAAATTATGTACTTGAAAATTAAAAATTATGTACATCTCCAAGGACTCAGAAACTGATTCAGGTACTTGTTAAGCAATAGGAATAATTGGATAACTGGTAACTTTCAGTGTTTCCCTCATCATTTTGAAACAAACCACTTAACAAAAAAAAAAAAAAAAGGGAAGCTGTTAACACCTTGTCCTGCTCAGCATCCTCCCAAAAGCCAGGAAGATGCAAAATAAGCTATAGAAGATCACACTGTTCTCCTCTCACCCTTTTAGTGATGCAAGGAGTGTGCTGAGCGCTGCGTTCCAGAGCTGCCATCCGCAGTGAGACAAGGTCTCTAATGTGTGACATCTGGCCTCCTGCCTCTTTTCCTCTGCTCCCTGAATAGCAGATGGACCTCAGTGCCACAAGTGTGGCCAAGTCACTGGATCAAGCAACACCCCCTTAGAAATCATGCAGTGGTTAGCACATGCCCTCCAAAACTGAAGCTGAAGAAGCCTCCTGTGGAGCAGAGGGGAATTTTATTTGTAGTTCTAGACCTGAGCATTAATCACAACAAGGTCAGACACATGAGCAAACCCTATACATTTAAATTATTCAAAGCTATTAATCTGGGCTTGTAACACTACATTTTCACCATGCTTTCCCTCTCATAGTTTGTCACACTTGCAGACTTGTTTTATCTTTGAGTACCAGTCCTTGCTAGCAGTAATAGGTTTTCCCTACATGAATCTACAGCATGTCCCATGAGGAATTTCTAATGCTGGCTGGGCAGGCCGGTCACTACCTATAAATTTGGTTTGCATAGCACAAAAGGTTGAAGGAAATGAAAATAAGAGCAACAAGCATTCTCAGTAAAGGTCATCTGAAAACTAATATAAAGAATTCAAAGAAAACTTTAAAAAAAATAAAATCAGATTTTGATAGAAACCTTTTCTCACAAAATATTTGCTCAACTCAGGTGAAAGCAGATGATTTTTTTTTTCCTTCACCAAATTTCCATTAAAATAGCAATCACTGACTTAAAACAAGCTCAGATGGAATTGTTTGAGTAGCTGCAGCCAACCTTCTCTGCATTCCACCATGTACAAACAAAGTACATACCTCATGCAGTTCAGAGTGGTACAGAAATGGAGAATCAAACAATCTGGAAATTTGGAAATACAGAATCTCACGAACATGACCATCTATCAATTTTGTACATATTATTTGAATATGATGAATAAAAATGCATTAATATGTCACAAGAATTAGTTCTCCATCTTTAGGAAAAAAGGTCATTTTGATGCTGAAGGACTGAGTGATTGAGGGGATTAGTGAGCACTAAATGCAACAAAAACCAGTTCATTTGACTATTCTGAACATTAGATAAGGTTAATAAATGGTCTTAGCCTAGTTCTCAAAGTGCAAGGACCCACACCATAAAGCTGTTAACGTTAATTGATACTTTTACGGGCAGTCTCAGCTGAAAGGTCACACAACCGGAACACTTCCAGCCCTGAAGCATCACAGAGGCCTGAAGCTTATACACATTCTGCCTTTCCTGTGTCCTGCCAGACCTAGAGGTTTTATTCTCAAGGACTGTTCGTTTGGAACTTGCTGTGAGCACTAAAACTTAAAAATATTTGCTAGCCTCTTCTACCTATAAATCCAAAAACAGAAACTTGGAAGGAAAAAGTCATTAAAATTTACCACTGCCTTCTACTTTTAAGGGAAAGTATTACCAACAGAGAGTGGGAGGAGGATGAGTAATCCTGGCACCTATTCTATATTTCAGCTCTCTATATCTTTTATTGTTTGCCTAACTGTTGCATAAATTCAGAAATTTACTATTTTCAAAAGTATACATCAACACGATATGTATAGCACAGTACATACCAACTACTGAATTGTGTGAGCAACATAAACAAAAGGCCAGGTTCTTCTCTGCTGCCCTGAACACAACCTGGCGTGCTCTCACAGCTCTGAATCCCACCTCACATCAGACCTGGAGTCACAGAAGTATCAGTTATTCTAAATATTTCCCCTAAAATAGGCAGCCTGGGAGCAGTGCCTGTAGGAACTGAATACAGATTTCAGCATCCCTCCTCTCCTCTCATGCTTGTGGGAGGCTGCAGCCTGCACACACACGTGTGTTCTCTCCATGTGGGCAGCAGTCCCACCCTTCACACATCCACCCATCCTCTCACTTTATCCTCTCTCTCAACATCCTGGAGAAGAGGTGAAGGAGGAGAGGACAGGCACAGTTCAGTCCTGCTGTGCTGGGAACTGGCAGGGAAAAGAGCTGGCAGTGTAAAGAATGTTCTTCTGTTTGGAGTGGAGGCTGAGTGGAAGACAAGGCCACCACTGATCTGAGCATGTCCTGCTCAGCCCAGCTCAGGCTTCCCACCAGCAGTGACAGCAGCAGGAAAAAAAATTCCCACTGTGCTTGTGCAGCCGCTCTTTATATCCACATTTCACTCGGTTTGGGGCATTGTAGGGCTTCCCTCTGGGCCTACTGAGCATTACACAAGTCCTCTAGGAGGAGGACAGGATTTCATTTGGTCCTTGCTACCTGTCATGGGTTAACCCCAGTCATCAGCTAAGCCCCACACAGCCACTCCTCAGCCTGCCAGCTGGGAGGAGAACTGAAGGAAAAGAAGCAATCCTTTTGCATTGAGATAGGAACTGTTTAAAAATCGAAACACAATAAGGTATAAAAATAATAATAGTAATGAAAGGGAATGAGGGATAACACTCCAGAGAGAAGCGATGCTCAATACAACCTCTTCACCACCCAATGAATGCTACATCTCTGGGCAATAACCACCCCTTCCAGCCAATTCCATCCAGTTTGCATGATATTTTATGGAATATTCCTTTGGCCAGTTCAGGTCAGCTGTCCTGGCCATGCTCCCTCCCATGTTCTTGTGCCCTTCCTCAAAGGCAGAGCATGAGACACTGAACAGTCCTTGACTGAAGGCAAACACTGTTCAGCACCAAAACATCCATGTGTTTCCAACATTGTTCTGATATTAAATCCAAAACTCAGCACTGAACCAGCTACTCCAGAGAAAATTAACTCTATCCCACCAAAACCAGGATACTACCACTGAAACAGATTGTCCCGTCCTTTTCCCTAGACAAGGACTGTACCTAACGATGGAACTTACAGAAATGTTTATGAAAAAAACCAAATTAGACATCAGGAGCATTGAGGAAAAAGTTTCTGAGGGCAGAGCACAAAAAAGATACTAATTCTCAAACCCTGTTGTTAAGGCTCTCCTGCGCAAAGTAGACATCAATCTGAAATGTGATAAACAGTAGTGTGACATGGATATTGAAAGATGCTTTCTTGCAAAAAGGGAGTAGGTGGTAATTCATAGTACATGAGGCTGTTTATTAGCTCTGAATTGTCATATGAATTGTTCATAAATGACCTTCAGATGCCACCATTCACAAATTCAGAGGACTATGTTTGGAAAAGCGAGTAATCTTAGAAAGATAATTAACGTGTTCTGTATGTTATCTACTGATAATTATTTTCAAAACTTCAGAGGCATAAAAATGTTAATTAATCTTAGAACAGTTTTATATGTAAACAAGCATTTTTCAGTCCATTTCTGACCTCTTAAAAAAAAAAAATTAGAATTGATGAGCTGAAATCAGTGTTTACACCAAGCAAGCAATTCACTCTCCCTCTGTCCATCATCAATTTATTGACAACTTCCATTTTACTATTTCTACTTTATATGATGCCAGTTTAGTTCCAGTGCATGACACCTCCATGAAATATTTCTTCTACTGCCTAGAAATAGGGAAGGGACATGGATTGCTGTTTAAATGGCAGTGACACCTTGACAGCACTCAACACTCCAGCCTTACCAAACAGCTTGATTAGAGATACCGAAATCCAGGTACCATATTTCTGGTCATATCATTTGACATTATCTTCCTGCAACCCCTAAAAAAATAATCCTTTAAGAAACAGTGAGTTAAGATGCAGATAGAATAAGAGCTCTTCAATTCTGGAAGAAACAATAAACAACAGAATGATAGAAACCTTGCTTAAATTCCCCCAGTTTCCTTAATCCATATAATGAAGACTTTTTTTCCCTGTTGCCTTCAACAGACAAAGTCATGGAGTAACCTATACAGTTTTCATGAACCAAGTTTTAACCACCGAAAAATAAAGTTTTGACTTTAGGATTGGGTTGGATTTTTTTTTTTTTTTTGTTTATTTTTGGTGGGGTTGGATTTTTTCCCCCCTTTTTTAAATTAGGAAGCACATAAAATGGTTTTGTGATAAAAAGCCTACAGTTTAATACATATCAGCATCAGTTTTCACCAGGGATATGAATATCTCTGCATGTGAAACTGTTTCCTATAGATTGATTGCAGCTTTATGCTGCTTTGTTTTCAGATAATAGTCATAACTGTTATAACTACAAGGACAGAAATTATTTTATTAAAATAAATTCACTCTTCTATAAATGCCAGTGTCACATCAGCAAGGTCTGCATAAAATACAAAACTGCTGACAAGAAGGGTTAAGCAACCAAAATACATCAATGCTAAGTCTCAACATAATTGTCTAAATGTCAGCTGAACCTTAGAGGACTACCTTTCCAAATCTTAAAACTAAATATGATTAACAGAAAAAAGTTAAACATCAATCTCTAGACACAGAATAATGTTTTAAAAGGCTGGGTTTAGAGATAATTAACTAAGGATCCATTTGAGAAAGGTTATAAGTCTCAAGTAGCACAGTCAACATTTTGAATGTTATTAATCCTAATATTTTAAGCTATTTAAACATTTAGATCTCATTTAAATACCCTCTCTTATACGTGATTTGCCATATTAGCAAGGTCATTTGACAACAATTTTGCACAATTGATGTAAATTACATTACAGATGAAACTCTACTATCAACTATGTGATTAAAGCCAAAAATGAATAGGAAGAAAGATCCAAATGCAGTAAAAGCCAAAGCCTGAAAATATCAAGACATCTCTGAAACATGTAACAGTGTCTTAGGGTCCAAAAAAGTAATAACTGATGGGTGAATATGATTTGTAGCTGCATCTGTCAATACATATGCATGGGCATAAATGCATATGTACGTACCCCTAAAACAATGTCAAAAGCATTATCAACTTACACTGCAAATTATTTGAAGACCACATGTAAACCATTGAAATTTGGTCCTCCTGCTCATGGTACTCTTCAGACATAAGATCACAAGCATGAAAAGTTAATGAATCCCCTAACTCCTCGTGCAATGCACAGCTTGGATGGAAATCATTTATGAAAAGCTTCTCCATTTTTTATTCCTCTTCATTTTTTTATGTGTAGTTCTAGCTATTATTAGTGGCACACTCTTAAAACACTGTTCTAAAAACAGAAACTTAATTCACACATTGCTACTACGTGACGGCTTCCCAAATACCAATTTATTTCCCCAACCTCTCACCCCTCTAAAATGATGGGGATGTATTCATTATTATATACATTTTAAAGAGGGTTTCTGCATCTCGGGGAGTTTAAGGTCAAAAGCATCAAGTGATTTTGCATGTGAAGTTTGAGAGGTGGTTAGAAGCTGATTTTTCAGCATCCCTAATGTTAGACAGCACTTGTTATGTTTATGGATTTATTGACTGCAGTTTTAGTTCTGATTTATAAACACTTGCCCCAGGCCAGGAGGGACCTGGAGGTTGTTCTATACCAGTTCACACCATTGCCAGGGGTGTGAGGTGGAGAGGCTTCAGTTTGGTCATGGGCTCCATGGTGAACATTTTGGCATGTGAATAATTTTGTACACCTTTGTTACTAGGGTTGCTGCTCATGTTCTTTTTCTTATCTCAGTGCTGTTTCCAGCAAACTGTTCTCATCTCAGTCCAGGAGAGGTGGGTGGCTCATAGTTTTAGTGGGAATACTAAACTGGAGAACACAGTTCCTAAAATATGACACTTCTGCACATAAGACACCAGGGATATGAAGAATCTTGTTTACAACTGAGAAAATTCAGGTCAAAGTTATTTGATATCACAAAATAACATTCCATGTCATAGATAGGAACAAAGTCCAGTTTCTCAAAAAGATCCAGCTGCTTTTATTGTCAGACCTTTCTGCATTTCACTGCAATCGCTTTCCTCATTCCAAATTCCCCAGTAACAGCTCAACACAGGTCCCAGGATGTGTAATGGCTTTCTCACCCTGATTAACCCATAGAACAGCTCTGCCCTGAGCACTGGCTGGGATGGGATCATGAGGAAAAAAAGCTGTTTGTGATCATTGACATCATACCTGGGTACAAGAAATAAGCCAAGAATCTGCTCCTCCAAAACAACTCACGTGGTCTGCTACCTTGCCCTTTCCACCTCAGACATACACAGAATTCCTGCTCTCCCAACAAACTCTGCAGTCCCTCCCCTCCTGCAGGACAAGGTGTAACCTAAACTTGGAAAAACTGGCAATTACCAGGACACTCAGATCACCAGAGAAGTTGTGTAAAATAAAACAGTTTTCAAGGGATTACACATTTTAAATGTTATGTTATGGCTGGCAATAATAAACAGCATTCAAAGAGAAGAAAAATAAAGTGTGTGGGAGTGAAACAAATGTAGGGATGCTTTACTTGTAGTTTGGGGAATATCAAGAGAAATGGTTGAGGCTATCACACAGTTATACTAAAGGCACTGGAGAAAAATTTGGAAGGTAATGAAATTAAAATGAGGGAACGAAAAATAGACATTAGTAGCCTATATCAGAGAATTTACTCTGAAAACTTTAATACCTCCCACATCTTAAAATCAACTAAAATGCTGATAGATAACATAGAAAAGATCCCATACAGTTGCAGTTCCCCAAAAGAAAGACAGACCTCATCGATGCATACCAACCTTAACAGGAAATGTGCTGTTTGAATAACAATTCTTGTCATGGTGTGACCTGAGAGTAAATGGTGGTGAATGGTGGTCAAATAAAAAATAAATTAAATTGCAATACGATGTAGTGGACATGTTCTTTAGAAGAAAAAAAAAACCACAATCCTTCTGTGGTCTCCTCTCTTTGCAAATCACAGCAAAACCAGTGTGGGATAGTTGAACCATGAAACTTTCCCTTGATTAATCAACCAGAGAAAGCTTTCTCACTTAAATACACACTGTATTCCTACAACTGCTTAGTCAGAGCTTCTAATCAGACAGTGAGCTTAATTCAAACAAACTATAGAGTCTTCCTTTTTTTTTTTTTTAATTGGATTGAAGTGAGCTAGTGGAAGAAATCCTCTAGGACAGAATCATAACTTTCTTCCTTTTAGGTTCAGTCACTTTACAGAGATATAGGTCAAGTCTCTCCAATTCTTTTTTTCCTTTGGTTGCATGCCACACAAGCATAAAGAACTATCAAGGTGACATAGGAAGGTTGACATTCACCCAAATACAAAGCCAAGCTGCTTTTCAAGTAAATCATCAAAACATTATCTGTAATCCCCCTTCTGTCACCTGCAAAAGGGTGAACCCCAGGCATTCCAAGACATTAAATGCACTAAAATGCACCACTTCATCTGATAAAATATCACAGACAGAAATTCAGGCTTCTGTCTTAGTTCTATGTGTATATAATCCACGAGGCAAGAAAACCAAGATATAAAAGTTAGAGAAGTATCCAAGGAAAGTGGGTAAGGAAGAAAGAAAGATGATGCATTCCAATCCAATGCATATTTTTTAATCATTCCAGAAGCTAGATCTTATCAAATCACAAGCCTTCAAGGAATATGATCCAGTATTGCCCTCATTGTGCTTCCACTTGAGTCTATGAAGTTAAAAGTATTGCTTCATTCATGGGCAGTGGTGGATGATTTCCTGTAGAGTGTTGTCTTGGAGCAAGAGGTGAAAAGAATAAAGACTTCTCACTTGAGAAGTCTTCAGCTCTTATCACTACAGCTGAGTGTCTAAAATCATTTAGGTGATATTAATAAGGATATTCTGGATTTTTCCTACAAAACTGTGCAACTTTCATTTGGTTTGACCAGGCAATGTTAAATATAGATGGTAAGATATATCACCAAGGAGTAAGCATTATGAATCAAAGCTTTTGAACCTTTATGTAAATGAATCCTTTTGTTCTCTCTGTGTAGTACAATGTAGTACAATGTTTGCCAAAGTCACATCATGCTGAATTATTCCTAAATACAAAAATTCCCAAGTATTCATTCCCTGACCAAGAGAATATGCAGAATATGGAAAACTCCACTTGGTATCACTGAAGCAGAAATTTTCAGGTCAGTTATTCCTCATTCCTTAACTTAGCAAAGGAAATACAAATGAAAAAGGGATCCTACCTGTATCCACTTAAGGATCTCCACACATGTTCCAAATCTTAGCTCCCTCTCTGCTGATGGAGAGAAAGGTGCTTGAAATGCTAGTGGACAGGTATTGATGATATTTTTTTTCCTTTCCAAAAATCTGAAGAATTCTTTTCTTTTAGGGATGCACCCTTAATTTTGTTCAACATGTAGCAGAATAAATTAAGAGGGAGGGAACTATCTGGCTACCATTTAAAACAAGATAAAAACAAGAGTGAGAAATTCTCACCCTCGCCACTCTATCACAGGTTCAGTCTCTGGGCACCTTGCCAGTGTGCAGGACCACACTTAGATGTGACATATCCTTGTGTTTCAGACTGATTAGTAGCCAGAATCAAAGCATCTGGTGTTGGCTGTGCAGAACCACTCTTCATAATTAGTTTAATATTTAATACCAGGACATATTTCATGTGTCTTAGCCTACTAATCCGCTATTATACTCCGTGATGCTACTGATCTGTGTTCCTCATTCATCCATTCACTGTGACTGAAGGACATCAGTTTTACTGTTTAGTGTCCACAGGCTTTGCCTGTTGGAGATGGAGGAATGCAGACTGGCCATGTGACATAATAAATCCATAGGGATTAGTGATGATGTATATCACTTTCATGCTTGTGAGAGCACTGACACTGTGATATTACTCATTGATAATGACCCAGCATCTGCACCTCATTTCTGTGGAATATTTCTCTGCATCAGCTTTTTCCACTAACTAGAACAACTGTTTGGGGGGTTGTGTTTCCAGTTTTCTCCTGTTATTTTCAAAGTTGCACACAGTTTGGGGACTGCTTCAGCCAGCAGCCTCAGCATATTGACCAATATTTCCTTGGCTTCATGTTTGCTATATCACAGCTTTCATTTTACACTTGACGTGCTATGAATCTCCCTCTGCATATGTGACCATGTGGGCTTTGATGATAGCACTTTACCAATTACTGCTCACAGCTGCAGATCTTTCCCAATGGCATTTCCTTGATGCACAGAATCCTAGGCTCTTTTTTCAGGGCATGCCTCACACCAGTTGTGTTGAAAACATGTTATGAGAAGAACTAATTGGCACATCCAAATTTTGGCGAATATTGCTATTATTATCACTATTTTTATTTAATACAATGGGCATACATGTCCTAAGGGTCAAGAAAAGGTATGAGAAGGGTATTACAGATAATTCCTATCTAAGTGGTTTACTGGAATTGCCAATGCTGCCTTTACAGTAAAGCATCATTGATAGGGGCACAAGAGCTTTTAAGAATTATACAGTCTGCTGTTCTTATAGTCATCTGCCAGGCTTTTTCAAAGCCCTAAGATGAAGCATAAGGGGGAATGTGAGGAGCTGGTCTTCAGTGGTTTCTGTCAAAGAATTCATAATATCTGAGGAGCTTGAGGCCAGATCTTCAGTGATTGTGAAGAGGTAGCACTCCTCAGCCTGTTCCCAGACTGACTCTTCTCCCAGTTTTTATTGCAAAGACAGTTCCTTGCTTCAAGTCAGGAGATCTTTAGTCCCTGATTCCAAGGAGATTTACATTAATTGTTTTCAGCCATTGCTTTAGAGTGTGGCCAGAGATTTAACACATGGGACATGATACAGCTTCCCGGTATTTCAGCCAACCTGGGTACAAGGCAGGCAAAGCTATGGCATGGTTTTAGCTCCTTCCAGTAGTCAGAGATCCTCATATATTTACATCTGCAAATCTCAGGTGTTCTCCTGCCAGAGGAGCACTGATTGTCTCAAAGCAGGTTGCAGAACTATGTATGGAAGAGCTCTCTGCATAGGCATGGTGACAGAGCACAGATGAAACGCATGTGAATGGTCTGAATTTTCATAAGGGAGCATTGAGAGTGCAGGCTGTGATGTAATACATAAATTCACAAAGAAGAGAAGAACATATTGTTAGAGAAAATATGTATATGCAAAAATAAAATTGACAAGAAGTTTTATTCTGTCAGTTACAGAGCACCATTGGCAGGTTACGTTATGGGAGAAAATGCTTCACTAATGCAGTTAATGTTGCATTATCTCAGATGTATCTAAATTGCTTTCATTATTCTACACCACACAGCCTGAATGCTCCTATTTTGTCCTGTCCTTGTCTGCTGGGCTGTTTTTAACTTGCAGCTGGAGAGACCAAGAGCTAGAAATGAAATGCTCAGACGCTTGAAGATGTCATATAAGCAGGTGTAAGCATTTTCTCCTGCTACCAAATGGGTATTTTTATATTAGCTGGATTTGAAGAATTATTTAGGCAGGTATTTGCAGTCCATTCAAGGTAGCTGGTGGTTGTCCTTGTTCAGTATCTGAGTATTTCTAAGTTGTATTTATTTTATAATACCAAGGAAAGCAATGAGTCTCTATGAACCCTTATTTAAGCACATTGTACAAGCTTAAACATTTTATACCACCTGCAGTGGAATAAATATCTTCTGTCCTGTATTATTTCAATGCTGGTGCCTCGTTTTTTTATTTTCAGAGTAATTTTGTTTCAGCTGAAGCTATTGTATTCCAAACTACAGCAGGAGGTGGTACAAAAGCTAGATGGAAAGAAGAGCTCATAGCTCAGAAAACAGGTAGGAGCATCAGTGCTTCAGCTTCTCAATTCTCAATGCCCAAGGAATCTGTTCCAATGGCATAGTGCAAATCCTATCTGCTTCTAAGCTATTTTAACCTCTAACAATAAATCTGCTCTGGGTCTGAAGCAATAGAGGGACACACTGAAAATACAATCATTTCAGAATTGAAATACCTTAGAATGTAGAGCTGAGTCTCTACAAATGTTCATGGCCGATATTTTGCAAAAGCAAGCAACACTTTATCACTCTTACCTTTGCAGAATCCACTCCTGAGATGCACAAAAGGGTTGTGTAAGGAAGCTCCCAGCTGAGAGGGGAGCTGCTGGTGGGAGAGGTGCTCCTCCCTTTCCCTGTCTGCCCAGCTGCTCCACACACAGCTCTGGGAGCAGAGAAACAAGACTGAAAATGGCTCCAGGTGCGTGGTGCTGAAATTCTCTTCAAAGGCATGAACAGGAAAAGAAGCAGCAAGAGCCATAGAAACCCCCATGGCTGCTTTTCCCTAGTAGTTTTAAAATTTATTTTAGCATCTAAACCCAACAAAGCAGCTATCTGATGCGTTGCATCTGAGGTTACCTCTTGCTACAGCACAGCTTGCATTATATTGCACTGGTTTGGTCACTTACTTATCAGTGTCAATCAGTTTCCCCACTCATTGAGTTTTTTCACCTGTTTTGCAGAGGAAATGGTGATTGAGTTCAAAAGAAGAAAAAAAACCAAACAAAACCAACAAACTCAGAGCCACCACTGTATATTTATTTAGAAACAGAAACAAACATTGCCTAATTCCAGCACACTTGTTGTGTACCAAGAAAACTGTAGCCTCAGTTCAGTTGTTTGTGTTACTCATCTTTGTGCACTCATTAAAGTGAAATATGGTGAATGGATGATGCCATGGCAGCCCAAAGTGACAGCTGATGTGTGAGGAAGGGTAACAGACCCTTTTACCCTTTATGCCTCAATCCCTCAAATGTGCATTTAGGGGATAGAGTGGTTAATTGTCTCCCTAAATAATAAATAACCATCTTTGGTTCCTTATCATCCCATCCAGAGGATTTTGTTAATTTTGAAATCTTTTCACCTGACGAATCCTTAGTTCTCTCTTTGTCTATGAGATAATAATATTTGCCCCTAAATACCCATGGTTTTGTTTCTCACTTTGTTCTTTGTCTCACAGGACTTTTTTTCTTTTCTTCTTTTTTTTTTTTTTTTAACTCTTTTATTTATAAATAGTTATTGGCCCATAAATTAACAAAATCTTAAACCAATCTAAGGATTCTGAAGGTGCTAATAAAATAAATTATTCATCATTCAAGACCTATTAAAAAAGATTTCCTTGCTCATTTCTCTTTTATAAAAAATTCTGCTCTGTGAAATTGTTTTCTATTGTAAGCTTACATACAGGCAGTGTAGTAACAATGTACAATTACATTGTCATGTATAATTTTTGTAGTAACACAGATTTTTACACTGTAGCACAACTCTGCTTGATAGGTTTTAATCTTTCCAAGCTATATACAGGTCATAGTAAAGCCCTGTTTTTTTAGTCACTGGATAATAATTTAAACTTGTAGATAGTGTTACTGTAACTGTGGATCTTAGAAGTAGTATTAAAAATGAATATTTTTGACTTTTGGATTCTTACACCCATTTAGTTGGAAAATCACCAAGCCCCTATTACAGGAGAAAGTAGATTATTCACAGAATTGGAGGACAAAAATCTTGTAACTGAAAAGAGTTATTCGAACCTTCGAACCTACCACCCCAAATGAAATTATTGTAATGTCCATGTCCTGAGAGCTGGTAGTCCTGTGCTTAATGACAGGTTTGCATTAATTTGCTGGTCTGGATTTGACCCACAGAGTAATTCAATAGTCCTCCACTTTTTGTTTCAGAAAATTTATGGGTGTAGGATGAAGGGGTATCAGATATCAGCATTTATTCCTCTGGTGGTTTGGGATCCATTTTAAAAGACCCTGACTGCTGCCATTTTTAGTGAATTAATTGCTTCTACTCAGTCTCTTCATAGACAATTATGTAGGATTGCCTCTCACAAGTCTGTAATGAAAGTAGTGCTGAAACACCAGCACTGCAAAAAACATTTTACTGGTTTTGAGCCAATTGTAGAGCATTTTACACGTGAAGGAGGAGCTTTGTGAAGCTTACTTTTAAATTTAGAAAATTGTATATTGCATCTATAAAGAAATATGTTGGAGCTAAACAACCAAGCAATTCAAAACACTTTTTTTTTTTTTTTTAATTTCAGGTGTTGCATGCACACACATGCATATATATTTTACAGGTTTTAAGATACTATCTATATTCATGAATATTCTGTACATTTATTGGAAATACCGTTTTTCTACAGTTACAAAAAAAAATGAATAATTCTGAATTGAACCATCTTTTAATTACTAATCAAAACTCATAGAGATTATTTCTAGTAGGAGGATACCTACAATGAACATAGCCCAATAATATCTACTCTTCCTAATGTGGCAGCTCACTTCATTAATGTGCCAAAACTAGATGAATCATAGGTCTATAATTATGCTATTAAAGACAACTAGAAGTGGATAGATCATATATGCCTCAAAGACTCCATCTTTTAAAAACAAGGAGGGGGGAAAAAACCCAGTAAGATCAGAGTATGTTAGATACTGAATAATCTTATAGTGCAAATATCTACAGCTGAAGGAAACTGAACAAAGGCAAGTATTTTTCATTATTCAATCCTAGACACTGGAACCTTCATAATCTAGGTATGGTGCTAATAAAATAATAAAAACCATTTTTTTAAATGTGTCCAAGAATTTTATTTTTTTTTAAGTTGGAAGTGGGAGTAAAAGAAAGCAGAAAGGAAAGAAGCACAGAGGAAAGAAAAGGCAGCAAAATTTGATATCCACAGTTGCAGCTGGATAGAAGATTGAAATGACCAAAGGCAGCTTCTAAATGAGAAATTATAAAACTGCAGACTTGATTCATAAATACATTCTGTGAAATCAAAATAATTTAGCAGTATAGTTTAGTTTAAGTTTGAACTTTATTTATGAAAACTCCTGAATCAGGGTCTCACTAAGAATAATAAATATGACTAGAAAGAAATCATGATTAGTCAAATAAGTATTCTTAAAAGGAAGCAAAGGTGTACTGAAATAACACAGTAAGTAGATTGTGGAAGAAATAAAGGAGAATTTTAAGAATATGGTATGTACAAGTTCAGCAAAAAGGTCTTATGCTATGCTTGGAATTATCCACCTGCAAAATGTTTGGCTATACTGCTCCCCTGATGCTGAAAAATTACTTTACATGGAAAAAAAAAAAGTTTAAAATAAGAGAAAAATCAATACCAGATAGTAGAGGAACAATAATAAATTGAAAATAGGACTATCTCTTATGTTAAGAAACCTCTGTAGAGCTGTGAAGGAATAAAGAAGCTTTAGTTCTAATAAGGATAAAGCTTTTTAAGAAAAAGCTGATGACTGAGAAAATGCAGAGAAGATGCTTCCCTCCCCAGCTTCCCTGAAAACCCATTCAAACAGAATAAAACCTGACAAAGTGTTATATTCCATAAGGGATGTTTACACACCAGAAAAGAGGACACAGCTTACATCTCACATGTGACAGATCCTGGAGAACACATCCGTGCATTTCCTGTTTATCTTGGAGATGCGGCAGCTTGGATGGGAACAATAACATCGGAAGCTTCGCTGTCTCCAGCAGAACCTGGCATGAATATGAACGGCTTCAAAGGCCTCAGATGGCAAATAAACTCCTCAGGCAAGTGAACAACAGGTACCAGGATTATCCAGGTAAAATTTTGGGGCAGCTCCATGGTTGTCATGGTCTAACCCCAGCTGGCAGCTCAGCCCACCCGGCCGCTCTCTCACTCTGCCCTGGAGGGATGCAGAGAGAATCAGGAGGGTCAAAGTGAGAAGCCTTGTGGGTGGATTTTAATAGTAAAGCAAAAATCAGGCATGTAAGCAAAGAAAAATGGGAAATTCATCCACCACTTCCCATGGTCAGGCAGGTGTTCTAGCCATCCCTACAGAGCTGGGCTCTAACACGTATCACAGTGACGTAGGTAAACAAATACCATCACTGCAAACATCCCACCCTTCCTCCTTCCTTGTGTGCTAAGCATGATGACATATGGGACATGCCTTGGGACAAATACAATTGTACGTTTCAAGCAGAAGTATTGCTTCAAATTGTTTTCTTTAGATTCTCTGTTGAAATCTTGACAAAAAAATTCCGAGCCATTTGATAAATGACAGGGTATAGATGACACAGGTCATTAAGGAGAATCTAAGTGTAATTTTCAGAATCATAGAAATTTATTGTTTAAAATAATTTATTTGGGCCACTCCTGTTAAGAAGACTCATGACTAAGAAGAAGAGATACACATAACTGAATACCTCGTTTGGCTATTCTAGTAGAGAAATGACCATCTGAAAGTTTATTAACAGGAATAACAAATACCTGTCAACTACTCAAAGAGCCACATGTATGGATAATGATTAATAATCATATAGTATAAAATAGAGAAATACATAATAGAGCTAGATTACTAGTCAGTTTTTCCACCACACTAATAAAACTAGTTCATATTTTGCACAGTATTCTTGGGTGAATTTTGGGTGTGAGGTTAAAAGAAATCAACAAACATTAGATGAGATAATGCAAATGGCTAGAGCAGAATAATTTAATAACATGTCTTTGCCAAATAGCTCAAATTATCTCATTCCTTTTCTCAGAAATACTTCTGGAAAGAGTCTGCAGATTTTAAAAAGAAACAAAACTCTGAAAATCCATACAATTTCCAAAGTGATAGAGAGCTTTTCTGAAGTTTTCCTTTTTAATCATCCTGTTACATGTTACAGAAGACACATTTTTCCTCTATTTTGTGGGATACAGATTAAAAATTTGCGGGGGAGAGCTTTGTGCAAAGAGCACTGCTCTTGCTTCCATGCACCTTGCTTTTAAGGTTGCCCTTTTGCCTGGCTGAAGAACCACTCCTGAAAACTGATCATCTCAACACCAGCTCCAATTTTGAGCATAAAGCCCTGGGCAGCTGCAGAGACCCCTCCTAGTCTGGAAAGGTGGGAAAAATCACAATTTTATTAATTGATAAATATTAATGTTAATAATATTAATGTTAACATGATTATACATGTTATTTTAGGAAATGTACAGCCACCTATCAAACAATTGGATGATTAAATATATATATGCTAACCCTGAAAGGAATGTGTTTTTAAAAAAGGGCAACAGGAAACAAAAGTAGTGACCATGTAACACTGCCAGCAGTGCCAAGCCTGCGTGATTAGAAGGTCAATATGTCTGTAGCAGCAAAAAAGTATATATTGTGAGAAATTACAGAAGGTATGTTGTCATGTCAATCCCCTTCACGCAGTGAAAGGTCAGTGATCCACTGTGGAAGGAAGATGACAATTTCTGTGTAAGACTGACTGACAGCACAGGTGCTGTAGGACATCGTGTCTGGTGTCAAAAGACCAGTGGACAATAAAGCAGTTTTAGCTTTATTTTAGATTTTAGAGCCAAGAGCAAAGTAAAGCCATGTCCAGCTTTCATGAAAAATGGCACCTGAAACATTTCGTTACATATTTATAACCCCTAATAAACTTTGTAATTAATTGTGCCAATAACCCTTTCAGAGGAAATGGACAGGATTGCTTTCTGTACACAGTTTATTCCTGCAGCTTTCAGTGTAGCTATTGACAGGCAAGAAGAAAATCTGTGGCTGTCAGAGCAGTTTACATTGGCCAGCTGGAAGGGAAAGGAATAAATGTGAGAAACACATTTGTAGTATTGTAGTATTTGAAGTATTGTAATGGACCACATCTTGTCCTGCTTTACCTAACTTTCTGTGGGTTTGGGGTGGAGGGATTTGATTTCACCTGTAAATTTTTTAAGAGTTTGCTCTCTCAAACACAAAGGTCCTGATTGTCTTTAGATATATAAGTCACATAACAAATAACTCCACTGATGCAAAATAAGCTTAAGGAGGAGCAAATCCTTCCTGATGTCAAGTTTAAGGAGAAGCAAATCCTTACTTTCCAGCTGTCCCCAGCACTTGGATAAAATGTAGCTCAAAATTCTCTTTTTACCTGTGAGTCAGTCTCACAAACGCAGTGTCTTGTTACTGTCCTTGAGGAATGTTTTAGAGCTCCATCAGGCTTATTCAAACAATGCATAAGAGTTCTTAAGCAGAACTCAATTACTGTTCAAGTGGAAGAATAGGTAATTGGACAACACTCATCGGTTTTGGAATAAATGATATTAGGTGCGGGATCTCAAAAGCAAACCTTTGGGTTATAATAGAAAAGGGAGATTAATTTAATGAAAGACAAAAAATTCCAGTTCTCTTAGGTTAGAAATAATGAAACAAAAACTTTCCAATGTATTTCAGATAGCAGTAAAAGAGAGGGTTCATGTACACTTGGCATTTTAAATTATCTAAGCTACTTTCAAATGAGAAAAGGAACCATGGTTAGAAGTTTCTCAAATTATTCTTGTATCAAAAAGGTTTCATCCCTGTGTTACCTTTATCAAACCATGACTCAGAAGAAGTATTAATATGAAGTTTTATGAGTGCAGATGGGAAACTGAAATCTATTCACTAATTTTTTTCTAGTTTAAATTAATTTCTAAATAGAAGCATTGATACAAACATAATGAATGGAGGCGTGTGTATATGTTTTCTCAAATGTACTTTTAGGGGTAACTTTTTCTTACTTCTCATTACAATGTCAAAAGTAATACAGACACTTGATTTTTGAATAAAGCAATAAAAAATAGGGATTCCTAAACTGTTTGTAAAAGGAAGAGAAAAAGTTATAAGAGAAATTTAGTCTATATTTCCATACTTAATCTATGGTTAACACATGGTTACCAAAATAGGAGGGATATTTTGCATGATTACTGCTTCTTTTAAAAATACTAAAGCAGAAATGTTCATCAAACCCCCCAAAATATGGAATATGGTGCCTCAAGTAGCCTCAGTTCACATCTCGAAATACAGTAATAAAATATTTCAAAGAAAGCCAAGGTTAATGAAAAGTAGTGGTGATATGCATGAGGTTACAGCTAATTTTTGTGAAAATAAGATTCTGAATAAAGACAAGATTCAGTGTTCAACTACATAATCAAGTATATTTGGTCCTGCACTTTTTATTCTGAAAGAATGCAGCTTCTGAGGCAACTAATTTACTTTTTATGAATTCACAGTCCTAACAGAGCTGTGTTGCCAAGACTCTATACTGTGTACATATATATATAAAATATGTAATCAGACTTTATAGATAAATGTTTAATGTAGATGGGTGATACATTTTCAGATTTAAATAATGACACCGATAATTAAAAACAATATAAAAGGTACGGGTAATTGAGACACATACATTTTACAATAATCAACTTAGAACCAAGAAATGGATATGGTTAAGTGTTTTTGAAAATAAAAAACTGAAAAAAACCCCAATAAATTTAAAGGATTTTAGATTCAAAATAGTGCAGGCTCCTTTTTGCTGTTACAGATGTTGTTACATTTTAGATGGTATAGTAAAATATTCATTCCACCATACCATCCAAAATGAGGGTGGTATGGTGAAACAAATACCTCACTGAGGGCTGGATGTGACCTTGGAGCCTAATGACTTGTGCAGTTACCCAGGCTGAGGAAAAGTGGGGTTTCAGTTCCTGCACTAATGAATGTTCGTGTTCTGTATTCAACAGTAATTGTACAAAATGCATAAATATTCATGGGGTTGAGACTCTCTCTCCTTGCAGATGAGTGTTCTCATGCTCAGGTGAAAGCCGTGCTCGATTTTCTTGTCCGTGTGTGATTTGACCTCATGGTTTCTCTGGTGATGAGGTGGGAGAGGTCAGTGCTTTGGCAACTCTTCAGTTCAGTGCTCATTTAAATTGGGCTTTGTCAAAAGAGAAAATGCACACAGATTTACATGTTCCCTCTTCCTTAATATGTCCTTAGCTATTCCATCCGAACAGGATACTGTATTTCCAATACCCTGTTGATCCCACAGTATTTTGGGCATTTAAAGATATGGATCAAACTTTAAGAGAGATCCAAATAAAGAAAAAGAAGGCAAATCAGAGGAAATATATTCCTGTGAGTGAGATGAAGACAAAATCAGAGTGTCCACAGACACCAAGTATATGTTACATTTCATCTATTTTCCACAGTACACAGTTCCTTTTGAAAATTGCAAGAAAAAAAAATCTGGTTTTACTGGAAGCAAAACTGAAGTAAAAATTCCTAACTTTTTGTTACGTTTATAAACCATTTTCCCCTATACAAGTACTGAGAAAGCAAGTTACAACTTTGCTTTTACTGTCTTCAGAATAGAAGTTTCTGAGTAGCAAGTTAACTTAAGCAGCAGGGTCAGTAACATTGCCATATTGATCAATAATGGTGTCTTGCTTCTTTTTATTCCTTTTTTTTATTATCATTCAGCAGTGTCACTCCCCACCCATTACATTTCTCACAAAAATTGTTTGCTGACTCTAGCAAGACACACAATTTGTGCACAATTCATCAGTACAATCCCTCGGAGATGTTGGAAAGGCTGTGAGAAACGGGATACACCCCCTTCATGCTCTCTTCATTTTAGCCTATTTTCTAACTTCCCTTTCTAAGGATCCTCTACCAGAGTTGCTCTCTTAACTGATATCAACTTCCTCTGCTTCTTGTATTTGGTTTAATCTGTCCCCAGTCTCTGCTGCCAGCTGTAAAGTGTTGCACGGTTATTTGAGAATAGCAGGTTGAAAAGAGGGATGGAGAAGGTTAATTACAACAGCATAATTAATATAGTTCGCACTGAAGTAAATGGCAGCTTTGTCATTTTATGTAACACAAGCAGGATTACACTAATTATAATTTCATAATCTCCCATTAGAGAAGCACAACAGCAACTCCATTAAAACATATTGCTTAACATTACATTCCCTGCTGACAGGATCCATAAAATAGGAGTTTAGATTTTCAAAACATGAGATATGTAACATGATGCTATGCCAAGCAACAGCCAAGCTCTTTTGGAACTATTTTAATCGTTGCCATTATGTAAAATTCATACTTTTTCCTATTTCAATCTGAAAAAAAAAAAAAAATGATACCTTATCTCAACTCTTTTCTCAAATATACTGAGTGGAATGTTCAGTTTGAGTTTTTTCCTTTCTAATGCAGGAATTTCAGCCTAATGAAAGAAGAAAGAGCTTAGCATTAATTTGGCATAGGAATATTTGCAACTCTGGGGGTAAACAGACTACTGAAAGGTGCAGACTTCTAACCCATTAGTAATTATTATAATTTTTTTAAAACCCTATTTCACATAAATAAAGAAATTAATGCATTATTATGGCATTTGGAAAACAATCCTGTTTCCAGGACTAGACTTTGCATTATTCATGTACAAGGAGGCCTGTGATGCCCTTCCAAAGCATTGAACATCTGCGATTTCTAGATCTTTAAGGAGCTACATTTTCACTGAAGTTAACAATGCTAACTCAGCACAAAACTTGATGACAGATTCCAAACACCTGTGGGAAGTAGGTCAGAATTAGAACTCGCAAGGAAACAAAAAAACCAAACACCAACCAACAAGCAAACCCTCCTCTCTGCAAACCTCATTTAATTATTTCAGCTACCAAAGGGATGCCATAAGTAGAACAGCCCTTGTAACGTTTTTTAAATTCAAAAGACACCGTGGAGAGATTTTCAGGAGATGGTTCAGCCCATTTACAGTAGTTTCACTTCAATGAAAACTTGCTAAAATCTACAGATTTGGAAGGAACCACACCTTTTTTTGGTGTATAACCATAAAAAGATTTCTCCTGTTCTGCTAGTTTTTCACATTAATTCATTAATATGGATTTTTTTACACAGATTTTATTCCCTCTTTAGCTATGGCATCAATAATATTTTTTATATTTTCCCCACTAACTTGGATTTAGCACTTTTCTTTCTTTTCAGAATCATAAGGTTTTACAAACACAACAGGTAGCTTAAAAATAAAAATTTTCAGGAGTTTTTGTAGGTAACCACTGTTTAAGTATTTATTTTTGCTTACATTCAGCCCAATAGATTCCTGCGCCTGGTTTTTACTCTCAATTTTCTGTAAAGCTGATGAGAGGTAGATATTCACAGAACAAAAAACCCCATAAAGTGAACCTGTATTTACTATATGCTCATAATTACACTTTGCCTCACAAATCCAGAGGATACTGTAGCTTAAATGTACATATTTTGAATACACCTTAAAGCAAATGGTGATGCACCAATGTTGAGAGTTATTTTTGGGAACCTTATTTCAATGATGTGTCTAATAAAGTAATATGCTAAACAGGACTGTGTCACAAAATAATTAAATGAAAATGTTAGCACCATATCAATATTCACATTAGTTCATCACCTTGAAAAATCCCTAAACTCTAAAAAGTTTTAAGTTTATACAAATATTTTTAATTTCTAGTCTACAGTTTTCTTTAGCATTGTTAAAACCTGCTGTATAGATATAGACATGGCTCAAAATTGGTGTCTGAAGACTAAATTCTAAATAGTGAAGTGATATTTCTGTATTTACCCACTTATATGTGTATTACATACATAAAATCTTACATCAGGCCCACTGAAGCTATATATATTAATGATAGAGAGCCTATATCCATCCTACTAACCATTAGTACACATTTTAAAGAATATCAATACATTTTTAAGAATATCAATACATACTTAGACTGAAAACACTTGAAAAAAATTTCCAGAAAAATCAGATTCTTTCAGTTCTTGCTTCAAATAGGGTAACCTATGTCTGGCTGAGCACATTCCTGGTCACAGTGGACAAGATCTGGGTTTCTGTTCAGCATCTCTGCTGAGGACTCCTCACTCAGCCAAGGGCAGAAACAGCAGATCACCAGAGAAGCTTTTAGAATCTTACTATTGTAAAATGAAGCTTTTTCCTTGATCAAGAGGCAATTTCCACCCTGTGTATGCAGTTTCTAAGGGGTTTTATTTTATTTTAATATAGTGAAGAAAGCTGAAAACTACTAACTAACACTAACAGTGTTCATAATGGAACCATATGCTAAACTAAAAAAGAAATAAAATGTATAATTGCATCACTATGTCTGAGATTCACCAAATGTTTCATATTCACTTTTTTTAATGCGCAGGATGTTAAACCCATACCCTGTACATCAGTACTGAAATGTTTAAATACATTATTTTTGTATTTATACCTTAGCACAAAGCAATAGAAATTTTGCAGTGCATTACCCACACATGCAAGCAAACCACAGTGTGGAATCAAAGGTGGGAGTTATTTTTTGTGTTTACTTTGCAAAATGAGTTCAGTTGGAGAATACAGGACTCTGATGAAACTTTAATGATGAAAGGGACACTTGGAAATTGAAAAGCTGTAATTTCTCCCTGTAATTGTATGAATCCTACCATAAGTACTTCTGGAAAGCTGCAGGTCTTTAGGAACCCTATAACACTCCAGGAACATAAAACCATGGGACCTCTTCCTCTGCAGTGCCAAAATATGCAATTCTCGGTAATTAAAAACCAGCAAATCTGTTTATTGTTAATGGCACAAAAGGAAGTAAAAAGCCTGCAAGAGCATGGGCAGGAATTAAAAAGCCTGCAAGAGCTTTCACGTTGGTGCCTGGCAGAGGGAGATTGCCAATGATAGAAGTTACCTGTCTTTCAGAATCACAAAGTGAGATAGGTTTTAGTGAAAGCTGAACATTTAGATAACGGGGAAAGTTGGCAAGGCAGCCCTGGGGGATTCTTGTTACTCAAACCTATCCATCCATCCATCCATCCACCCATCCATCCTTTAAATCCCCTCCCTAAGCAAGTTACTTAGCAATAATCTCATAAATTCTGCCAGCCTACAGTAAAAGTAAATTGATGTCTTACTACAGATCCCCAACAAGCAAAGGAAATACTTCTCTGAGACTATACCTTACAAAAACTTTCCATGTTTAGAGTCTGGCATGCACAGAAAACTTATTAATGAAGATTCCTTTAATTAAATGTTCTCAAAGTCCCATGGGAGAGTAAGAGAAAGAGTTTGAAAAGCAAATAACATCATAGCTTGGTCCTGTATTTAAGACCAAGACCAAGTTTCATATCTTGTGTTATGGAAAAAAGGTCTTGGACTTAGGTTCTTGACATCTCTGATAACATTCATTTCATTGTGAGCTTAGTCTTCCTCTTTTGCTGACTTACCACAATTAACTTCAAAAAGTGAAATCTCAATTAGTTGGGTTTTTGTTTATATTTTTTTAATTGCAAATATATGTTACCCAACCTTATCAGTTAGTTCAATGGAATTTCAGAGAGGCTAAACTTAAGCTGACAAATAGAGCTGTGGGAAAACTTAGAATCATAGTAATCTATCCCTAAAATGTTATCCATTACAGCGCTCCCCATGACAGTCCTGTGAGTGTTGCCTTCAGGATGTTTTCTGCCTGGCCAAATATAATTCATTTGTGTGTTGTTATTGAAGATATATTATGAACATCTGGTGGTATTTATATGTCTAATTTTTCTAAGATATTAATTGGATTTAAAAATAAAAAATCTACCATAACCAGAAAAATTTCTTTTAAAAACTTCCTGTTATCTCTCACCTTTCCCCATGATTCTCAGCATGCTTTTGTAGTGGGCTTTAGATTTAAAACATGTAAGTCTTGAAAGGCAAATTTATGTGCATTCATAATACTAAGCAGTGCATAATTAGATTTAAAGGATGTAACTGATAAAACATGTCTACTTTCTGTGCTGTTGTTGATATTTATAGCTGGCACATGGAATTTAATATGGATCATTACTTTCTCTGGATTTTATACATTAGCTATGGTCGTGGCATTACTCCAGTACTTGTTGATGCAAAATGTTTTTGAGTTGTACATATTAGAAAAATTCTTTTAATCACATTTGTCTTACCTTAATAGAAGAAGACAAAGTTTTGCATTACCATAGCAATGCATTAACTTCTGTGCTGTACTTATCTGTCTTCCAATATAATTCTAATATCGGGCACAACACATCATTTCTAGTGAGCCAATCATCTCCTGTGTGGAAACATCTGCAAACCATTCATGGATTTTAAGCAGCAGCCCATTTGTTTGTATTGCTTCAAAAAATGTCATGCCACCATTTATTTAAGAACAAGCCCTCAAGGTGAATAAAAATATTACTTCGTTTAAAAAAGAATTCAAACTCAACTTCCCCTGCACTGTCACTCTTTGCATTATTTGTAAGCACTTGAATTTTAAATAGTATTTAATCTAGGCAAGCTAAACCAATATGCTAAATTTTTAAGATGTCATCTTGGAAAAATATTATCATTTTTACTGTAATCCTTCAGAGATTTAGGCCCATCTCTTAAAATTTTAAATTTAAAATATACTACCAAATTAATTTGAAATAGTAACATTGGTTAATAAAAGATAGCAAATATGATTTTAAGACAGAAGTATTCACATGGATGTAACAAGATTGCTATAGTCATAAAAATATAACCTCTCCCAAAATACGTATAAAATCTTAGAATTTAAATATATCCTTCCAAGTTTTTCTGTAGTATACTCCCTAACCAATTGTTAGAGATGCAAATCAGTGTTTTTAAACTTCTCTGAGTAATCAAGGGTTGCTCTTTCATCTAAGAATCACTTAAAAGAGAGACTCCATCTTTTCCATAATCCCAAAAAATTTTATATTAGTCTTTCAATGTGGTGACAAATTTTATTTTCCTTTGTTATAACTAGTTACATTTTATGGTATGAAAAATTATGAGAGAACAGGGTGCAGAAATCTTCCTACCTGACATAGTCCTCACAGTTGCATATAAAATAAGAAAGAAAAAAAATAAAAGAAAAGAGGGAGAGAGAATAAAAGCCCTCAACTCCTTCAGGCTTAATGATATATGTGCTACACTAAAGACTTTTCTTTAACATGTTTTCTTTTCAGTATGCAGCACTGAATAATACTTTCCACTATTTAAAAGCCTAAGCAGTGTGAAAACTGTTGAAAGAAGAAAATATACAAAGCTAACTAAGCTGATAAGGCTGCGATGGCTGAAAGTATCAATAGAGAGGAAAAATTCCCATCTTAGCAGCATGCCTTATAAACACCATGCATTTTTTCCCAGATGGGTTCACTCCTTTTAACTAGAAAATAGTACATGCACTCATCTTCCTCCTTGTCAGATTTGCTCATGACAGAAATATTCAACTTTCTTGGCATGCACTAGTCCTGAAACTGATATAAATGTAAATAATTAAAAAAAAAAGTTAAAAAATTTATTTGCTCAAATAAAATCAGTGTAAACATCAGCGATGACTCAAATAAATTGTTGTGAATAGTGTTCCTTAAAGCAAAACAAAGAAGTTTGAGGGCTGTTAATATTGGATGCTAACAACTCTTCCAAGCTGTGAACGTATAGTAGTGACAGAAATTAAAAAGCAGATGTCCTCCCACGTTGAAATTCCCCCCAACTTACTTCAAGATTACACGGTTGATGAAAGTACAGCAAGTTCTAATTTCTAGGGGGAATAATGACTTGTAGTTGCAATTATTTAAGGAATAATGCACCCCAACTGTACTTAATAAGGCTATAATTCCATCAAAGCCTTCCAGGGATGTCATAAACCATGAGAGTGAAACTCAAGTGGTTTCCTCATGTCACCAGAAGGCTGAGATGGAAATGCAGTTTGAATTTATATTCATTTTGAAGGAGACTTATTTAATATTACACATTGATCGTGATAAATGCCTTTGGAACTGCCAAAAACTATTAGGGGTGTTCACAGTCTTTTGAAGGCACCAAAAGTCAATTATGCCACTGCCTAGTGGTTCTCAGTAATTCCTTTCTTTTAAAGCTGTGGTTTGGCCAGCACAAATTGTTTAACCATGCTAAAGTTAACATCAGTTTGGTCATATATTTTATATACTTTTCTCCTCATATTGAATGAAAGTGGGAAATATGTCTTCTATATGCATAGCTCTTTATTTATAGAATTTCATTGCAAATTAAGGGGTAAATTAATTGGAATCATTTAGCTAACTCAGCCACTGAGCGTCATGGAATGAATTTATTTTTATTAAACAGATTTTTCACTTAAATGCCAATAGAATGTCCACATCCTATGTGAACTAACTGGATAGGGAGGACCTTTAGTAACAGGAGAAATAATTTTTTTCCTCCAAGACTGCAGATAATCTGTTTTTAAATGAAGGATTGAATGGAGCGAGTCAGAGAGCCCACAGACAAAAAGTTGCGGCATAGAAAAAAAAAAAAAAAAACCAGAAGGGGAAATCTGGCTCTTAAAAAATGTGAGAATCAAAGTTCCTAGATGTAAAATACTGTTCAGGGTAATCCTTCAAATATCTATTATTAATTTTTGGACTTGACAATGCTGTCTGCCTCCACAGCCTCCTAGGACAGGAGTCCCAATGTCATTGCTTAAAGGACAGCTACTCAAAAATGTGGTTTATTGTGATCTCCTGCTAAATATCCTTACTTGCCTAAACATAAGGACTTAGTGTCTTTGGGGTGCCCTTTGGTGTGGTCTCTGGACTCAAGATTTTCCTCTCCTAAAGCCTCCACAGTTCCAATGTGGATATTTGCCAGCCACCTGTGGGTTTCTTAGATACCACAGGGGAGATAATGCAGCAGAAGATGCCTTTATTTAGATAATGGCATTAAGCCAAAACGTTTACATGTGTCAGAGAACCTGCCATAAAATGTATTTCCCCGGAGATGACAGTGTGTCAATTTCTGAAATTCCTAGTGCTGAGTAGCTGATTTGATTTACACTTCTGAACAGAAAACACGTCAGGGTAATCTCAGCTCCTCTTTACAGCAATATATTCCAAGTAGAGGATTTATTTGTAATTTGTTAAGATCAGATACAGATAGAAATAAGTCACATACAAATCCTATTGAAAGTCTTTTGGCCAATTTCTAAGATGATGGTGGAGCAAACTGATCTTTAAAGCCAAAAATATGACAGCATAGTAATCAGTTACATGGCACTTTTGAGCAAGATAAATATACATTCTACACCCCAAGCTAAAAAGGCATCATTAAAATGTAACAAAAAAAAATGCAGTGTTGTTTACTTCAAGTAGAGCAATCCCATTTGGCTTTTGGAAGGAGCTTTTCTCAAACCCAAGGCCCAATTCTAAAGGTTGCCTTTGGAAAACCACAGTATGAAAACCCTCTGATCCTTTCATGGACCACTAAAAGTCAAACTAGATGTCAGGTTTTCACATGCCATGTGAAGAAATGTCCCTTGGCATTTGATGCTTTGAATGCTGAGGACTCAACACAGGGTGTTAGAACAAATGAAAAGAAGAAAAATCCAATCAGGATACTGGCTGAGGAATTCTCAAAGTCAAAAATTTTTGGAGGCTGAGAAAAAGTTCTTAGGTTTAATGCTATAGGGGTGTCTTGTTCTTACAGACCTTCCTTGGCATTTGGTCTTGGACAAAGTGATATGAGCTCTTTGTCTGCAATAAACAAGAGAGATGCTGCTAGTATCCCTTTCCCCACATCAAATGTTAAACCCTGGCTTTGCTTCCTGAGATGGGTTGAAAGTTTTTGAGTTTCCACATGTAATATTTGCAATTAATGCCAAATTGCTTGTATGTTCCATCTTTATGTGGAATCTAGCACAACTCAGCATTCCCAGTCCTCCTTTCCAGCTATTTCATCAGCAATCGTCTCTGCCTGGCTTCCCCAAAAACATTCTTGAAATTCATGAAAAATTCAAAATCTTCAAAACCAGGCAGTAAGAGTCAAAAATAACAGCCTTCTGAATGTTTTCCTTCCTATTAACTGCAAATTCTTTGAGAGAAAAACTGCTTGAACTCGCCCAGGTTGCATCCTTAATTAAGAGTTCCAACACTGGAGTAGCTTTTAATTGCTCCAATCCATTTCTCAGGATAAATAATTAAATAATATCATCTTTGTACTCCTGATACTGTACGGTCTTAAGCTGTACTCCAAGGAAAGGCGTCCTCAGGAGTTACCCACTTCCTTCAGTACTTCAGTTTTTATTGATGTGGAGTAACAAAAATACATTTTCATGGTCATTTCTAGATGTGCTTTCTCAAAAATTAAGACTTGAAGCATAGAATACTGGATACACAGGTTCAATCACAAACAACCAATTAAAAATTTATCCAGGCAAAAGAAGTGTTCTGCTGCAGAGTCAGTTTGCATGTTTGTTGCTTTTGTGATCAGTCAGTGAAAAACAGAAATGCGTTCTGAAACATTGAAAACCATATAAAATTTTTAAATTTTTTTTATCCAACCAGATAAAAAGAGTTTTTCTTCCTCCCTCTAAGGACAGTCAAATGTTGCAGCAACTGCACTGAGATGCTGCAGGCAGCTTCTCTGGAGGTTTTCAAAACCTGTCTGAATCAAATCCTGAGCTGCATAAACTGACCATAAAACTGCTCAGGCATAAGCACAAGGTTGGACAAGAGACTTCCTGAGGTCCCTTTATTCCATTAAAATATGTGTGTATGTCTTATGTTGCTGTAAATTAATATGCAAATAAATAAATAAATGGAGCAAAAGCTATTTCACAAGTTTTTAATTTCTTCCCCAGTTGTCTTCAGATACAATCTTTTTTCTTTGTTAACAATGCAACATGGGGTGGCTTTGGCAAATTATTACAACTCTGAACTTTATTTACCTAGACCTTGCTTTGTCAGCAATTATCTTCTATTACCTTTTCTGCTGTACATCACAATTGGAAATTAAGAATAAAAATTCTTCAAATTTGTTTTCTAATTTTGAGTGTTGAATTATTTGTCTGCAAAGCTTGATATCTTTTGAATAATTATTCTCAAATGGAAGCAATCAACTATAGTAAGAGTTTTGTAAAATTTTAACCTAACATTTCTCAAATCCTTTCATGCATTCCATAAGAACATTTACAAGGTTAAGCACATAGTAAGCAGAATATTTCCAGGTAATTAAGAGTCTTTTTGTAGGACTAGCTGAGACTTATAGGTCAAAGTGAAGGTATTTTAATTCAGTGGTGATTCTTTTTCGCTCTACATAAATCCAGCTATAAAAAATGCACTGTGGGAGGCATTCTGAGGAAAGAAAACATTTGTATGTAAATATATAAATGGAATAGACATGCATATCTGTGTATACCTACATAAATATAGCTGCACACAGTGGGCCACTAACAACAAAGGATGATGTGGTGACATTCTGTGTGATGAAAAAAAATCATTAAATTCATGAAGGAATTACGGACATGTAAAATCTTTGGTACAGAGGATTCATAAGAAAATGAAAGAGTTCTGTGAGAGGATATCTTTGTTATAGCTCTTTCTAATAAAAATTTTCAATATTTCCAGTTAATTGATCTCTGGAGAATACAGAGTAAATTGTTTTATACTTCCCATGTATTTCAACTTATTCTAATTGAGCACAAATAGAGAAAAAACACTTTTCCTCTCTCATACTCTGTTACTTATCTCAAAAGGCCACCACCACAGATAAAGGACCTTTGAATCTCTCCAACAGCTCCCTCTTCTCAGGGCATCATCAGAACCTGTTTGCACAGACATAGACACATCTCAATTAACTGATGAACTCAATCTGCAGCACATACTGCTGGCATCTCCTGTACATTAATTATATATCACTCCAGTTATTTGGGGTTTTGTGACTCTCCCCTAATATGTGGGAAACACAGTACTTACAAATGTGGGCCCATGCTAGGCAGGTGATAGATGACCCCTCTGCCAATGTCCAAACTGAGAAAAAGCACAATTCCTACTCACAGAAATATAAAAATACAAAAAAAATAGCATAAAAAGTTGATGATTTTTCACAAACCCTCCCAAGCCTTCCAGTTTTCAGTAAAACTGATGTCCTTGTCAGATTCATTGTTAAGAGCACTGGTTATTTGCTCAGCTGTAGAAATCTGGAGCAAAAGATTATAGGTTCAGTGAAATGGCATTTTCCAATTAAACTGTGTTTTGCTGGAAGTTCCCCAAGCTCTACCAAACACCATGGTTATACATCCTATGTAAACTACAGATTTGCATCATTTTTGCATGACAGATTTCTGAACACATAAGGCTTGAGGGAACAGAGCTTTGCAAGGTGAACATTGCAAAATGCCCAGTGATTTTTCCTTTCTCCCACAGGCTTTCCTGCAGGCATGCATAACAGGAACATAGTTATTAAATTGGCACTGGGTCTTTCTCTATTTCTCTATCATTTTCAAACAGGTTAATTAAAGCTCATCTATATGCCAGTTAAATAGAAGGTAACTTGAGTCAGAGGAAACATCAGCACACATTTTATCATAAATCCTTCTGAACTTATAAATGACCTTCAATCACTTTCAATATCTGCCTCTTGAAAGGTACAAATACCTCATCTTCCTTTTTTTTTCAAAAACCAAAGCAAAAAAAAGAAATATTTTTATTTTTGTTTTATGTGGGACTTCCTGTTCCAGAATCTTGTGTAGTGACTGTCAATAAACTCAAAGGAAGAAATTATTTTGCACAGTTACCATTAATGAAGTATGAGAAGGAAAAATAAAACACTGTCCTGACATTAAAAACAAAATAACTGCACCAGCATTGGGCACTTTACTTTTAGCCCAGGTGAGATGCAGGTGAACAAAGCAAGGATTTCATCCTCAGCCTCTCAGTTCCTTTGGAGACAGATGCTGACACAATTGCAAGTGCAATTTCTGTGTACAGATCTATCAGAGATGGAAAGCCCCAGGTACGCTAAAAAAAACCAAAAAAACTAATTAGCCACAAGTACACAAAACTTGGTTGTATTTGTTTGTGCTGCTCAAGGCTCAAAACCAGAATGTCAGGGCTCAGATATATCAAGGTGAATTTCTGTTTCCTACGTGTGTGCTCTTTACCAACAGCACAACAAGACAAAACCACGTCTTATTTTGTCTTTTTTGGCTCAATCTTCTCTCACAGTTCTAAGCTTTTAGATACATTTTAATGTGAGTATGTACATTACTGTTTTGGAGCATCAGGAGCAAGGGGTGTTAACTTTCCAGGTGGGGTGCTTGTAAACACTCTTACAGTCATAAAACTCTTTCATTCTACAGATTTGGTTTTATATATTTTCTTAGATTTCCCTTTTCCCTTTAATCTGCTAAGCTCCATGAAACTCTGTCACTGAAAAATCATAAAAATGGTGTGTCTGTGAAGTTAATAACCAGAATTGGTTTTTGCTATTATATCCCCAAAGACTTTCATAAAATATTCTAGAATAAAACAACTTGGATCATATGTAACCATTGATTTTCAGTCATAGTTCCTCACTGATTTCAGTGGGGAGTTCTTATTAGGCATCCTTGGCATGAAATGGCCACTTGGATTAAAGTTTTTAGAAAAAAAATACACAGTTGGCAAAAATAATCAAAACAGGCATCAAGAAATTTGCCCCATGTTGTGAGCAATCACAATAACAAAGTTATCTATCCTGCACCACAGAATAATTGCAGCATAAAAGAAAACTAAACTTTTTCTTTCTTTCTCCCTCTCTTTTTTATTTATATAATAAGCATCAATCCTCAGGAGCTAAAAGCAGACAGATTAAACCATATGATTTGGGATTAGTTTCTGAAGAATTAATAAAAGAAATCTTCAGAGCCTGGAGTTTCTCACTGTGGGAGCCATCTTGTGGAGGGAAATTATTTTCCCAGTGATAGCTTAAAAGCAGATTTGCTTCCCTTTAATTGGAAAAATATAGATGGGATGTAAAAGGCACACAGTCCTAAGTATATCTCCCTTTCACAGCTTTAAAAGAAGAAAAAATAGACAGATGACTCAGGATAATGTTTTTGGGTCTTTTTATACCCATTATTGGATGTTCATTCCCTAAAGGTTTCTGTGCATGATTCCAGATATACTAGAGGGAAAATTTTAAATTCTGACGTTGAAAAAACCTGCTTTTTTTTTTTCAGAAAAACACATGATGTTCACTCTTTAGAATTTGGGTGTGAATGTTTCTTATGCCCTGTAACAAAAAATCTCATGAAATGCAGTTCATGACTCTTATCACTATGCTATTTTCTGAAGAGGTTATTATACCTAAAGGACATTTTTATTCACAAGTGGCAAGCTGTTCCCATTTCCTGGATAGCAAGGAAGATTAAAACACACCTATAAGAAATTTGTGGATGAGACTGGAGTTAACCTGGAGAAGTTTTCCCACTTCTGACACCGTAAGTTGAAACACTGAGCTGTGCTGTTTCCCATTAGCAATTACAATGTTTATTTACAATTCATCAATCTGTTATTTCCTCAACAACACAACCCAACAATTTACGAGCAACACACCTGACCTGGCTGGCAGTTCTGGCTTCAGGACTTTGCAAGCTCCTTTTCTCTCACAGCAGGTCCTGGAGGTGCTGCTCTTCCCAGCCAGTCAAGCATCGCTGGTGGGGAAATCACGTCAGTCCTGGTTGGCTTTGCTCCAGCAACAGTGTGCATTTGATCTGAACATCTTTTCTCTTGATCCTTCCCTTTTCCTGGTAAGTGCTTTGCTTTGTCAGCTTTTCCAGCTGCGTTTTCCAAGGGTCAATGTTGTGATCTGAGGTTGTCATTCAGTCTGGTGAGCTGGAATCCACTCCTGCAGAAAAGGCAGCCCCATTGTTTCATTACCATGCTGCCAGGTTCATTTCTTTTATGATCTGACAATTGTTCTCCTTCATTTCTGCCTCTGCAAGCTGACCTGGAGCCTCACTGCTGCTGCCTGGGGAGAGGGAGAGGGCCGTGCTGATCCTGAAAGGAATTGGGTAAGGATGGCCACTCTGTTAGGAAAACAGGTTTCTCCTCCTGACAGATTATTATTTAGTCCTCCCTTTTATCCCAGGAGCATTTATCCCATTTATCTCTCACCTTGCAGAGAAGGTTTTTTATAGGAAGTTTTGCAAAGAATCTTGAGGTATTGCTCTTCAGGCTATTCTGCCTGAAGAATTCTGTCCCCGAATTGTCTTTCTAGAACACTCAAAAAGTTTTAGAGTCCCTTTCATGCCCAGATTTTGTTCAGTGTTGTCCATAGACTAAAAAATTTTAAGTGTAAAAAAACACCAGCAGTCATAAAATTCAACTGATTTCTCATGGGGCCATACCTAATCCCATTAGGTAGCACAGAGGAATAATCCAGACCATCTCATTCTTGAAAATTAGCAGGAAAAATAATCATTGGAAAGTTTTACAAAACTATAAAGTAATATGAAAGATGAATTCAGTAATGTTCCAGAGAATTGAGTTTTGGATTTTTCCTAAGTTTTTGGCAATGTTTTGTGCTTGGTTCAACATCTATTTTCTTTTTTATATTACACCATCAAAGCAAGTCAATTTCACAATATCTTCTTTAGTCCTTTGGTCTGTCACTGACTTTGATATTCTCATTGTAGGGTCAGCTCTAAGAACTCGGAGCTTTCCCCAAAGACAAAGTTTTATCATTTCTTCTAGGTTTGCTGACCCAGAAAAACTCTAAACCTGCAAGTAATATGAACAAAGCAGACATTTAGTCCACAAAAAATAAAAAAGTACAGATCCCAAGACATAAATGCAGTCAAGGACAGAGGCATTGCTAAGGAACAAGGAAAAAGGAATTGCTGGGAAAAAATAAAGTCCAAAACAGTCAAGGCCTGCAGATAAGGCGGGAAGTGAAGTAAAAGAAGAGATATTTTTGGAAACATTTCATCCTTGCACCTCCCACCCATGCTTTTCTATAATGCTACAAAATAGAATGTGACAACAAAATGCACATGAATCTTTCATAAAAAAATATCTGTGACCAAGCAGAAAAGTCTTTCAATAAGGTTTATGCTCTTGAGATCAAGTGTTAAAAATCTCTTCCCAAACCCTGTAATTTCTGCTTCAGTGATAAAAGGGACACTGATGTTCTCAGTTTTCCTGTTAACATGCTCACTTTGAGGCAGCTTTCTGTCCACTTGAGTTCTTTCCAAGTACCTTTGATTTTGTTTAAACAGGCAACAGAATTCAGGCATTTCTTACAGATTTAGTTATGTAGTAAATGATATTCATCATGTTAAATAGGCTACTCACTCCACTTAAAGAATCTTGTTGATTTTTCAGTGTTTGTGCAACTCTGTAGTAGATCTGACCTAAAACTCGTTTAAATGAAAGACATCTATTGAATCCATGGGCTCCGGGGCATAAACCAGTCAGCCTTTCACTGACTCCCTGAAATGCTGTAGTCAGATATATGATTCATGTTTCTTTGCAATGCCTTGGACTTGAATGTGGTTATTCAAGGAGTTAGTAATCACAAGGCCAGTATTTCATAAGCTATGAATGTTATAAGAATGCAGATATATCAACCCAGTACTGTTCTTTCTGAAAAGGATGATATTTTTTTTTAACAGTGCAATACAGACCAAAAAAGAAATGAAAGGAAAAATTTCAGAAGGACAGATAAAAGCTGTGTTAAAATTGCTGCCCAAAACTGGAATTTGCAAGTGTTCGCTTCCACAATAATTGATATTAGGAAAACAAGAAAGGTAGATAAGGTACTTGCCTGCAAAAACAGATAACAAAGGAAGTCTCAAAGGGACTTAAATAGAGAAGAAATCTATGGAGCATATTTTTATTACATTGGTGTTTATTGACATTACCACTAGGATTTACTAGCAAGATTTGTGTAAAGTGACAGTAGATTGGGTAAACGTGGGTGTAGATTTTTGTGAAAAAGGTATACTAATAGGATATGCAGGGGGAAAAAAACCCACAAACAACCAAGATAAAAATAGCAATTGTATAAAATCGGTCATTAATTTCAATAAATAAATGGATAGTTTATCTCATTATGGCTATGTGAGGACAAATATCAATGAAAGAACAAACATGTACTTGCCTTTTACTGATTTGTCACACTCTCCCTCCAGTTTAATAGAAAAAGACATTGATATTTTTTCCTATTTATTGTTCATTAATATTCCTTGATGTCTTCATTAAATTACTAAATTCAGCAACAATTAATTAAAAGAAAAATCCTGCTTTTAAATAAGGGCAATATATTTTAGAAACTGGTTACTTTCTTTCTACCTGAGTCTGTGTTTATCAGTAGTTACTTAAATTACATCCTTCAAGAGTTTTATGTTGCTAAACTAAACCCTAGTGCTGAGAACATTATTGGAGTTGCACAATATATGTGACAAGCATTTTCCTAAGAATTATTACAGGACACAAGAAGGCCCTTCCTCTTTTACCTGGCTTTCAGGAGTTTTGCTAGGGTCCTGTTAACTTTGTAGAAGGAAAAGAAAGTTGAGTTACAGCAATAGATAAGGAGGCCTTCAAGTTTATAGAGCAGATTTCATTCCCTCCTTGCTAGACCACTAATGTGAGGAATGATTGCCATCTGTGAAACCTCTAATCTGCCCCACCAAGATAAATAAAAAGGGGAGCAATCAAAATTTTAGGATACCCTTCACACTATATCACCCATGGCCAAATTACCTGTTTTCATGAGATTAAACCACACTTTAGGATATTTCTGAAAGGATGTGATAGAAACACACTGTACAGCCAGGGTATGAAGCACTGCTATTTTAGGCTTATATAGAGTAAAGCTTTAAACAGACATTTTTTCCCTGTCAGAGGAAAGAAATGATGAACCAAGAAATCTGTCTCTGCAGTGTGTCAGAAGCAGATCCCAAGGGGGAGAAGCATTAGTAGAAAAAGGAGCTCTGCCTTAGTTTCTTAGATATAGACAAGCAGCATTGCTAGAGGACAATTTCATACTCCTGTGAAGAAACCTGAGTCAAAAACTCATGTCACAATTAGCAGCAGAGTTTCTGTCAAATTGCTCAAGCTGCAGCAAAAGGAACTGCACTTGGGTGCACCCTCTTTCCACTGGAAATAGAAAGGACTCTTGGATTCTACTTTCCTTGGAAATCTTGCCTACAAATTTTTCAATCCCAGCCCGAGCTTTCTACGTGTGACAGAATCATTTCCAGTTAGTCCATGTTTCAAGGCTACTAAGTGATGATTTGGCTTCTTCTGTTACTGCCATGCAGTTGACAAATATTCTCACTCTTTGTTTTTAAGCAGGTAACACCATGGAAGGCCAAATCCATACCCAGTGATGGGTTTGTGTCCCAGAAAACCACTTGCTCCTAATCAGCCAGGCTGACACTGTTTGAAATGTGCCCTCAAGTTCCAACTGTGCCCAAAATTCCTTCCAGAAAAGGAATCAGGAGAGGAAAAGGGCCGGAGCATTCCCAGATCTCGCTTCAAGAAGTCAGGATGTAGTTAGGGCATGAGGTTGGACATGAAGGCTCAGAAACTTAGAGGTGGACAGCTAAAATATAGTCCCACCGTCTGCAGGACAGTGACCTGAGAATTGTAAATCACTTAATCCTTAAAAATAGAATAAAAATATGATGCTTTCATAGTAATGTATTAATGTATCATAAACACCCTTTCTGTCAATTCTCCATGCTCAGGACAACTGGGAATTGCAATTTTTAAAAAATACATTGGAGAGTTTGTGAAATCAATTATTGCTACTAATGAAGTAGAAGCTAAAGATATCAATTGTCTTATTTTGCTATGCACTGTCCTGCAAAAATATGTAGTTTCAATAAGATAAACCGACTTTTTTGTGTGTATATATGTATACATACACATATATACATACATATATAAATATATATAAATGCACACAAATATGTATCAAATGTAGCTATTTCTTCTTTTTGTTGATGGGGAAATACAAGACAGAGAATTGGAACCTAGCCAGAGTGTATACATAAAAATCACAATATTAGCCTTCACCCTGTTGATTCACCCTAAAATATGCAGCAGTACATTATTGTCACATAAGAATCACTGTTTGTTCCCCACAGGAGCCCACTGCCACACACTGTGTCCCTTCCCCACCAAGCCAGCATGCAGGTCATTCTGTGCTGGTTTGGGTTTTTTGAACTTTGAAGAAAGATGGAGATTTTCTATGCAGTAAAAATAACTAAAGTCTAAAATGGCTGAAATAGTTTTATGAGCAGTTATCTGGCAGTTTTGTCTTTTAGCAGGCCAGGCAAAGAGTATGAAGATTAAAGAAGAGGACAGAATGAATATTAACAGGAAAACTAATAATTTTATGAGTTTTAGAGGACTTGGGCTGTAGTGATAGTGTGCACTGAGATATGCAGCACCCACCGAAAGTCATAGTCAATGGCTAGAAGTAGATAATATTTAACATTTATATAGTGTTACACAGCTTCAAAGAACTATGCAAACATAAATTAATTAATCCTCAGGATTTTAAGATCTCTATTTAGATAGGTAGATTTCTCTCAGAAAGTTCTGTGTAACACAGATGATTACATCTACTTACAAAATCGGACAAACAACAGCAATATCATCACTGGCTTTGTCATTCACTTAAGCATTGTTATCCCTCTTTTGCTGATGGAAAAGCTGAGGTTTAGCTATCAGAAAATTTCCGTGAGGCATGTCAATGAGAGCTCAAATTAAATTTTTGGAATGGCCTATCTTTTGACTCTTATTCTCTGCCTGCTAAGTAAATGCAAGGGACAATATAGTTTAGTGATGTGAGGCAGATAAATTAAAATTAAGAAGTTTAGAGTTATGATATTTCTTTTCTCATAAAATTTCCATCCCAATAGTGCACTTTGGTGATATTTTTTTGAAACTTACATCAAAAGTAATGTTGGAGTATGGGAAAAGATATAGGTAAAATGTTCATCATAATATGATCAGAATCTGACCACTACCAAAGAGCAGACCTTTTTAAAAGTTCCCTATTAATTTATCTGTTTGGTGACTCAGAAAATTTATTTCTTTATTGTCCATTGTTTCAGATTTTCAAACACGGCTAACACATACATGTTCAATAAAGTCTGATGTGATGCAGAAATGTCCACCAGAGCCTGCAGAGATCCTGTAATAACATTGATCCCACTTAGGAGTTAGCTCAGAGGCCTGATGATAATTAAAAATGTCAACATCATTAAATATTTCATTCCTCAAATACGAAAGAAGAGGTTGAGTCTCATATTTGCATAATTTACATAACAGCCATCTAATTTTGGTGATTGAATTGGTGACACCTGGGACTGCTAAGCCTTTGGGTTTTTTCTTTGTAAAAACCCACAGTGTCATGCCCAGAGAACTTCTCAAATCCTTTCAGTGTATTGAAGTTCCACTATGGGTATTGAAATCCAAAAAATCGGAGAAATAAAATCTTATTGGGGATTGTTCACATCATTTGTTTTAAGTATGATGGCAGCTGATATGGATGGAGTGCAGAGAGCTTTTCTCACTTTATTGTTCTCACTTGACTCCTGCTAGGAAGATAAATGGCAATGTTGTCAGTCAAAAATATTTTAATATCAAGTTTTCTCTCTCAAGTGGGACCAAATGATATTATAGCTTTGCATCAATTATCTTATTACTAGCTTTTAGGAACTGTAAATTGTGTTTTCCAAAATGAACTCAGTTCCACAGAACCAACCATTAATATTGCAACCTGCTAACTTCCTGTCTTACTTTAATTCATCCCTAATTTACAGAAGAATATCCCATTGGTAAACCAAAAATAACCAAGGAGTACATCCAATAAGACATTCATAATATAGGTAACTAACTTAAATTCCATTTTTAACCTTTGCCACATAATTTACAACGTTAAATCTTTCAAGGTTTATACTATAAATGTTTTTCTGGTGCTATCAGCTGGAGTTTTGGGGAGGGAGGTGGTTACCTTTGATTTTTACATTAATACTATAATATACAGACTAAGAATTTTGATATTAGACACTAAATTTTTTTATTAGAGTTGCTGTAAAGCATTTAAAAACACCGTGGCCGAGGATAATATCTCAACTCTTGGGAAATTCAGCTCTCATGGGACAAGAGGGGAGGTCTTCTCATGAATTAATAAATAGCTTAAATAGTAGGATTAAGTGATCAGCTTCAACAAAAGTAGAGGTTTAACGGCAGAGTCCCTCAGGGAGCTCTGCTGGGATATCTACTGCTCAACACAAATGATCTAGAAAAAAAGGGAATAATGAGGTGACTAAGTGTTCTGGCGATATAAAATTCTTTAAAATAATAGTGATGAAAACTGACTACCAGGAGCTGCAGTGGTTTTAAGGTATCAATCAACTATGGGACAAGGAGCAAACGAACATCACTGTGGATAGGAGTAAGATAATGTACAAGAAAGGGAGGAAATGTCTTTATTATAAATACAGAGTGATGGTCACTAGCCAAGCTGTTATCATTCTGAAGAGATTTTAATTGTCATTGCCCATAATCCTAGGAAAACATTCATAGCCTGGGAAAACATTAATAGCCTGACACTCAGTGACAGGCAAAGGCCAAGAAGAATAAGAAAAAAAAGCAGCTAGGGTAAAGAACAGAGAGTAAAAGAGACCACCATTATGGCATCATGTACAGTCATGGCACAGTCATATCCTGAATTACAGATTCATTTCAGTCTCCTTAGCTAAAAGCCAGGACAAAAAGGTAGGGCTAAAAAAATTCCAAAAGAATGGATTGATCTCAGTACTAAATAAACCCTGACATACTTTGACAAACTGAACTCTTAGATATTTAAAATCATGAAAAAAGAATTATTATTTCCATTTTTTCACATCAAAATTAAGCCCAAAGTTAATAGACAGAAAAATTAATACTGAAATACATGCTTTTCAATATAATTAGGGAGTTTGTATCCTTTTATTGCAATGCATTGGATGTGCAATTGGCTTAAAATCTTTGTCATGGAAAAGGGGCCCTGGCAGGCTACTCTAACAATGCTAGCAGCCTCCAGATCAAATGCAGGGTGAGGAAAGATATAAGAAATATCTGGAAAGGACGTCTCTGTCCTTTCTCATGCATCATAAGCAAAATGGTTGGCTAGATAAAAGTTTCAGTCAAAGTAGTTCTATTATCTTGGGTGGTTTCTTTTTAATTACAGCATGTCTGTTTCTCATCTGTTAAATGGGGCTAAAAATACATATTACTCTTAATTTGGAAGCATGTTAAGATTTGAGATTTTCTGTGATGTCCTTAAAGGTGTATTAAGGCACAGAAGTGGGGGTTTCATTTGATTACAAAAATACTCTGACATTTGCTTGTGATTAAATGATTTTAAACGTCTTCTAAATAGGTTGGAGACAGCTTCATCTAGTTATAGTGACTTCTAAGGAGAAATGACTTTGAGCAGAAATTGTATTGGCATGCTCATTCTGCACTCCATCATTTGTGTTTATTGAGGTGAGGGCTGTTAATGTTCTCTTAGGGCCAGCCTCTGCCTACATATGCAGAAATCTATAAAATCACAATTGGACTGCATTTTGGTATAAATAAATGGCAAGCATTCTGCTATTCCCAGGACACTTTCACTCAAGCATTTTTCAGACTGCTGTTTCCCCTGTCCTTAGCACAGAGGTGGTGGATCCTAAAGGCACTCTTGTCACTGTCATATTTTCTGAAAAATCCCCTTGCCCAGGATTCTTCTCCTGGAAAGCTGAGAAGCCTCAGAGAAAAAAGAAAACAGTATTACCTCATTTGCTTCTGCTGTTTTTTGCTGCTTTGGAATGTGGTTTGGTGATTCTTTATCCAACAGGAGGTTGTTCCACTGGCTTCACGTGAATTGTTTTGACTTAAAGACCAGTCGTGGTCCTGTTGTGTGGAGGCTCTGGAAGGAGTCAAGGGTTTTCATTATCATTCTTTGTAGCCTTCTGTCTGTATCCTTTCTCTATTCTTTAGTATAGTTTAGTATTCTTTAATATAATATCATAAAATAATAAATTAGCCATCTTAGAGCATAGAGTCAGATTCATCATTTCCTTCCTGCCACGAGGGCCCCTGAAAATACCACACACTCTCTCAGCTGTAGCATTTTTCATGGCCTCTTTTTGCAGCAATTACTCAAATATTTGCCTGGTGAGTTCTTTTCTAACTTGCCTGCTAATGAAGGAGGTGGAGAAAGAAGCCATCATCTCTGTTACTTGGCATACAAGCCCCATTTTCAAGGGAGTGGTGCCTTGACCTATTAAAACAAAATGTCTATATTCCCTCTAAAAGGTGATTGCTGCAGCTTTGTTCAGAGGTATCCATCTCTGCTAACAACTTCTGGAATTTATTCTCTAGGCAGCTGGAAGGGTATAGAACAAAGAGTTTTTCTGATACATCATAATTACACAAACACCTGTGCTGAGCAACCTTGTACTGAGTTACCCAAATTTTTTTTCAGCTATTCACCAATGCTCTACATTCCTCATGTGCAGTTTGGTGGTCTAATGACTGAGCATGGGATGCAGTGAAAGACAGATGTACAGAATTCTGGATCCAAGACATTTAGAGAAAGTGCCCAGATATACCTGTTCACATTATTAATTGTGATACAGTTTTACAACATACTTTGTAACATAAACCTGCTTATTTGCAACGTAAGGAGAAACCAGAACTAGACATAATTTAAAAGATTATTTGTTTGATTCAATATATGAGCCCCACCCTCCCCAGTACTATGTGCAAAACATCTTTTTTAAAGATTTTTTTTACTTTTCCAGATTGGTTAGATGGCTTTTAGAGTCATACAAATTGTAGAGTTTCCAAATCTCAAAGTTATTCTTTACCAAAGATATTCCTAGTATCACACTCTTTTCTCAAGTCATCTTTAAAAAGATAAATACTCAACACTGGATTTGAAAGTTCATCACAGTGATTTTTGAGAATGTGTTTAATGATCCATTCTGTCTTCAGCCACCAAACAGAATTTATTTTTAGATGGGCAATAACTCTTTCCCTATGTTTGAACTTATCCCTGAAACTTGCTAAGAACACGAACATCTTAACAAATTATCATACTCTTAGTTTTTCACCAGACATTAACATTATCTGGTATCATCAACATAGACTAATCAAACACTTTTAACATTATTAACAAAGGAGACTTCCTTCTCTTCACACCAACTTGCAGCATATATATATTTTTTATTGTGATTCAAACTGTTTGAAAATCTGAACCTACTGATGAGTTTAAACATAGAGATTATTTAAAGAACAGGATCTTTCAATTCAGCAATAATGGAATTTTATTTTAAGAGCAGCACTAGTACTGGAAATCACAATGTTCAAAATTCTCCCAACATTAAAGCAACTAAAAATCTATATGCATTGACTGTTTCTGACCAGAAGTTGGTGTGGAATTGGAGAGATTACTTTGAATCATGGAAGAATTTGTGTGAGAACATATATAAGAGAAATGGTAGGAATGATAGAAAAGAGACCATCGTGCCCAGATTTGTCTCAACAGCAGTATATTCCTCCAGAATAAAAGGCCAAAACCAGAGAAATAATATTCCAGAGTACTCTTACAACCTCCTACACCCCAGAGGATTTCCAATGCTAAGGTGGTCCCTTTGTACTTAGCATGCTTCATTTGATTTTTTTCACTCATATTTGTCCAAGTTCTTTTTGAATCCATGAAAACATTTAGCATTACCTTTTAGAAAATGATGTGTAATCAGAAAGACCAGAGGTTTGGCTCAATTTTTCCTGTCTTGGTTTTTAATCTGTTTTGTAAACAGCCTGCCTACTACGAACCATGGGGATAGAGAATATCATTACAAAACCCCAAGCTGTTAAACCATGAGGCTGACAAGGGATTAATTCCTAAAAAATTGCCTAGGGCTTGCAGAGGATTTTAACAGTTTGGAATTAAAGACTGATGGAGTGGTTGCAGCTCAGCCATGATGTGTTTTGTCCCAGAATGTGACTTGTGCCAAAAAGCTGCAGTCAGAGAAGGGTGGCACTAAGCTAAAGCAGAAGAGGTTTCCTTCTTTAAAGTTTTGTTCTTTAAAGTTTTGTTCTAGAGCTTCGGATCTCAGGGAATGTCAACCTTCCTATTCAGGTCAGAAATAATAATAAAATACAAAATATTTCTATGTTGTACTCACTGTTTTGGGATCCTGCATTCAGTTTCACTGTTCTCTGCATTTACTTTTCATTGATGTACTCAGTGACTGTTTTAGATGATTATAAAGACACAAATCTTCTAGAATACATTTCATAATTCTGAAAAACATGTTCTGAAAACACACATCTATTCAGACATCAGTTTGTAATAAATAACATCAGTCACAGCACTATCCAACAATAGGATAAACAATACTCAAAATTGGACAATGGAGATTTGTTCAGAGGTATTCATCAAGTCTGCAGCCAAAAGTGTTATGATTTCAAATCCATAATAGCAAAGCACAAAATCACTATGTATGAGAAATATTATGGCATTGACCCTAAGAGTTACGTTATTTAAATTAAAATAGCAGTTACCAAATTTCTTCTCCATGCACGTTTTCTCTTCCTCTCAGCTTGCTACTATTTGACTCTCAAATCTAATGAGTTTGAAGAATCTGCATATGGTGCAGAAAGACTTAATGATTAATATTTAATTCAGAATAATTTGTAGCATTCAGAAACAAATATTCTTCAATTTTATCTCTCAAAGTGAGATATTTTCACCATCATTAATTCATTTTCTTACTTTAACCTACACTGTGAATTATCTTTTGTCAGTACCAGCATTATATGTATGCATAATACATTAAAGAAATGATATTTCCTTATGACAGGAAAACTTCTGGGTTTTGGGTGATGGAAGGGTATTATTTTTTTAATTTTAAACAATGATATAACTAATAAATCAAAAAAGATATGTTAAATTTTAACACTTCATTCCATCAGCTTGGGTTTGACTGGAAGGCAATTATTGAAATAGACATCTCCTTTCATTAAGAGTGTCCAAAAGTTAATTCATGTGTAACCTGTAATTAGGCTATAAAAGATGCTTGTGCTCACAACAGAGTAAGACTTTCTGAGTAAGAAACCTTCATTTTGTCACTGATAGCTGTCTAGGTTTTAGGGACCAGCACTTTGTGCTGCTTACTGGTGGGAAAAAAGTAAAATTATTCGTAAAGGCAAAAGCCAGAATTAACTCGTGTTTATGGCACTCTAAAATTTTCAAATGGAAGGAGTTGTCAAAAAATGAAGTTGTTATAGATATTGGAATACTGATGGGCATTGTTCCTTTTTTGTTTTGAATAGTAGGTCTTTCTAATCTGACTGAAGGGAAGTGCTGATGCTTTCAGCAGCAGATGGGAAAAGGCAGACAATAGTATTTCAGAGCAGCACAGCCTGTGCTGTGTGCTTGCAGCACAGCTTGTTCCACAGCACTGGGGGCAAATAGTTCTACATCTAAAAGCTCTTCAGCCCTTCAGGGGCAACCTGCCAGATCTCCAAGAAAAAGAGATTGCCTAGGAAGAAATACACTGGGGTGCGGGGGAAGCAAATGTAGGTCAAACAACGCAAGATGAGGAGGAAATCTGGGTGACTTAACTCTTCTGTAGTGAGAATATCCCAAAGACACCAGCTAACTACTCTCTGCTAATTTGTATTTATAAATTTTGTCAAAAATACCCCCATATCTGACCTCCTTGAAAAACAGCATAAATGTTAAAAACAACACAAAAGTCACTACAGGGTTACAAAACTGAAGAAGCCAGTGAAAAAACTGTAGCATAAGTTTTCTGCCCATAAAAATATACTTTGATCATCATTATCTTCTGAATCATCAACATGGGCTTATATTTAGCAACAATTTTACAAAATATAATCATGCTTTAAAAATCTCAAATTTCATGCCAACAGACCTTGACTAGCAAAAATTAAAGTACTAGAGGGAATGAATAGCATGCACCTAACTTGGAGTCTATCACAACTTGACAGACATTTCTGTAAGACAGATATATTAAACACAGAAATTAATTTCTCAGGAGAATACAGGCACAAAATTAAATAATTTCATCTCATCAAAAGGAGTATGCCACAATAAAAATATGTAGCCACATCACATTTCAAAAGGTAACAAAATCCTCCTTACAGAGTCTGCTCTAAAACTACAAGAAATGTAGTAACTTAAGTTTCTTATAACTATCCTTGCTGAATCATTGTTAAAACATTGTTTACTCTCATTAAAGGGTTCAGGCATATTCTGTCTACAGCACGCTTTCTCCACTGTGACTTAGCCAACAAACTACATTTAATAATTTTGCATGAGTCAAATTTTTTACCGAGGGTCCTTGTATTTAGACCAGTAGAATCAAGCAGTACAATTAACAGCCTGTTACACATAAGCTGCCTTTTCAGTGGCCTTTGATTAACCAACGCATTTGACATATAGATTATCCTGAGTTGGATGGGACCCATCAGGATCACCAAGTCCAACTCCTGGCCCTGCACAGGACATCCCAAGGGTCTCACCATGTCCCTGAGAGAAATGTCCAAACACTTCTTGATCTCTGTGAGCCTTGGTGCTGTGACCACTGCTCTGGGGAGCCTCTTCCAGTGCCCAATAACTCCCTGGGTGAAGAACCTTTTCCCAATATCCTACCCAAACCTGCCCTCACCCAGCCTCGTGCCACTGCTTATGTAACCAGGATGCAGAACAATTAATTTCGAAGGGGCTGTATAATTATAAAACAGCAACACATATTTTTCTTAACTCTTATACAAATGTATAGAGTATCTGAAAAAATAACTTGGGAAAAATTCAATCTCTACAACAATGACATTTAGAGCTCCTCTATTTCTAAAGTGTAAGTTATAAATATTAGATTTATAATTCCTTTATTAATCATTAATTTCTGTTAAATTAGTATCCAATTAATAAACAACAACTTTTTATAATTATTATTAATGAGTAAAGAATCAAATATTGATAATATTGTGGTTTGCTTCTTTTCCACACCTTGGCAAGACTATCACAGTAAAATAATTGCTGGCAAAGGACCCAATTACAAGTTCTAATTCAGACGCAATAATTTTAAGGAAACTTCAAATAGCATATGCTTCCATTTCTGGAATTCAAATTTGTAAAACAGTTCAACATTTGGATGTTTTCAAAAATTATTCTGAAATACCTAAATAATATGCCCTGGGTTACACTCATGGAGTTCAAAACGTAATTGCCTTTCTAGAAGTGAGAAAAGTGTGGGATGGCATAGGAAGGATATAGAAAACACCTCCTAAAGCTTGGAAGGAGAAATAACCAAATATAACCATTCTAGTTCAGAATTTTGTACTTCTGAGCACATGGCCTGATCCAGTGGAGTACTATTTCCTATTCAAACAAAGATTTGTAGTATGGGATCTGCACCATATCCTACTGAACTGGGATTCTTGTTCAAATGAAACATCAGTTAAAAGAGATCATGTTGTACTGAAAGGAGCTAAAAATGCAATTTTCAGTTTTGAGTGGCTTTTTGCAGTTGCTGTTTGAGTGTTTAGAAGTCTAAAAATTCACTAGCAACAAATACATGTTTTAATAACTAAGATAGTTCTGCCTTCAGTAACAGCAAAGGAAAAGCTTTGCAAACTAGAATTTATGATGAATAAGTCTGTAGCAAATGACATTTAAATCTCTTGTGAGAGAATGATATCTCTAGCAGTTAATAAGGGGCAGATTTTGGAGAAAGGCTGCTAGTGATAAGTAAAACTTAATGAGAAAAGTTATGGATGTGGTTCCTACCCCTGTATTTAGGCATCAGTCACAATAAATTTAGTTTAAAATTCTTTACTTAGTGACCTGCAGAGCAGAGTTTGGTATACTCTATGAACAAGATAGCGAAAAGTAGAAACTGAATTTTTTGAAGCAACTAGACTTATCTTTCCTCTAACTGTAAGCACAATAAACAGCCGTTATAGCCCTTCATTAACATATTAATATTATTTATTATTTCTGTGTATTACTACACAAAAATATAACTTGTTTTATATTGTTTTGTTAGTGCAATGTTTATTCCCTGTATCTTGAGTTTCAAAACATAAATGTATTTTAGTAGTACATTGTATTTTATCTATGCAGTAGAGACATGTTATTGAAAGTATATATAAACTTTATTTCTTTTGTTGGTTATGGCTTTAGAAATTGTTGATATAAACTTGGAGCCTGAATTTTAGGTGCACATGCTACTCCTTCCATTATTTTCCTTTCTAGTGAAACATTTTCACTTGTTCAGTGCACTACAGGAGACAGATGAAATGAGACAATACCAAGGTAAAAAGAAAGGAAGAAAATTAAAATTAATTAAGCAACAATTCATTGTCTGTTAAAGTAGCCACAGATGGGAATATTATATTGCAAAGCAAAGTTTAAATTTATTTGCAAAGAGTTTCAGTCATTCAATAGCAGGAAATTAAGAAATAGGAAACCTGGATGCACCTCGGAAGACTTCAACTGTTCTTTGTGTGTTTAGAGTCTCGTTTGAAAACGGTCTCCTGATGTTCATAAGGAGTCACAGGATGAAAATGTAAAACCTCAAGCGTGTCAGACACACTAACTAGTGCTGTAATGACAGATTGCAGTTTAAAACTAAGCTTGTTTCTTTATCCTTACAAGTTAAACCTACTAAAGGCAAGAAATTTTATAGAATTACAAAAAAAAAAAATCAGTTGGGCAATTAGATTCATACAGAATAGTATTTACTTCTATTGAAATATATTTCAATAGACACCCTGCAGTTTAGCTTCTCATATACTTTTGCTGATTCAGGAATTAGATATTGCACAGTTTATCAGTCATGATTAAAATTTTCATAGTTGCTGGGAACATTTAGTCACTTATTTCCCCTCCATTGAGATGTAAGTCTGAAGTCCCTCAAACAGCATTAAAAACATTTTAAAAGATTTACCAATGCGTAATTTATACATATGCAGTAATAGTCCAAACAAGAAAATGCAAATAGATGCACCATTTGCACTTTCATGCCTAAGTGTATGTATATTTGTAGAAACACAGTCTTCTTATATACAGTCATATTTTATGGTATAAAAGTTATGTACTATCTACTATAATATAATTAGAGATTCCTGAATAGCTGGGTTATTTTTCAATTAAATCACTTCACGATATGCACAAAGCAAGCAGAAATATTTTTTGCGTTATTGAAGGGAGATTCAGGGAGCTGATTCTTCCCCTCTACTCAGCCCTTGTGAGGTCACGCCTCAAATATTGTGTCCAGTTCTGGTCTCCACAGTTCAAAAAGACAAGGAGCTACAGGAGTGGGTGCAGCAGAGGCCACAAAATGATTAAAGGACTGGAGCACCTCTCTAATGAGGAGGGACTGTGGGACCTAGGCCTGTTCACTGTGGAGAAGAGAAGCCTGAGAGGGGGTCTCATCAAAGCACATAAATACCTCAAAGGTAGAGGCCAAGACCAAGATTTTCCTGATACAAAACACTAGGCCCAGAGGGACTAGACAACCTACAACTAACAGCAACCAAAACTGCCACCTCCCTGCATTCCGGCCTAATCAAGGCCTACTTAGGATCATTCACCTTGTCCATCCTCATCATCCTCGTGTCCACGTACAGAAACAACCAATGGCCCTCAATCTCGGTAAAAACCACCAAAACCTGAAAATCATCAACTGCTGCAGACATTTTTTGTGAAAAATCGTTTCTCTAGGATTTTTCCCTTCTGAGGAGCTGAGGCCTCAGAAACAGAATGTAAACAATGGTTACCTGCTGCTGTGGAATGCAACAGGTGCATCTGTGATTGGTCTCGGGTGGATGTTTGGATTTACTGACCAGACACGACAGAGCTGGCTCTCGCTCTCGGTCAGAGCCAGCTGCCTTTGTTATCATTCTTTCCTTTTCTATTCTTAGCTTAGCAGCCTTCTGAGGAAACCCTTTCCTTCCCTTTCTTTTTAGTGTGGTTATAATGTAATATATATATACATCAGAAAATAATAAATCAAGCCTTCTGATCATGAAGTCAGCACTCTCTTCTCTCTCTTCACCTGAAAACCCCTGTGACCACCGTCACAATCAATGATCAACCTCCCAGCACCACCAAATATCTCAACACGATGAAACTTCCAATCTCTATTAGGCATTTGCTTAATCACTCAAATTGTCACAGGTCTTCTGCTAGCCATGCACTACACAGCAGACACCAACCTGACCTTTTCCTCCATCACCCACATATGCCACTTCTCAGTGGTGCCCAGTGACAGGACAGGGGGCAACAGCCACAAAGCAGAACTCAAGATGTTTCACATAACATGAGGAAGAACTTCTTTCTATTGAGAGCTGAAGAGCACTGGAATAGCTGCCCAGGGAGGTCGTGGCATTTCCTTATCTGAGACATTGAAACCCACCTGGACACGTTCCTGTGCCACCCGCTCAAGGTGACCCTGCCTAGGCAGCAGGGTTGGGCTGGATGACCTCCAGAGGTGCCTTCCAACCCCCCCCATTCTGTGATTCAGCTCCTGAGTGTTGAAGCAAGACAAAGATGGACTCTATTGGGAAGGCACCAACCAGAATAAGCAAAATGAGCAGAGCTTTAGTGCCAGGTGTGAATGAAGCTCAGGCAGCACTAGATCACAATTGAACTTTTGGAGTACTGACGTTGAATTACTCTAAACAGACCATCACCAGAACAAAGTGGAGCTTGACTCTCCTGTGGATAAGTGGCATTTGTGGCACAATCAATAAGAACACAGGGAGTTTCGTGTTACATGAGGTGCTTTTGCAGTGCTATCAGCAGCTGTTCAAGCACTGTGGTTTCCAGAAGGGCCACTTACAGGAAGGACAACCATCTCAGCTGCTGTGAACAAAGAGAGAGTGCCTTTGACTTTCCAACTTAAAAGCAATTCATCTAATGAATTATTCTAAATGGAGAACAATGAAATTACACTAAATGAAGAGAATAAACGGAAAATTAATGTGACTTGCAATCTGCTGCTGCAAAACAAAGGATATGACTGATAAAATACAGTCTTGCATGTAAATGGCATGCAATCTAGCTAGATACACAAAATGTGTGTAAATATATAATGTTCAAATTTGTTACAAATTGGTTTAATTATGTTTTACTTGTTCTTCATATATTTTCACAGTGTAGAAAACTAATCTTATTCCTTACCAGTATAAAGTCAAGACATTTTCACAAAGAAAATTTAAAGAAAATCCCATCCTAAATTAACCTCAAATATAGCATATCACCAAAACCGTATGAACATCACTGTTTCTGTACATTTTCCCTAACTTTAACAATATAAAATGTACAGTTTAAACTACTTGTCCAGAATTCAGGTTTTCAGCAGAAAGACTGTGTTTGCACAATTCTCCCCACCCTTCAGAACTGAAGAAATAACTTTCTCCTCTGATTAAAAAAGAAACTCAAATTAATCCATTTTAGTTCTTATGTAACTTTTACTTCTTAAGGTTCCTTATTTATATTTTTCCTCATCACCAATTTCAGAGACATCCCTCAAATTTTAATTACTGTTAACCTGGCTTTATAAGTCATTAAAAATAATATGTCTGAAAAAATTATTTCTTGACCTCTAAGATAAGCCAGAGGATTCAATGATTCTCCCTGTAAGTATGGACCGTGCTAGTGGATCCTCCTTTTTATACATATCTTCAATTGTCACTTTCCATGTTTCCATTAATGAGTCAAGACTTGTCATGTTAGCCAGAAAATTGAGTTTTCATGCATTGCTTTGAAATCTTTGAAAACACAATCATAGCTTCATGTTATGTACAGATTTGAAGAATTAAATGTTCCCATTTTTTGAGACCATCCCTGCATTCCTGTTTAGTTTTAGTTTCCAGGTATTACTGCTTATCTCATATTTATAACATTTTCCGGGTGCATGAACCACTATAGAAATCCCTTTCCTTAGCATTGTTTCAAGCGTTTTTCTTTTTCCTAAATTAATTGACGATGAAATGACCACGGGTGTGCAAAGCCATGTTTCCAGAAAACAATAAAAGAGAAGCTACAATAATAATCCTACAACAAATTTCCAATCAATAAACCGCTTTTCTTCCAAGTAAGCATTAGCGCTAAACTGGCACAGCCTTTATAGTTCTTTATTATAGCTATAACCCTTTTAACTAAGGCTTATTATTTGTTCTTAGTTGACCATTTCTTCTTCCATGTCAGTAGAGACAACTTTTTAGTGTTACCAGAAAATATCTCATATACAAGAAACACTGAATAAGAGATGCTTTAGACACAGCTTGTTTTTCATTTAAAAATATTCAGCTTCACAGATTCACTGGTATAATTGTCATAACTGGAAAAAATAACCTCAAAAGCTGACAGTTTTGAGGTATTGGCCACCTCTATCTGTCCTGGGATCCTGTTCCAGTTTTGATAATTTTCTCTCTAAAGAAATATCTCCTCTTTTCCAGTCTGAACCTCCCTTAAAACAACTTTGAGGCTCAGCACCTAAGGCTTCTAATGCAGAACATATCAGGAGACACTGAAATTGGAAATTTTCTTTGCATGGTTGATTGACTATCAGTAGGGTTTGGGAAGGAGAGGGAGTAGGGGTGACAATTTTTGGGGGGAGATTGTTATTTGTTTTTCAAAAGGCGGCCATTAAAAAAATTGTAGGGCAGATTTACTTGGCCTGGAATAAATGTGAAGGGAGAGCACTTCTGTGAACAAGACTTTTAGCTAGCACATATTATTTGCCTTTGAACATGTGTTTGGTTAAATAAAAAGTAGAAGGTGGATGATAATGTGTCCTTGGTATTATTCAATAACCTTATTACTGGCCTGCAGTACATTAAAATAAAAAAAGGAAACAAAAGCAAGGAACATGTCAGCCTTTTTCACAACAGTGATCTTTTTTTCCTCTGTGGGCCAATTTCCCTCTCTTCCCCTCTCTGTCCTTCCCCAAAAGGGATAATATGAAAGAAATCACGTTACTATAATTTTATTCCAAGTATGCTTTTTTTAGCATTTCTATGTGATTAATCTAAGGGGTGTTTTCACACATGCCATGAAAGGCAAATCCTACGAGGACGATAACAAAAACACTGCTAATTTTGAGGATTTCATTTCCTTCATCCTAAAAGACAAATCTCCACCCCAAATACCAGTCACATATCCACAGACCATTCTACAAAGTCCCACAAAACTAATTGGAATAATCCACTAAAAATGTTATGCTAAAACAATGCCGTTCCATGCTACATTATTTACATCCCCCAAACAATTCTAAGTAATAGAAATGAAATGAAAGGGGGACAAATCTTAAGCTGTCTAATGTTAAACGTGCATCTTTTTCCACAAAAAATATAAATGGACACATTTTACTATCCCATGCTAAGGCAGATGTGATTTCTCATAAGTAACACTGCTTGTCAGGTTTTCTTAATTAAAAATATAAATTTATCTTTCCTCTACTGAGTTACTATTACTTCCACAACTATCAATTTCTCAAAAAAACTAAGTAAAACTCAAAAGGTGTCCACTTTTTACTGTCAAAATCATCAAAATACATTCTGACTTCAAGAAGATTTTGGTTTAGTTTTTAATTTTAGGCAAAACATTTCTCTTTGAAGATTTGAGCTCATTTTAAAAGAAGACAAAGTTGTTGTAGACAACAGGTTCTAATTCTCTGAATTCAGGATCACTCAAAAGAATAGGCACTGAACATAGAAATATTATTTTGCTGTACTTCAGTCCAAAAATTCTATAACAGCATGGTCACATCTATTTTTTGTGACTGAAATGGTTTCCAATAAGATTCATACTTAAATATTCCTGCACTACTCCAGGGAAAGGAGAATTAGATGTTAAAGATGTGCCTGGAATTCAGGATGCTCACCTTCTTGGAAATAAATAATTTATTATTTATTTAATACTCCATTAAATAAAGGGAAGAAAGCCTGATTGCATACCTAATCACATAATATGCAACCTAGATAAATTTGATAGACATTAATACACCTTGCTAAGGCTACTTTCCTGTTCATTATCCAATCCATTATGGCTTTATAGTTTCATCATGAGTAAGGGAGTCACTTATTGCTAGTTCTGGAGGAACACACTGAGTGATATTCCCTGGCTAAAGCAGGGAGAAAATGCCCAAGATACTTCAGGTGTAAAAAGCAACAAGAACTTCCCAGGAGCAAATTGAGGTTCAAACAACCTATGGCTCATTTTAGCCTTTGTATTAAGGTTAGAGGAGGTGTGCTCAAATCTTAGAATTTTAAGAAACAGAAAGCTGGAGACCATCAGTCAACAAGTAAAAATAATATGGGTGAAATTCTCTGTATATCCAGAATTCCCCATAGCTGAAAACATAACTTTCATTATACAATTAAAAAAAAATATAATAGTAAGGCTCAAACCACACAGTCTTGCTCCCTAGTTTTTTCTTACCACAAAAATTTTCACCAAAATAAGAGAACCTTCATGATATTTAAAATTATTGAAAGAACTTTTTTATTAGTATTAAGCGTTGGAAAACTTTGAAATATTTATTTTCTGAATGTTTGCCACAGAGCAGAAAGTGGAACAAATGTTTTAGAAGCAACAAGCCTGTAGGAATTTACATGAGCTCCTGGACTGTATAATCATATAGATAAATATATAAGTCATAACAAGTTCTAGCAAAGTGAAACCTGAGGCAATCTCCTTAGAGGGGAAAAAAATAAAGCAAAACAACCCAGAGACAGAATTAATTTAACACACAGAGAAAAACACCATATTATGTAAATAACAGGTATGGGCTTTTTTATTTAATATGAATGCAGAAGTGTTGGGCTTAGATGCACTACTCTTAAAAAATGTTTGTAAGAACCTTCAGCCTCAACAAGAACCATGATCCGTTCACAGCAGCTGCAACCCTGTTCTTCTGTGCTCACTTTGGCTACTGTAAAGAACTGACTGCACAGCAACACACTAGGAATAAACTCTCTGTTAATTCCCCACCTCAAAGCTGGAAGCAGTTTCGTGCCTCTCTTCTCCCTCTGCTTTCCACCAAGTAGAAAGGCAAACAACAGTATCTGCAGTGATAAATTACTTTTTGTTGGGCTCTCTGCACTAAATCTTTGCAAATGCTAGAGTACTCAAGTTCTTTGTTGTCTCTTGTCGTACACACCAAATTAGCAAATTTTCTTCATTAAAAGCTGTTACCATAGCCATACTCTGACCTTGAAAATTAAATGAATAAAATACCCATTAAAAAAATGAGTTTCCTACATGGGTCATTAATTTGTACTGTAATCTTGCTATAATATTGGAGGTGAGAAAGTTGCCTGACTTCAGATTACCAGTCCTGTTAATGCTCAACCTACAATTATAAAGCTTAATATTGTTAAATAAATAATAATATAATTAATGTAAATTTGCCATCAGTATTGTAGTTCCATTAGGAAGCACTCAGAAAATATCCCTTTCTACAAAAACTAGCACACAAAAAGCTTAAAACATGAAGACCTATTTTAAATCAGAAAGCTACCAAAGTGCTGAAGGATAGCTCCTATAAAAAATTCCCATCTAAATCCATGCTGACATATTTAAAATTGAATGCCACAAATTCACCTAAAAAAAGTTAATGTGTTATTCATTAGCCTAGGTGTCAACAAGAAATAATTTTAGAAAAAAAATTAAGGGCCTCAGTAGAACTTCTGTCAGTATCTGAGTTTCCTGCCTCCCTAGAGGTAGAGGGGAAAAGAAATTGAAAGACATCCTGTCTAACCATGAAGCAGTTTGATCTAATATGGAAGTGCTTGGGTACAACTGAAGAACAATTCCATTCATCCTGCTAATAGAAACAGACTGGAATTTCATCCATATCTGTGGTAAGGACAGGAAATTGATGAAAAAATCTTAGAGAAGGTCATAGTCATGAGCAGAGAGTAAAGTACAACTGCTGTCTTCTGAGGGCTGAGGCTTTCTGTAATAATGAAAAACTGGCAACTGGACTGATGCTATGAGAGACAAAAGGTTTGGTGGGGATGCAAATAAAAGTGGGGAACAAAGGAATGAAAGCAAAAGTTTGCTGAATACTAATTTAAAAGAAACTGATCACTTTCACTGTTACCTCAAGACCCCACCTACAACACATACAGTATGTACTGAAGCAATAATGTTTACCACAGGAGCCATTAATTCACAAACTCTCTTAAAAAAAAAAAGGACGCAATATTCAGCTGTTTATGTGCACTGGAAACTATTTATCCCTTCCTGATATGAAATAAGAGCAATGTCTTGAGTTGTCTACATATTTTTTTTCAGTGCTTTCAGAAAACCCCAACTGTAATTTTGTGGTGGCTGAGTCCTTTTGGAAAAAATGTGCAGTATCCCACTGGTAAATAAAAAAAATTAGTTACAGAATGGAATCTAAATTCACACAGCAAAGACAGCTCTGAATGTTACCAATATAAATCAATATATATACCAATAGATGCTACACTGAGAAGAGAAAAAAGCAAAGGAAGTTTATTTATTTAAGGGCAAGGGCAAAGGGAAATAATTTAGAATTGGTTTATAGAAAAGACAAAAGTGAATTATTTCATTGAAAGAAAGCTGAAGAGGTTTTATTCACAATAAGTGAACAACAAGACGGAAGAGGTGATAAAGAGGATATGGAAGTCCTTGATGGGAAAGAAATAAAAGTGAAAATAAAGAAACAGCATGGTCTCTTCTCCTCTCATTTCTTGAGGACATTTTGTACTATCAGTTTACATCTTCTGCTGCCTATTTTTCCTTCACACACAAAGCCCTGAATTAAAGAAGAATGATATTTCCACACTTAAATTATTCATAATCAGGGTGAAGAGAGGATAAGTACAATAGGCATGGGTGATATTTTGTTTGAGAGAAGATAAAAAGAACTTAGAACAAATAGCCCTAATTCAGCAAATCTGGTAGGCACATATTTATTAAATTCTTTCAGACCCCAAGATTCCTCTTCCATATTTATTTATAACTGCTGCATATTTTGTGTAAGCTTGTACGTACTTCAGGAAGTTCAGAAAGAAGTTTGAATTCCTAAAGGAAGTACACACTTAAAAATCCTCTGATGGGTTTGACACTTCTAGATTCACAAGGATATCTATAAAAATTACGGAAATGAGAGAAATATTAGAAGCACAGATATGAAGAAATAAAGGGAGGTACATTTTGCCTGTACCACATGGACAAAAGTTCAAACTTTGTTTCTTTTTATAATGGATAACTAACCAATAATTAAACAATGATGTTATAAGACCATCTCCAATCCATTACTTGAGCTTTTAGAACCTTCAACATCTGCAATGTTACACAATTTGACCTTTATCTGATACCTGAAAAAATACATATTATTTGCAAGATCACAAAATAAGGGAAGGGGAAAAAAGTATAATAAGGGAACTGTAAAATAAGTCATCTGAAAAAATGGCCACATTAAGTATTTGGAATACTATACTTAGGAGAAAATCCACACCTACACACTGGATTCCAAAAATCACTACTTGCAGCCAGATCTAAAATATTACATAACAAATGCTCTTAAAAATGACAGCAAAATCCTACAAATGGCACAGAAGACTGATGAAATGCCAAAATTGCCAATAGACTCCCTATTTTAAGTAATGCATAGGACATGCTGCCTTGCACAAGCTGTCTGATTCCTGTTAGGGTATGACAACTTGATAACTTTTTAACAATATTGATCCTTACTATTTTGTTTCACTTTTAAGAAATCTGATCTGCAATAGCAAAGTAGACTTCTCACAGAGGTTGAGCTGGTGACAATGGACTTCTCAATATCCAGGTAGAAGAGGGAGAGCCTATAAACTGATTGAGCCCATCTACAACAGGAGATGACTACTCAAATGCATGCCAAAAAGGAGTAATCAGGAGTACAAGCATCAGCTTCTGTCAGGAAACCACCAATCCTCAGCCAGCCTTTATTAAACATGCCAGGTCTAAACTTGGACTAGTGAAACAGTTCTGATCAGAAAAAAAAGGACATTGAGTATTAACTTGTTTTTCAATAAGTAAAGGACTTTTAGAGCTCAGTAACACATGAAGGTTATTAAAATTAGGACTGGGACATGGTAGATAGATTGAATTTCATGTACAGAACATGTGCCTTATTCTTGCCATTGTATAACACCTCCAAAACTGGACACTGGAGGCATGAGTACCATGCATAAATCATGGTGAATTTTTTTCCCCTTCCCATTTATAAATACGTAAACGCTTCTGCCTGAAAAAAACCTGAATAGTCGGTATTAAGTAGACAAACAAACAAAAATTAAGGAGATGTCTACAGTACAAACCATATTTAAAATGCTCTATTAAATAATGAACTCAGAAATAAACCCCAAAATAATATTATTTGACAAATTATCAGTCCAAGACAACCTTGAGTGTGTTTGGCATAGACTTGGATAAAGATTTCCTTATTGCTTTTGGACAATATTTACATCTAAGTTTCTTGTCCAGAGTTGATTCAAATAAATCTCCAGGACATGTTAATGACTATTAATCAGCTATTCTGGGACATTTGTAATCAGGGGATTTTTCTGTATTTAAAAAAGTTGGGATAAATCCATCATATGTGCTAAAATAAAACGCATAACTTTGGTGTGTTAAATCCCAGTGTAGAAATGCTAACTAGAAAATACCTTAGTTCACGATGCACGCATTTGTTCACTTGTCTCAACTTTCACACATTTCAGAGTCTGCTCCTTACTGAAAAGGTAAAAGAGAAGCAATTTCTATTGCCATAAACAGATTTTTAAGGCAGAACAGCCTAAAACTTTCCCTTAATGAAGAAAAGAAATAATGTTTGCAACTTATCATATACCTGTGATATTCATTCCAGGATTTCAATAAAGACAGGAACTGTGAAAAAGAAATCACCACAATTATAAAATTCATTTGATATTACCCCCAGAATAAGTCTTGAAACTTCTGCTCTAACCTTTTTTTAAAAAAGCTACATTACTGATCCTTCTGTCCCTATAAGATGATAAAATATAGTTTGGGAGAGAGAGAAGAATAAAAGAAACAGATGAAAAGGGTTGGGGTAAGGTGGACATGTAATTTAAGGAAAACTATTGAAAACATAAGCCTTCAAATTGTTTCACTCTCTGGAAACCAGTAGTTTCACACTGAATCTGAAGATGTATTTAAAAATTAAATATCCTAGGTAAGGATAAATGACACTAGGCAGTTTTTGCCAATATAAGCTTTTCTAAATTGATTGTGTTATACTTTAAAGTGAAATTTCTCCAGATCTTTACAGAAGTTCCCCCATTTTTGAACACTTTAGCAGATAAACTTAGATGAAAAAATAGAAACATAAAAGCCTACCTTTCACACAAAAGAAAAAGAATTCAAGGAGTTGGGGAGGGAATTCACCTTCATTCTTCACACTGCATGAATGATACTGATACGTTATACAGTTGACAAAATAGAAGAAAGGGGGAAGAAAAGAGAGAAAAAAGAAAGAAGCAGAATAAAATCTAAGGAAGCTCTAATGTTTAAAAGCCATAAATCAGTTAGAGATACATTGATTCTGTGCAGAACCCATTGTGTGCCCCTCCACATCTGCTGCACTGATTTAAGGGTAAGATAACAGCTCAATGTTTCACCCCACCAGTGCAGTGTTAGGCTGTAAAAATTCTTAGTTTCCTTCAAGTCATTAGGTTTGTCATGTTTAAATCTCACTGCAAAGCCATCTACTGTTCTTCCATGTAACACTCGCAACAGAAAACAAAGAAGGTGCCAAATGCCAATTGTAAAGGGAAATGGGTCACTGATTCTTTTGAGTTTGCCCACAGTATTAACATTCTGAACAAACCTGTATTAAGTAATCAAACAAAACTCTTAAATTATGTGAGCATAGGCCACATCTTCTATTTCAAGCATTTGTACTTCCTCAGTTTGTCTTAAGCCAAAGCCAATGAAGACAAGAGCAAAGAAGCAAAGTCTGATGAGTTGCAAGTCTTGCAATAAGCAGAGCCTTTTTTACTTTTAAGTATTTTTAAAGATCTAATTCCAGAAATCACTCTACTCAAAATGTCTCACCTCTTCCATGGCAAAGATTTACCATGGGCCCCAGGTATATGAGAGTGATTAGAGACCAACACTGCTGCACCTCAGCTAAGACACCCTCACCCTCAGAAGGAGCTTCATTGAAAGTCAACAAAAAATCATGAGGAGTCAGTGCCAAGCCCCACCTTGTCAGAACTGCCATTTTTTTCCAAATTCCTTATGCACTTATGCATGAAAAAATAAAGACAGAAAATTAGAAATCAAAGTTTTGCTGAAATACGTTAAGCAGGACAGTCAGACTCCCAATAAAGGCCAACAGCTCTGTGGTAATTGTTAACATTTTACCTAACATAGACAACCACAAGAAATTGAAAAATTTTCATTTGTAGCCAAGGGCCTCACTTTTCTGTTAATGTTGTGGACATATGCAGGATGTGCAGTAACTTTAACACAGAATTTTTTTTTCTTGCAGAAAGGAATAACTGCAGTAGATTTTCAAAACTCAAACTGTAGATGAGCATCTTCTATAATAAATAATATCTATTGTCTGAGATTTACAGTTAACCAGATTTACAACACTTGCTACAACATGTGAATTTTTACAAGCAAAAATATTTTGATTAACAGAATGTTTAAATGTAAATTATTGTCGTTCAAAAAGCGCAGTCTATTCTCCTGCTTAGTTTCAGAGCTGCACAAAAGAAACAACCTTGAACGCAAAACGCAAGCATCAGAGATGGCCTTCATTTGTCTGTTATCTTTTCCTGACACTACAAATAAAAACATAGCACATTTATATTTCTTTGTCCTGCCATGCTTCTGAAGAGTCAATGTACACTCAGACAAAAATTAAATGCAGAAAAAATGCATTGGATACTCTGTTGAAAGAAGTCAAGCTGAAGAGATTAGACACTTTGCTTAGGGAGGGTTTTCCCTTTGCATCTTTAAACTGGCCTAACTTTCGGCTTTCTAGAACAATTTTGATAGGGTCACCTGAAAATGATACCTTGAAGAAAAAATGGTGCCATAAAATCTATATGAAGGAAAAATACCTTTTTGAAAAATATTCAATACCACAGATATGAGAAGTTTGTAGTTCAGTTTCTATGCTTCAAGGTTCACTTTATTTATTAGAAGAACTATTTTGTAGATATTTGAGTTTTAGAAGAGGAAGGTGAAGAAAACATTCTTTTTCTGTGACAAGAGCTCTCCTGTTTTCCCCCCAAGAGAATTTTTGTGAAGCACCTCCAGTGCTGTTACACACAGGTGCCAAGTTTGATCAAGCACTTGACATAACTTAAGCAAATGGTGATATGGGTTTACAGAGAGCTGAACTGGTTTGTCTCCTTTGAGGGAACAAGGGTGTGTCTCAGTTGATAGCAAGAGATCTCGAGGCATTGCAAAAATAAACACAAAAAATATGCTGGTACTCACACTAGTGCTTTTTACTATTCAACTACAGTGAAGAACTGAGATACCCACACAGAAGGTACTCCAAAAATGCAAATGAGTAAGTGTATCTGCATTCATATATTTCTATAAATAATGAATAGATGGAAGTATTTCAAAGACAACACATTTAACTGTTAATCAAAACATTTTTACTTCTCGCAAATATGTGCTCTACAAGGCTTTTGGTGCTTTTTTTATGATTTTTGTTTGTGATTTTAGTTTAGATGGTCCTTTGACCATCTAAACAACAATTCCCCATTGCCTCCAAACACAAAGATAGATTAATTGTACTAATCAATGTTACAAAATGAGCATAGACTAAGCAAAAAAAAAAAAAAAATTTACTTTTAAGTTCTTTTTCCCACACAGATGTATCCTCTGGGTATTCCAGGGCAAGTGCTAAATGCTTCATAGGCTTGATAGCCAGCCAATCCCTTTTCTACTGTACTGAAGTACAAAGAAATTCACACTGCTGGGAGGCAAACCGCTGTAGAGTCACTACATTTTTTCCTTTTCGAACCTTTTTTCCTAAGTGTTTTATGCATGTAGTATTTGAAAATGGTGTTAGTCTGATAGAAGAGATTAATTTACTTCATGGAAACATAACATTTCAATCATGGCAGTACTCTCTCTCTTAATCGGTTATCACACATCATTCCAGGTGGTCTGACGAATTAGTTTTATCTCCAAAATCTGTTCAGTTGTTTCACCTGATGTTGCCATCTCTGGTGCTGTACAGTGCCCCTTGTGCTGTTGAAAAATTTATGCACTGACATTGCCTAGAACTAAGCATACTTTATTTTCAAGTATGACCAATAAATGTTCAAAAGGCATCTGAACGTGGCACTTGGATATATGGGATACAAGATCTGAAAGGTCTTTTCCAACTTTAATCATTGTGTGATTCTAATAAACTTTGTATTTCTCATAGTTGTTACTATTTTGTGGTCAATCATACCTGAAGCAACTGCAGTACCGACCACCTTATACAGACTCTACATATGCACACCACACAGCTCCAAAAAACAACCTTTCCATGGAATTTTGGCCAGCAGATAAACTGAAAAGTGCCTATAAGACACTTGGCATTCCAGTTTTTCACCAGTTCATCTGTCATTAATTTTACCAAACTCAACTCTACGGATTGAAACTGATTTTCCCAGGGACAGCTTCACACTGTAGATTTTTAGAAAACAGAACTCAAACCAGTTTGGCAGTTCCACAAAAGAAGAAACCAAGTCCTTCTGCAAGTGCTAAATAATTCACTGTCTGCTCATATTCCCCATAAATTCAGTGGGAAGTGTTTCCATGCTGGAGAAATAGACTTGACAGTTTGAAGCACTAGAACGGAAGACTGTGGTTTGCACTTCATCCATCCACTTAAATATTTTACCAGAACAAGAGAGAGTTTCTGAAACATCTCCCCCTATCACCCACGCACTGTGCCTCGTGTCACTCTGTGGAGAGGCCTGGGAGTAAACAAACTGGATTCCTTACAGACAAAAATAAATTTGGAGATGTGTTCCAGGAACTCATCAGACATGCTCCAAATGCTAATAGTACCCCAGTCTACAATCCTGACTAGAGCTGGTTTGAAGTTAAACTCCTGAAATATATATGGAATTGTCATTAAGAGCAGCTCCCCAGAAAATCTGCCATCCTGCTCTGTGTGACTTGGAATCAAGTATTTGCTTTTAGCATTCAGAGACTTTTTTTCTAAATCATGAGCTGACTTTTTTCAACATGAGTTGGCTAAGAACACAATCTGAAGGTACCAGGAGCTAGAAAGAGACTTACAGAGAAGAAAATAAATATCACAATGGGTTTTCTTCCCCTTAGGGCTTCATCAAGCCTAAATACATAACTTCCCATAGAAAGCAGGGAGGTACCCTTTCTCATGTTCCCCATGATGTGACAATGATGCTCAAAAGGTAAGAAAGAAACATTCTAGCTCTAGTAAGGCCTCATCACAGAAAAAATAAAAAGGAGAAACCATTCTTTACATCCTGAAGGAAGTTTGTTGCCTCTCCAAAAAGCTGCTCATTTCTAAAAATGCCAGAATGACCCCAGTCATGAGGCAAGGAAACAGTTACTGCAGCCCAAACTGTAAAGTTTTGTTTGCCTTGTTTCACTTTTATTTGAACAGAATGTTTTAACCAAAATCCTATATACATAATAACAGCTGCATAGGCACCATGGACTAAAACAGAGAATAAACAAAAGATAAAATTTAGCCAAGATCAGCTAGCCAGCTCTGTAAGTGAAATGAGAATTTTGCAGGGGGAAGGGGATTCTGGGAGACAAAGATTGCCACTGAGAAACCGTATCCAAAACTTCTTATGAACCAGAAAAGCAAATGTTAATTATGTAGGCAACCTCAGTTTTGGCTTACAATATTTCACAAGAATTTCAAATGGACACCTCTTTTAATTGATCTGTCCCGACCCCTTGATCACTTCACTCTGCATGATTGCTTTTCCCTTACTTGATGAACCAATAAAGAATATATTTCTTTGACAGAGATTTTGTTACACCTCCTATAAGTGTCTTTAAAATATTGCTAGATATTTCATAAAAATGCTTTTTAACTTGCTCTGGTACAGATCTTTACAACATTTAACACTTCTGAGTACACAGCCTCTACTGAGATCAGCTCAACCTGTTATCCCCACTTGGCTTTACTACACTCTTTTTCTCTAATTTTGCACCCCACTAAAACCAGTGATTTCTGTAAATGCTGAGCTTAGATTTGCCATGTCAGCAAGTAGTCTGTTTTCTTCTTCATTTTTTTTTCTTTTAACACTTGAGTGAAGGATGGTGCATATTTACACATTTCTAATTTGTGGTAGGTTTTCTACTCCTCCTGTCTCTCATATCATCTTGCTTCCTGGAAGGGGGTATAAATGAGTAAATTAAAACCCTTTAGTAGGTTAAAATACATCCATGCCAGGAATCATTTGGATTTTCACATCTGTCAGAAAACTTGACAGGGCTTGTAACACATTTGTTCATTATGAATAGAAAAAACAGTTTTATCACTCAAAAATAAAAAAAGAAGGGGGGAAAAGCCCCATATAAGCTGTTTTCTGACAGGTTTTGACAACTATGAAGAGATAAAACCTTAAAAAGCGAGAGGAGTATTTAGCAACAAAAATAAACATACCAGTTTGAGAAAACTTCATATCAAATTTTCAATTTAGAAAAAAAAGTGAAAAGTTACTAGTTAAACTGGAAAGTCAAAGGTAAAAAGAAAAGCAGAACGTAGTTTTTAACCCTTTCCACAAAAATTAAAGAAATCATCAAAACAAACCTATTTAAATACTACAGATAAAAACAGATCTACCTCTGATTGGAAGGAAAATATCTTCTGTTTTATCAAGTTCATGTTCTAAGGCATTATCACCTAAATTAATGATAAGAGTTCTGAACACCAACTGGTTTAAAATCAAGAAGCATTCAAGTTCTTCACGTTTCCAAGGCCTCTAATTTTTATGTCACTGCCTATCCAAAAGAAGAGCTACAAGTTGTCACCTCTGAGCCTCTCCTAAACTGCAGCATTTCATTCACTGAAACAATTGCACACACGGTGTAAAAAATTAACATCAGGGCAAAGGGAACCTCACACTGCAAAGACAAAAATGCCACACGTCAGCTTCCTTCCTATCCCACTGCTTTTTTATTCCTCTTGTTACCTTTATAACATTTTCATAGACATTTTTTTAATACCTGACACATCTGAGACCAAAGTTTTTTACACAAAGTTAAAGCACACATTTATATGCACTTATATATTTCATATAGACTATATATGAATATAAAACTCAAAATAAGCATATTATGCATAAAGATATCAAATACATAGTAAAAAGAAACCTGTTGCTTTGTGAAAAAAACAGGCACATAGGCCTTTGCAACATCTTAAACATTCAAGAGACTTTCTCACAACAGAGTTTTTATAGCTCTTTTGTTCTAATTTTACCCATGAGGGAAGGTTTATATGGTCACATTGTGTTTCTTAAAAGATCAATTAATATATTTACTAAAAAGAACCCTCAAAGCCTGTAGTTGTAAAATTTTACTCTTTTCCCAGTTTAACATAAAAAGAAGAAATTGCAAAATATGAAGAAATTTCAAGCAGTTATTCTAAATTCACCTTTGTTATGTTACTCAAGCTATTTTTATCACACGGTGTAAAACAGAAAATTAGCAACCTTAGCATCCCTAAACTGTTATTCAGAGCTGGAACTGTAAAATATATCACTGCTCTGATTATTCTTTATTATATGCTTCGGTTTGGAGTTTGTTTTTTTCAGACCTGAAACAGGTCTATAGTTATGCACACTGCAAGTTGAAAACAAAGTTCATGTGAAAACTTACTCGTTCCTTTCTTCTGCTCCTACTTTTCCCTTTAAGAATGCTCCTAGCAAAGATCTTCATTTTCCTTTTACTTTTGATTTCTTGGGTTGCTTGTGCTGTACTTGTAGAACTAGTGCTACAACCTCAACATGTCTTATGATTGAAAGACTTGCATAATAGCCTGTTTTAAATCACCTGTGAAGAAAATATCAATATCATTGATTCTTTGATCAATGATACCAATTAAATCCCAAACACAAAAGGCAAAAGCTAAATAATTTCCTCACTGGGAGATGTTAAGTTCCTGAAGTTGTTATTCCTGCTGCTGGCACTATTGGGGTGCGGAGGCAAGGAAATGAGGAATAGCTGCTCCTGTAGGCATTGCAGCATGAGTAATTGCTGCTTTATTGCTGCTTCACTTGCAGGATATATCCCAAAACATCATTCTCTGAACTGCTGTTTTCACCCAGGGATTTGATCTATTTAACAGTAAAGTCTTGTCTAAGATATCAGACATTGTCATTTTACTGTGTTCCTGTCGCACCTAGTTCCAGTTGGCCTAATTCTATTTACATTTAGTAATCAGGCAGGCTTATTCTTCCCTCTGTAATCTTTTCTTTGACAAACTTAATGAATTGCAGCTCTTTCAAATCTTTTCAAAAGACTTTGACATTTCTTTTGCAACATTTGACCCTGAAGTAGTGAATACTTTTCATCTCTTCTGACAAAAACAGACTTCTGCACGTTGAAAGATGGGTATAACAAACTGATGTTTGGTTGTTTGATTTAATCCCATTTTTCCTAATAAGCAACAAAAAAGGGGAAGACGGCCTTTTCACTCAGCTTAAATAGTCAAAAAGCAACAATATGTCAAAGCTACAGTGGAAAAGAATTGAGAAGGTAGGGGACACCTAATTAAACCCAAATCCAACCACAACCCAGGTCTGCAACAAACCCTTTCAACAGTAAAATGAAGCTGAGTGAACACATTTAAATGGTGCTCACAGTGGTGGCAGCAAACACACAGAGAGCTTTTCATGGCTAGAAAGGAAAAAGAAACTACTGGGGAGGTTATCAGACAGTCGGCCACAGCTGTGGGGCACATGAGAAATGCCAGCAAAGTGTCAGTCCAGAGGCTTAGCAGGGAAGAGATGGCAAAGAGCATCACTTACCAGCTAGGGACCAAAAGTGATTTCTCAGAACTGGAAAACAAATTTATAAGAGAACAGAGTCTTAAGGAGTTTTGAAAGTAGAATGAAAACAATATCTGGCTGGTTAAAAAGGGAGACGTAGTGGAAGAGATGTAAAAGTTCTCACAACTAATCTAATCAAAATTATAAAGTAGGAAAGGGGTCCTTGCTGTGGAAGTCAGGATGAAAGTGAGGCAAAAGCACCCTTTAGTGTCACTATAGGACACAAAAAACCACAAGCTCGCACCGCTGTCCTCAAGGTGAAGGAAAAAAAGGGAAGTTTATTTTCTGACTGAACATTTATAGTTTTCCAAAAGTGACAGTGGATTGAAGGGTGACAGTGCCACCTCTCCAGAGACACTGGTCAAACTGCCAGTCTATCAAATTTCTCTTCCTCCATAAAGGAATGCAAAACAATGAGTTATTTACCCAAAGTGTGTGAGAAAGTTCACTGCAACAATGTCAACATTAGAAGGCTTAGAAAATCTTAAACTAGGGTGACAGTTTAGGAAGTCAAAAAGAATACAATTGCTAAGGTCATTTACATTCCTTTAGCAGATGCTTCTGTTACTGTATAAACAGTAGTTACTAGATGCATTGAAAACTCACTTCTGTGAGTGCAGCTAAACTGAGGGTTTGAAGCCAATGGAGGAAAAAAAAATAAAAATGCTGATTTTCAGAGCTTGGCTGAGCTCCTCTTTCAGAGCAGCCACAGCTCCTGCCTGTCACTGCACACGCCTCCACGCACTCGTGCTTTCATACCAGCACATGCAACTCCCAGAGCTGATGCTCTGCAAAGTTCTCTTTTGTTACTCAGATCTCTTCCCACTCCCCAGCTTTCTGCCTGCTCGGGTGGCTCAGACAAACGCGTCGCTCTCTCAGCAATTGGGATCACACAGCCACGGTTTTCATTGGCCGCTATTTTTCACTTCTGCTCTAAAAAAGCCTTTTTTTTTTTCTCTGCTGGGTAGTTTGGTTTATGTTTATGCATGAGTTTGTACATAGTCACATATGCTGAGCTAAAAAAGTTAACTCGGCGCTTGTCACTCCCTAATTGAAGCTTAGCAAGTATTGCTAGAATTGGAATATCTGAAAACAGAACTCATCTGAAATAAATATATGTGTATAAAAACAGTACAATAAATGGATGCAGGAAGGTAATTGCTCTGCTGTTCCATTAACTTAATCAAAACTTCATGGTTTTTTGTTTTTGTATGACACAGATGTTGAAAATTTCTAACACTTTTTCTTAAAACTTGAGGTGATGGGGTGGTGTACTTCCCACTCTTCAATAACCAAGAACTATAAAACATTTACTGGTCAGCTGTAAAATACTTATTCAGTCCATTTCCTGACTCACTGTGAACAAAATCAATGCTTAACCTTCCTAAAAATGCTAGCACTAAATTTACAAAAAAAAAAAAAAGGTGTCACCTTAAAGTTACCAGCCCAAAATGGTGAATTAGTAGAAAGTTTTCACAACCACATCACACAACTTGTGAAAGCAACCTGATGTGTATGAAGTTGAGATTCAGTTCCAGTTTTGAATTAGAATGAAAAAATTCTCTTTTTTGCCAAATCTTGTACCAGTGCATTCTAATTACTCTTTGGAATTAGCTCAGATCCATGATATTTACCTACTAAGGTGTACAGGCCACAAAAAAAATTCAGGTAGTTCTGCTATAAAAACCTCTTAGCCTGGGCAACATCTGCCTGAACTTTGAAAGAATAAGTCATTACCCCAAACTTTCTCAGCTTTGCAATATCTCTGTCTCTGCTTCTCTATTGTTATGTGCAGAAATTCCACTTTGAATGTGAGAAACTGCCACTACTCCCATTTGATTTGTATGAATATTTTTCCCCAAAAGCAGCTTTGCATTCATTAAATAACATTTCCCATAAAAATAAAAAAAAATGTTGTGAAGGAATAAAACCACAGAACATAGGACGCTTATAAAAGGGTTGAGAACATAAAAATGGTTGATCTAATTTTTGAAACAAAGCTTATTTTTGTTCTATTTGCTTTGTATAAAATGCACAACACTTTTGATGCATGGAACCAAATTATGTGTTTGATATGCTAGAGGAATCACTAGACCTGTAAAGGAGCAGCTGATTTGCAGCTACTCTCTCTGTTACCAAGATCACTAACTCCTGCCTGTACCCAAAGAGACATGGTGACCAATATTTCTAATGGCTTCAAGTTTATATATGCCCAAGAAGTAAACAAAAAAACCCCAACAAAACAAAAAAAAAAAAAAAAAACACAAAAAAAAAAACCAAAAAACAAACAGACAAACAAAAAAAAAACAAAAACAAAAACACACACACACAAAAGTACTTTTGGCTCTGTTTTTCTCTGGAGCACAGAGCAGAGCTCCAGCAGCATGTGCTTTCCTGCTGTCCTCACCCACAATGGGTAAGCCAGCAGTTCTCAGAGCCTGCCCTAAAAATCACTCCCTGCTCCAAGAACAACACTTGATCTTGCCATCCCAGTGCTCCTTACCCAGTTCTTTCTCTCTACTGTCATTCATTTCTGAACCTTTAAATAATTTTTTGGAAATGAAGACATTTCAAGGAAAGGCTCTGAAACTTTTGTCCCATATGCAAGACTTGTCTTAACCTGGGCATTAATACAGGCTATAATAAGAGATTTAAGTGAGCAAACACTCAAGAAAGAGTGGAAAAACATCCAGAGATCCCACAGGTATTACGGATGAAGGGAAAAGGGTGGAAAAAAGTATCACATACTGTTCTGGCCATGTTTTGCAGCAAACATGACAGCTGCCATGCTGTTTTGTGAGAGCTGTGCCCTTGTCGTGATATGTTCTACATGCTCCGACTGCACCTCCAGGATCCCATCCCTGGGGGAATCTCATGCAGGAAATGCAATATTGCTGAGTCTTGTGGCGTTTGAGTGAGAGACAGCAGTCTTTCTTAGCTGGGCATTTGATTCCCCAGGCTCAGATATTTCTGAGATGCTGCCTTTATCTCTCATGCAGAGGAAAAAGAGCATGTGCTTGTTCTGCCATGCAGAATAAAGCCCAAACACTGAAATTCCACTTCAGATAAATCAAACCATGTGGGGGCCTTGGTAAGTTAACTGCAGCAACAAAGAAAATGCATTTAACACAAGTAATACCTGTGTCACAGAGGGTAAATGGCAACTTGCTTGGGAGGCAAAAAGAGACCTGGAACTGCGTAGGGGATGCTTGTTTAAAGAAGGGCAATATGGAAGAGGTTGAGGACAGCATAAAGCAAGTCAGGGGGACTGTAGTCTCCAGGATTACACCCTCTGAGACAACAAGGGGGAAAGTTATAAAGGAAACTTACATTTTTCTTGTTTCCATTTCTTCTCTTTTGCTTCCTGTGTCACGGAAGCGCAGCTGTGCAGGGCCAGCTTTGTATCATGGCTGTCATCACACAACAATAATTCCTGAAGCAGAAATGTCCTTTTTGAAATTCCAGGGAGTTCAGGAGTCTGTGTTTCAATGACAAAACACACAGCAAACTATTTTCAGTCTTTTCACCCAACATATACCTGTCCTGCAAACAGAAACCCCAGACTGCTTGTGGATTTTGTGAATTTGGAACAAAATTTGAGCTCTTCCTCACTACTTTTTCTTCAACTCAGTTTTAAAAAATAGAAGTCTTCCTGCAAAAATCATTTCAGATAGAGTTTTATATCTGATAGATCTAAAACTTTTATATCAGATAGAGTTTAACAATCTATGTGAAAAGTCAGGAACTGAGATTGGACTGTCAGACTAAAATATTGTGTGACTGAAAGAGAGAACATTTCATAGGTAAAATACTAGGAAACTTGAGAAATCTCGTTCTGCAGCCAAAAAAAAAAAAAATTAAGAACCTAAAGGATCCATGTCCTTGACAGCAGCCCACTCATGACAGTTATCTTGATGCTAATATTTCTCCTGCATTGGTCATTGTCATAGACATCGACACACTGCTTTTCTCCTTTGAAAATAAAAATGGAAACCATTCCCCACCTGTTCCATCTCCCATTCCCTTGGCCAGCTGCAGAAGCAGATTTGTGGTTTAGCAGCTCCCACACCAGGAGTCTGTCCCACATTTTGCACTGCTGGATGGGTTTTTTGAGGAATCAACATTAGAAACATGCAATGTCATCATAGTTTGAGGTGTTTTGGTGACTGTACATTTTTGGTTTAACACTTGAGTAGGAACATGAACAGCCTAGGAAATAAGACTCTAGGAAATCACCTTCTCTTTGCACTAATCACAAAAATTATTTCACACAAGAATGCCTGCTGTAGATACTGCTAAAGCTGGCCTGAGTGATGGTACTTCAAATACCGGGGTTCTTCTTAAGGTGAAGCCACACAGACCAAGAAAGTAAGAAATAACAATTCATTCTCTTTTTCTATGTCTCTCATAGCTAACATTTCAGTTCAACAATTTTCTTCACTATGCATGAAGTGAAATGTCTCCACACATTCTGGCACCATCATATTCTAGTTCATTGCTAGCAGATTTGTACTGTGCCACAATAAAATCAATAAATGCAACGATAAAATAATGCATCACCACCTGTGTGTTCAAAACAATTTTATAGTAGATTTACTGCCTAGAATCTGGGTTGAGGAATTTTGCTGAAAAATCTAAACACAATTTAGGTGTACTATTATTACACATGACAATTACAGGCATATATTATCATCAATTACATACATATATATTACACATGAATTATATAGGTAGACATATACACTTCAGTCTTTATTATCTATATAAAAACAGAAAAGTTTTTTCATATTTTCAAGATTCATTAAATTACTCTATTGACGACCTAAGTTTCGTCTCCATGCTCAACAAATAGATCTTTTCCATGAGGAAAAGCTTATATACGTGACCAAGTAGGCAAAACATTTTAAATTAACTTTAATCTTAATAGAATTATGATCAATACATGAGCTAAAATTACTTAAATATTTTTTCTTACATGTCTCCTCTGAAGATCGCCAGAAATTACTTTAATCACTAACATGAAGAACCCTAATATAATTTTAACATGAAGGTATTACCAATTTGTTTGTGATTTTGCCAGGTGTTAAGTGACTGCAGTCCATTTTCTACTGAGATGGCTACTCAAGATGAAATAGTCATATTTTGAGGGGGCTATTTGATTAACAGGAGTCATTGAACTAATAACATTAATTTTGGGGGCATTCTTTCTTTTATCTTGCATAATTTCCCTATTTTAAAGAGAAATAAACTCCTTTTGGGCATTAAACTGTATTTGCTTTGATGTAAATGTGTTTATAAAGCAAATAAAAGACATTTTATAGCCTGTACAGTGCTATGTTTTGAAATACACATAAAAGTAAAGATCACGCTAATTTTTATGAATATTTTACATGGAATCTTTAAATGAAAATAGTAAATGGTATAAATAATAGCATGCAATCCTAAAAGCCTTTTATGAAATGATAAAGAGATGCACCACTAAGAATATCTTTCACAAAACTAATAATTTTTTTAAAAATTGTATTTATTCAGTGGTTCTATTTTAAATAAAAGAAGTTGTTCAAATTCAAGCAGATTTCATCATGGATAATTCAGAAATATAAAGTTCAGAGAACACGCTAACACAAGCTGTAAAAGCAAAGTGTTTTCACCCTACATTTCAACTAAAAAAATAATCTTAAAACAATTATATGAATCATTATATTTCAGAGAATGCCTTATTTGAAGGCATCGGAAGCATCCAATTATTGAACATTAACTGATTATTTTATCTTTGGAAGATATTTAGGTTATTGCAAACACGTGTTCTTTCTTAATGGTGAAAAAAATGCAAATACTTAAATATTCAAAGCATAAACCTCTCAAGTGTTACACTTTGAAACATTTTGTATGTAAATTCAGATAACTGGTAATAACATCTTAATATTGGTGCTATGCAAACAATAAAATATTTTATATTCCAGTATGTAGGACAGTGGCTGCATTATAACTGGCTATGAGTTTAAAGAAGCCATTTGAGTATAAAGCATTTATCTTAATTTTGAAGTTAATTAGGTATTTAGAACTGTGTAAGCAGCTTAGTGGAAAAGCAAAAAGAACAGAAGACAATGATCTAAAAATTATTAACGAAAAGAAGGGCTTCCTGAATGACTCTGTACAGTTTATAACTTGTTTTATAATTTAAGTTCAAAAAGCCTACTTTTAGATCAGGTAAACTTTTCAAATTAATAAAATTTTCTTGAGTTCTACAAATACTGGAGGGTTTCCTTATTAAATGTGCCTACCAAGGTTATGAAACAAACTGTAAATATTAGAGGTGTTCCTGCAGTTTGCTCCCCTCCCAAAAAAACCACAAACCTGATGGTTTGCCTATTCATGAGCTGATACTTTTAGTACCACACCCCGTACTGTCATTTTATTGCATTTTCCATTTCGTTTTTTTCTAATAGCTTTCTCCTTCCAAACCAAATCTGAAGCAATAGCTTATTGACCCTTGAAATTATGCATTAAATAAATGATTCTGCTTTTATTTATTTGACGTTTGTCGGTCTAAAATAGCCATTTTTGTTGAGTTTGGTGAGGGAAGGGGAGCACTACTGGTTTTCTAGACTAAAGTACTGCCATTTTATGCAAAAATCAATATTCTTCCCACCTAATAACTTTAACATTGTACACAATAAGAGAGTCTCAAGGGCTCAATTGCAATAAGCCCCAAATCTGATCCAAACCTTTATTAAGAATTATACCAAAGTTACATAACCACAAACTACAAATACTGCAGAAAAGCACCACTTGCATAAGTCGTCACATGAGGTCAATATTTCCAAAATTAAAATGCCTCTAATGTTCAGCATTAGCTCTGAAGAAATAAGTTTCACGTTTCAGATGTCCCTTCTCACCAATAACAAAATTACCTGGACCAGTGAAACAAAAATTACTAAAGCATAGCTAAAGAACAGGGAAAGTCTTCTGTTCTTATAAAACAATGAATTCAATAATAAACCTAAACTCTGTTGTGATTAGAAATTTAGGACAATAATTGTGTCTTACATAACAGTGTCAAATTACAAATCTTCAAGTTAGGTAGGTTATGCTGTCAAGGAGGTATTCATTAATTTTGTTAAACAGAGAGAAACATTTGAACTTAATTGCATTTCAAGGCTATTTTCTACTCTGTAATTGTTTGTTGCAAGAATACACCTTTAATGACTTCTTTTAATTAACTGGTCTAAATTCTTTATTTGGTTACATGGACTTGATAAGAAGGCTCACTAGTCCACTATACATTTTCTGGGCTATTCTTTATAACTTGAAGAGAATTCTCCAACCATTAAACAAAGCTCTTTAGCCTGTGAAGAACTTGCACTAAATTGTCTGAGGCATGAGAAGACAGGACACATTGATTTCAGAGAAAAATTTTCTTTAAATTTAATTTACTTACAAAGGAGATATTCAACTCAATGTATTCTTGCTTCTAAAGATGATATATCCTAAAGAAACACACAGTTAGGTGAAGAAAACAGCATTTACTCCCTGTGTTCCCTGTAGTCCTCCTTTTTTCTGCTTTTATTGGGAGTCATTACAGCTATTTTGCTTGCCTTCAATTAAATTGTTCTCTAAGACAGCAAGCATTAATCTAATGCGAATAAAACACTGAGAACCATCCTCTGTGTGACTCAAGGACACTACTGCTGAGCTTTGCCCTGTGTATTTCCTGATATTTTAGGACCATGCATATTAGTAATGTCAGAGCAAATCCTTGAGAAAAAAGCTTGCCTGTAATGGATTTGACCATGCATCCATTGCCTCTTTGCAACTTACAGTTCAGCTCTTATTTTTTTTCCTGCTGCAGCACAAAACAAATACACCAATATTTTGTTCAGTTCTCAAAGAGGAATCTTTCAAACAGGTTCAGGGAATTTATTATTGCTTGCAGGAGGGAGAATAAGTGTTGGAAAAGAGCAACTCTAGACATCATTCAAGGAAGAGTTCAACAAACTCTTTCTAAATTGAAGAGTCAGATCTACACCCTTAGAAATAAGGTTGTTTTGTGCTCTTCTGCCATAGTTCACCCAGGAGGGTCTCATAGGAGGCATTTTTTCACAGGAATGTTATTTTTTAGTAGCAAAATCTTTTCACTGTACCTTTACTAACTTTTTCCCGATGAGAACATGTAAAAATCTCCTGTTCTCCACAAAGTGGGTGTTGTGGTGGTGAACTAGATTAATATTTTTGAGTACCATTTACTTTCAATACCTCAGTAAAGTGCATAGTCGGAATTTTATTTTACTTATTATATCACATCTCAGTATAGCTAATGCTGAACAAGGCTCAAGGACTTGGTCTTTTGAAAAGAATAAGGTCTTCAGCTGCTTCATTAGTGTAAAAGAACAAGGTTTGCTGACTCTAAAATGGTAAAACTAACTTTCTAAATGTCATTTGTACTGGGTCTGGGTCACCCCCTTCCTGCGGCTCTTATCCAGTATATTTCACCTGTTTCAATATCCAACTTTTCCTCACCTTAAATTTCTAGAGGTCAGACTGCACTCATTGTACTGCAAAGTTATAGTACAAAAAGAAAAATATCCAAAAACTACAGAAGAAACATCCCAAAACCCCCCCAAAAACCCCCACCCAACCAAACAAAAAAGCAACCAAACAAAAAACCACCCCACATATGTACAACCCAGGTTCCAATGCTTGCATGCCACTCTGTAGGAAAATATCAGGGATTACTGATAGGGATACTAAAAATTTATTGAAAAGTAAGTTGAATTTCCTGTCTTTCAAAGGTCACTACATTTAGTGTTTATTCCATGCAAAATCTTCTGCGCAAAAACAAATTAACTCCAAAAATTCAAAAGCCCCTGCTATTAATTGATGCTTGTGTTTATCACATGTAACTGTACATAATTCTTCTCTAGGATTCATATGCAAGAGAAAAAAAATAAAATTAGAAAGGTTTTCAAATCAACAATTTCCCTCATAGCTGTCTCCTTAGTACTTACGTGTATCTAATGTGGTGAGCTACTCCTTACAAAGTAACAGAATTAATTTTTCACATTTTCAATGTTGTCTCCATGCTTGAAATGCCATATCCCAAAATGTTTGCCTGAATTAGGAAAAAAAGCAAAGGAGAGAACACAGATATTTATTATAACTACTGTGGGATGAGTTAAAATTACGTGAGAACCAGTGGTGATGATCATACCTTAAAAATCTGTCCTACTGCATTGTAACTCAGCACTAACATGAGAAATGTACCGTATGTGAAAACTAGGATGGCTTTCAAAACATATTTCATTCTTTTAATATTAAAACTAAGTTTACTTCATTTTAATACTCTACATCATTTTAGTACTGTATGTCACTTTACAGCTCTGACAGGTATTAAAAAGAAGAAAGTAAAAATTGCCAGCAAGCAGGAGATGGCAAAACATTTTCACAAAGCACTGTTTAAAGATTTGAAAGTTCAAAAGCAAAACAAAATTGGTGCTGAAAATGGCTAAGAGTAAATGCACATAAGGTAAATTAAAAAATATAACCTAAGATAAACAAATAGAATCAGATAAGTTTTGTGGTAAAGACCCAAAATTAAAACCAACAGTAAATAGATTATGTTGGGAAAAGGTAAAGAAGGAAATAAATAATTTTTAGGGAACATTTTCGAGCAAAAATAGCTGTTAAAAATATAAACGATGGGAAAAAAATTCCCGCTTTACTTTTAATATAACACATGTTGAGCTTCTTTTTAATAGAAAACACATTGAATCAATAACACAATCTAGAGAAAAAAACCCATCTTTTTACAGTCATTCATGCTTTTATGCCTATTCTTGTCTTAATCATCCCTGTGAAGAAATCTTTCACCCTCTGCTTGCAAGGAAGTGTGCCCAGATTTCTAATAACCTATCCCAAAGCCGTCTTTACTTTTGAAGTAGAGAAAATGGAAACTACACAACATCATGTCTACACACAGAGTGCCTGATAGAATTATAGCACAGTTATTTTCTATGCTGTTTTTAAAAATATTCTGATGTTCTCAAGTATTTGTTTTATGTGGTAGCATCACCATACACCAAGGAGACATTTTTACTGACGTAAATGCAATCATTTGCTTATCTGTTTACTGTTTGTGGTTTTTCCCACTCAACGTCCCTAAGCTATTTTCCTAATACAAGAACTTGTATGAATAGATTAAATTATTCCTGTGCTTGGGCATTTTCATGCTTGTATCAAAATCCAATTGGCAATTATTTCTATTAAACATTTCAGTTATGTTTGTGATTTTTCCAGCAGTACACAAAATGTATTTTAATTTTGATTATCTAAAACTTCATCACATTTTCTAGTCCTTATATTATAGATCTTGTAAAACATATTAAATTACATCAAATTTTAAATATTGGGCAATTTTCCATCATTGTGCGATATTAAAAAAAAACAAAACAAAACCACACACACAAAACTCCCCCAAAGAAACAAACCACTCTTTTTTTTACTTCATTTTTTTGTAATACTTTGTATATTTAGTTTCTTTGGTCTTAAAGCATTGGCTAACCCTAATTTTAAAAATATGGGCCCAATTTCACACCTACACAATTTATCACCTATTAATGTCACAGTGATATATTCACACTACAGAACATTAAAACAAGCCTTTGAAGGATAAAAAGTTCAGTTTCCATGATGGATTTTTGTGGAGGATTTTTCCAGAGGCTTTCATCCATGAGGATTGCTATTAATACCTTTGAATACACCAATTAACTTTTTTGTTGATATAATCACAATATTGTGGTATGTTGAGGGTACCTCTTCACATTTAGATAAAAACACTGATTCATTCCTATAAAATTGCCCTGGATCAAATTAAATCAACTTTCCTTTTTCTACTAAGTAATTCTATACTTTGATTAGGGCTAAATAGCCTGAAGTTATCCAAGCACCAAGCATGGCAATTAATTAGAAATATTGATTATATAGCAAATTCTTTAGATCCAAAGGAAGCCTTTTATTCTGACACAAAATTTTGAGAAGTCTTTTGGAAAAGTAGGTTGGAACATCATGTCTTGAATAGCTGAGATTTAGCTCTGTGAGCTTTGTGCCATGTGTAACATACACACACCTGGGGGAAACCAGGAGTTTTCTTGGTATGGAATAAGAGCTTTACAATCTCCATTTGTATTTACATTTTGAGTCCTCTTAAAGTTTGGTCTAACTTGTCCAAAAACACCTTACTCTCTTGGACAAAGTCAGAGGGATAATTCCTGGCCCAGACCAAGGACACTTGGCTTGCTAATTTCATAAACAGCTGCCAATTCAAGAATGCATCATCCAAAAACATACAGAAAGAAACTGTGGAAAATTAAAAAAATAAAAAAAAATCAAACATACAAAATATTTCTTCCTGGTTTAATGTCCTGATGTCGGGTTTTTATGGTTGTTTAGATGGTCTGGAAAAGCCCGAGGTGGCCTTGGGTCGCCCGCGCTCCAAAGGACGAGAAGGAACTTCAGA
>JAXCLO010000001.1:6671594-6695578 GCA_035583995.1 Arremon aurantiirostris | reverse complement strand
TTCCAGGACTCCCGAGCCCCCCAGGGATGGTCTCGGTCACTCTGTCCCTCAGCCCTGAGAGGCTGGGATCCCACATCCTGACAGCAAGCTCTGTTCTCACAGCACTGGAAGGGGCACAATTGCATGGCCAGGGTGAGGAGTGAGGAGCAGAATCCCTCCTTCCAGCAGTTATTAGCCACCATTTCAGCTGGTGAAATCAAACAGCACCATAAATTAATTCCAATAAGGAATCATTTTGCCTTTCAGATTGATATTCTACAGCCTCCATCTGGAAAACCTTTTATTTTATTCAAAACAGGTGTTAAATGCTACCAAATGTAATTGTACTTGCACTGCTACACTCACTATGAAACAGAATAAGCACCTATGCAGGGTGAAAGAAGTGGAGATCTGAATTCATTGAAATTAAATGTGTGTGAGCAGATTGCATCCTGCACTCATGCCTGCAGCTTATCTTGACAAAACAACACCAAACTCTTTCAAGAGTGCCAAAGTTTGTTGCTTTTTTTTTTTCACTCATGTGGAACACTTTTTAAAAAAAACTCTCCTTTAGATTTGTGAGCAGTTCTTAAATATTTACTGCAATATACCCTCATATTTAAGAGCCCAGGGTTTTTCTGGGCTCAGATTATCTGACTCTAGGCTCTGTCAGTTATCTGACTCCTGATAAGTGACTTCAGTACTGCCTTGCTGCAATTATTGTGGATGACAACCATGCAAGGATTGTTTAGACTGAAGCCACAGCACTGGACATATCCACTGCTTTGATTTGCTGCCTTGGAAGGAAAAGGGACATACATTGCTTTCTTGCTGAAATTAAAAATTATTGCACTAACACTTTCATTAACATTGTGAACTCATTTGTTGCAGAATTGGTTTTGTCTCATATTTCCTCTAATAGTTATATTCCATATCAGAGAAACAAAATAAATATGAGCCAAAAAAAAAAAAAGAGTTGAAGAATTAAATGTTAGCAAGGAATAGCTCAATTTTGGTGTTAAAAATAGTTAGGCTTAAAAAAATATTGTTAAGATTCCTGTTGATATTTTCTGGTAGAATGGCTGTTTTGCTCTAAAACTGAATTATTCTCCATTCACTGAACTGACAACTGACTGCTGCAGCTTATATAAGTGGGCAAGTCCTACATTTAAAGCCAAAGAACTTCAGGTTCTTACTTTGACACCAAAATTCAGTTTGGACACACTGCTGAGCCTCTAACTCTGTCATATGTTTTGAGTAATTTCTTTGAATAGGCTACGTTCCTGTTTGGTTTACTTTCTTTACTTGATTTAGGTCTATTGGTAAACTCACGTTGCACAAATATGTCCTGCAATACAACATGAAAAGGAAATAGTGGAATATATATTACATATATACCATATATATAATATTATATATACACTATATTACATATATGTTATATACTATATATAGCATATATATTATACTATAAATATTATATATAGCATATATACCAAAATATATAACATATACTATATATAACATATATAGTATATACATTATATATAGTGCATATATATACACTACATATATACTATATATGCTACATATAAAAATATATATATAAACAAATGTTCTATTCTATTTATACCACAAACTCTGTATCTATGTGTTACCTTCCATTCCAAACAATTAATGTACAGGCACTGTGGCTTACTGAAATCACTAAAATAAAAAGAGTATTTTAAGAGAAAATAAACCAATCAAAAAATCAATCCCCAGCAAAACAAACAAGACCCTACAGACATGGTTCAGTGCAACACTGTGATTACCAAATAAAGTAGAAAAGGAAAAAAAAATTGGTTATCTGTAATTTAAAAATTAAATACAATGTGGAGGTTGTGAAAGACAAGTTTTTATACATTGTTATCTCAGCTCTGATTGTAATTTAGAATCCAAAAGAGATTAAAATTGGATTGGTTTGTAATAAAAAGTGATAATTCCATTCCATGTTCACTTCAGAGCCTGTTCTTCAACATATATCTTGTTTGTCAGGTCCATACAAATATTCTGGGCTATAGGATGCAGTTACCATCATAAAGATGATGGATAGAATGATGAAGGGGGACCTGTGGACTTAAAAGCAGAAAGCATGGATATTTCCAAGAATTATACACATGAATTGAATATAAGGAATGAGAGAAAACTGCTTCATACAAGCACAAAGTTTGAGCTGTGAGAGAAGTTTGATTCTGCTCTGTGAGAATATGAGTAAATTCTGTTCCTGCCCTGCTCTGACACCACTCTAAGAGGGAGAAGCAGCTCTGGCTGTGGTGTCCCCTGTGCACAGCCACAATCACCAATTCCATGCAGACTGTTAGATCTACCAGACAGAGTTGTAGCATACAGAGAATTTCCTCTAAGGACACATTTAGCCCTTGTTTCCAGAAACTCCCCAAGCAACACAACATTATTTTCACTGTACTGTCAAACACTGATAGGAAGTTTGTTGATTTTCATGTTCCATGTAGCATAAAGGATGCTCCTCAAAAGAGACTTTCCTCTCAGGCAGTGGAGCTGTTAACTGTCACAACAAGGCTGAAATACAAGTCTGGATACGACATTTTTCTTCTCCAACATTGCACAAAGCACACTCAAGGTTCATACATACCCATCTGTGGCTGATTCCAGACCAGATGCCCTGATTCTTCTCTGATATAGTACCACAGTTTTCCCCACATGTAATTGCATGGAAGTTCATCACACAGAGTAAATGGAAGCAGCAGCAGGGATTGGACCTAATCTTAGTACAACCACTGAAACTTAAAATGCATTTCCACTTCTGTAACATTGTCTAAAGACACAAACACATCTGAGATTAGAACTAAACTCCAAAAAAGAACAGGAAAAGAGATGGAGCTTAACCTCGGTTACCTTTTTATAATAACAGCTAGGAGAAATGACTTTCTGGATTCATCCATACGAGATACGCGTGAAAGAGCATTATACGTTTCTGAAGTCTCCTGGACTATAACATTTTATGGCAGATACATTGTACCTAACAGCACTTATTGTGGACTGTGAATTAGTTTGTGTGGTGAACCTAGTCAAGCAAGTGCATGAATTTTAATACATGAAAGAAACACAGTTGACAATCTAGGAAGTTATAGTTTGCAAACCAAGAAACAATTTTAAAACTCAAATTTCAAGCAAAAAATTGGTGGCAAAAATCATAATCTAATACTCTTTTTAAATGCATAAACAGTTGAATGATGAGCTGGCTTAATCCAACAACTATATCTTCATTAATAGTGGTGGTGAAGGTGACAATGGAAGATGACATCCCGCTGCACCTGCCTGCATTTTAAAATGGACATTTAAAACATGCAGTGTGTACCACACTAATGACTAGTGAAAAAAATTGCTTCGCATACATCACAAAGCTTTATACTTTTTGTGAAATAATACAGTGATGAAAATTTTGAAAGACTTCTGACAGATACTAAATATTTACTGAGGAAAAATGATGCCTAACCATAAGATATTTACTCCAACACAGAGTCATGCCAAGAAGCTGTGGATATAAGGATTAGGCACACGTAGCTGATGTTGAAATAGTTATCCATCAGAACAAGCTGCTCTGCACTACTTTGGATTTCCCCAGTTGTCATGACTTCCCATCAAGTTTAGAAGTGATTTTTAGAAAACCTGGGTTTGATGTGTACAAATTATTGAACCTAATATTTGTGTTAATTATACGAAAGCAGATGGCTTTTTCCTACAGTTGCACTAATCCTGCAGTAAATCTATATATCCCTCATTTTTTATGAGTTCAAAATAGAAAGAACAAAATGATCAAAGAATGCTGTACGAGGGAATATTTTCATTGACACGAGAAAGCAGTGCTATCTGGTTAATTAATATTATTAATATTTTTTCTTTGCCTAATTGCTTTCCCAATAAAGGGTACAATAAGACACAGTAAGTGCAACTGCTAAGTTACATATCCAGTTTAAATATACCTTCATTTGATTTGGACAAACTTTTGCAGGTAAAAGACATTAAAATTCTAGAAGCACTACCTCCCTAGCTCTGTATGATATCTGAAATCATGTTTTATAGCAGCTTGCTCAAACAGGTCTAACCCAGCTCCATGTAGTTGTTTCAGGCAGACTATATGTACTTCTCACAGGCCAAAAAAACCCTGATGTTGTTAAAATTGCCACTTTTTTAATCAATATTTATCAATCTGCATTTTAACACTTTATAAAGAATTAGAGATTGCAATTATTGCTTCTTTTAAGAAAGGGGATATGACAACTAACTAAAAAAGAATATTTCAGTCCTCTATTAAAAGCATGATTGCTTCAATCTCCTCTTACATCATGCATCAGAATTCTGCTAAAACCCCACATGATTTACAGGGAGTTTCTATCATTAAACTTGCTGCTGACTTCATTTCTATTTCTATATTTTCTGCCAGTCACCACAATTTAAGTTCATCAGCTGAATGATGGTTTGGGTTTTTTTGGTTTTGCTTTTTTTTTTTTAATGGGAGCAGGATAAGAAGATTTAATGACACATGGAGTTTTATTCTCTCAGGTACTGGGCCAGGTACCAAGCCTGGATTCTGAAAGCTCATAAGCTCATGCCTGAATCCACTCCTATGCAGAACATTAAGCAAATGCTTTAAGAGTTGCTCCAGCTGGGAATGTTTTCACGTGTCAGTGCCCAAGACATTTATTTTACAGGGAAGGGTGTTATCTACAAGGAAAAAAATCTTAGACATGTCATATTAAGTCAAAAATACAGTATGTCTAGAAAGAAGCCTCTGTGCTCTGCAAGCAACAACTTAAAGGTGAAGAACTCCTAAAAGGTAAAGACGATCAAATTAGACATTTTTACTGATGCTATCAGAAAGGTCCCATGCTAGCAAATAATTCATTTGAATGTGTATAAGTAGGATTTTTTAAATTTGAATTATATAGCTAGAATTCAAATTGAACTCTTTCAGTTAAAGGACTAGCAAAATACATTGTTACAGCCCCTCTCTCTTAGGCTGGCTCTTCTGCCCAAAGTCCAAGTAAATTTCAAGACAGTAAATTAAGGCTAAATTCAGACACTCCCCTGATTCCCAGGGCATAAGTTACTAAGGAACTTATTACTTTGTTTTCAAATAAAAAATACTACTTCTCAGTGCTCACAGTTCCTGGGAGCAGACTTTTAGGACACCCCAAGCTAGGGTGACACTGAAGGAAAGGAGTTGGCTTCCTGATGCAGAAATTTTACAAAGTAAAGCACAATATTACTACAGTTATGTAAGTGTAGAATCAGTACTTCACTCTGCAATCAGCAGAATAAACACCTACCACTTTTTTTCTCATAGATATTAAATGACTACTAAAACTGAATAACATAGTAAAAGTGGAATTCAGCCTATTGGGCACTGGACTTTAAAAGTACAGTTGATCGAGCAAGAAGGCATACAATTTTAGAATTATGTCTGTCCAAAGTTTTTTTAAATCTGAATTCTACCTCTAAGGTAGGCTAAGGAATATTATGTTTTTACAATCCAATAAAGATGCTTGAAAACAGTATCCTTCAATATTTATCAATATTAGATTCATTGGAACTCTCAGCCTTTTCTGAGTTTTTGGGAAAGATATACAAGCTATAAGCGTTTTTAATAAAGTTATATAAAAGTCCAGAGTTCATCTATATTGCTTTTATTAATCTCTTATCCATACAATTGTGTTAATATTAGCCAGAGACACTTGGTTTTCATTTCTTAATTAATATTCCCTTACATCTTTATCCTAGCTATCATACAATACTTGTTTTCCATTTTAGATGCCAGGCCTGGTCTTCTCTAACCTCCAGAAGCAGTGATTCAAAATTATTCACGTTTTTAGTAGCACCTTTGCTCTTTTGATTGGTCTCATGGGAGGATTTAGGCTTTGCTCTTCCTTCAACCTGCACTTCTACTGAGGAAAAAAAAAATCTCCTGTATGACTGAATAAACACTCAATTCAGGACAAATTCGACATGCCTGCTCTACTACCTCTGTCCAGGACTGCCACCTTTTACAAACTATCTGATTTTTGTGCTTTCTGATTTGATAGACGCACAACTGCACTCATGGTCAAAGATATTTGCCTGATCTGGCATAATATGGGGCTGATAGAGTGTCCAGATCCAAAGTTCCTGATGGATTATCTGTCATCATTTATTTCCTGAGGGTCAGACTTAGAATCAGGCTTTTGATGTGGCGCTAAAACTTAAAAAAATCCTGTTACCTTACTAGAGAAAAGGAAGAATAATAATTTTGATAACATATAAGAACTGAGAGGCCCATTCCAGTTTTCAGTGTGTGAACTCACTGGATGCATGGGTGTAAATTTGTGCAGCAGTTATATCAGAGATGTCTGCGTGGGAACCCTGTTATTATTGAACACCCACATTACTTGTAAACTAATAACAGGATTTGTGTTGTCTTCTGTACACTGTTCAGAAAACTTACCCTACATCCTCCACTTTACCCTTTAAAAATTTAATCAAGCATCTGTCATTTCATAGCCTTCTCCAAACGCTCTGTGTTGCTGCAAAGAGTCCAGATTATTCCACGATTATTAGGAGGAACAGGTTACATCTCAGTATAGCTTGCCTCAACATGAAAAATCTCTCATGTAACATCTGAAATTACAATAAATGCACCATGTGTGGATATGTTTAAGGGGGCAGGTGAAAAGGAAAGAAGAGATTAAAAAAAACCAAAAAACCTTTTTGCTATAATTCCTTATGCTTTTTTTTTCCCTTGTGTATGCAAAGGGCATCATCAGAACCCAGATTAATTTTTTCTTCCAAGTGGTCAAGTCAGGATATGCTTGGTCATATGACTAAATATTACCCAGATGAGTGATCTGAAGCTATTTTCCTGCATAATCTCGAGGATTTTCATACTTCCCTTCCAAAATGCTCTCCACTTTTTCACAAGTCAAGCATGCCTGAGTTGGCATGGCTGCACAGCCTCCCTTTCCTGCTATATTGGATATAGCCATAAGTCCTCTCTATGCCTATTTCCAGTGTTCTCAAAACCAAAGTCATGGGAGAAAGGGCTCCCACTTGTCAACACACTGTGGAGAGGATGTGGAAAAATTATCTGCTGAAAACCACGATGATAATTTAGAAGTCAATGAGACTTAAGTAGAAGCAGCTGTACTACTGGGGTGGATGACAGGATCCAGAGAGATGAGCAGACACCTGCTACCCACCTCACAAGATATTGTTAGATTTAATTAGTCAGTGTTGAAAAGCACTCTAAAATCTACTGGAAAAAGGGCAAGTATTATTAATTTTTATTGTAATTACCATAATTACCTCCATTATTGTTATGCGAAATGCACTGTGTGAGAAGGCACAAGACTACAACAAGTGCTTTTCATAGAAGATACAAAATATTGGTTTCAAAACTCTCTAAATTATAACCATGTCTACACTGTCAATTTGGCTAATGTCTCATTTTAGTCTTTGGTCCCGCTTCTGAGACTCTCATTCATGAGAGTTCGCTCCTGGGCTGGTGTTTGAAGCAAATCTTGTGAGGAAACATTGCCAGCCACATCAACTCAAGGCTCAGAAGTCCCTGAGGATGAGATCATGAATGACAACTGCCAGCCAGAGGCCTGGAGCAGCCTGGCATGCACAACCAGAGCAGGACCTTGGGACCATCACAAAAATGGTTTTGTGGCAAATACTCAGCCTTCCTTATGTCTGACTGAGGGCAGAGAGCAAGGAGGGAAGGGGAAGAGGGCACTGACTGAGTTTGGAGGTCAGGGTATGACAGGGAGCAGGGTGAAACAAGCAGGGCACAGGTGACGCAAGGGAACAACAGCTCCTGTACCTCCCATCACCTGACTCTGCCTCCTGACAACAGATCTGCATGACAGAAAGCTGCATCACACTCTCTGGAGCAGAGAGAGACTGACAAACCACAGCCATACACATTTACGAACATGAAGAATAGACAGAAGAGTGCAGAAACGTAAGCTGCCAGGCATCCCCTCCGCACAGGTCAGAGAGCAAGTGCAAGTTTCACAGTGACACTCAGCTACCCAGATGGAAAAAAAAATAAAATGCCTTCACTGAGTTTTCAAGTAAAGGACTACACTGCCTGAGACTGTGCTCACTGGTTTTACAGAGCACATTCCTGTTAGAGAAACATTCACAACCCTAACATCAGCCTCACACGACCTTCCCTCTCTCCCTATTTTCCCCTGGTGATACATCCTCCACTGCAGGCTAAGATATCATATCCTGACATCTCTTCTCTGTCCCCCTGCCCCATAAACAACCCATTGAGGGGCAAGTACACCTCTGGCTATCCCACCCTGTGGGTTTTTCCTCTCAGGGCTTAGAATGGTTGGTACAAAGTCACAGAAGGATCCCTGATTTACCAAAATGCAGGGGAAATTCCATGTTGAGGCACCCAAACATCAAATACCAGGGCAGCCAGTTAGTCCACTCATGACCTTCCATGGCAGCCTCTGAATTGCTGCTTGATAAAAAGGGAGGGTGAGCTCTTTATAGGGATGCCACATGGGAATCCCAGAGACAGCCACAGTTCCCCAAAGCCCTGACAGGCGCCGGGGAAAATTGCTGGTGGATTCCACTCATGGATCAGGCAGTCTGGTGGAGACCAGACCTGTACTCTGGTCACCAGCCAGCAGAAGCTGTGGTTGACAAGCACCAGAGGTTCAGCAGCGAGCCTTTGTCCAGCTGTCTTAGGGCCTAAGAGAAGGACGCACTTCACCTTGATTGTGATGCCGCTCTTGACACAGAGTCTTCAATGCGATCCTATGCACATACAAGATGCACACACAGCTTAATTCTCCCTAGGGTTATGTCCCAGTGTCTGCGAGCAGGATTCCCTCCCATTTTTGAAGATCTCCAGAGCAGGGGAGGAAGCAGCCCACCCAGTGATGTGCTCAAGGTGATGCCCTGACCACTCAAACAACAACAGCAGCAAATAAAACAGTAGAGGCAGCACAGAGTGACATTCAGGACTCTGAAACGGGCTTGGGAAGGATTCTTATTTCCCTTATAGACCCTGACCAGGCGGAGTGGGAGAAGGAAGAGCATTCCCAGCACTGTGTGCCTGTTATCCCACACAGGGAGCCCCTGGTGAGCAGCAAAGGGCTGAGGAGCAGCTGCTGAGCCAGCCAGGATTAGGGAGAGCAGGCAATGCCTGCCTGTCAGAGGATTTGTCCTGAGCAGTCTGAACACAAGCTGTTCCATATCTATCACTACAGCTAGGGAAATCTATCTTGTATAGATTCCATCCCCATGGCCTAAATCCCCTTAAATATCACTGTTTTTCTCATCTAATGCTTCTGTTCGCTCAGATTTTAATGTTTTTTGATAAAGTTATCAAATAATCAAACACTTCCAACTGGTTAGCATATCATAACTTCATGACTCATGCATCGAATTTTCTAGCAATTAAAAATTAGAGAGTTTCAGAAAAAAAATCTGTTCTTTTTCTAAAAATGAACAAAAAATACCTTTTTGCAGAGGTCTGTATTTTTTACTGGGCTAGTTAATGAACAGCAACAGTATATATGCAGAATATACATATTTTTGTATATATATAGGCAGACTATATTATATATATTATACATATAATATATCATACATATATGCTATGTATAATATATACATTATATATAACAGCACATATACCACATATATAAAATAATATATAAAATATAATAAATTATATAATATATAATAAATTATGTAATATATAATATATTATATATTACATTTATAGATTATATATAATACATTGATTGCAGGATAATCTACCACAGATCAATCCATCAAAATATTAAGTACCCACTGTACCTAAATAGAATATTTGTTAAAACCTACCTGTCATTTTCTCCCCAAGCTGAATGAGAACAGATGAATCTAGGAAGCTCTCCAAATTATTATCTTTTTAAATGTACCTATTGGCTTTCATTACATGAGAAATTCCCAAATCTCATCTTATACACCCCATTACAGTTTAACTACTACTTAAAATTAAAGTAAACCAAATATCAATGAATTTTCTTTAGGTTATTCTTCCAAACAAGTAGCTAGTCAGGTTTACTGGCAGGCTAGTCCTTGCCAGCTAAGGCTAATCCTTACTAGCAAGCTTCCCACACTTCATTCCCTTAGGAACTGCAATCATCAAAATGTCAGTGTTGCAGGATCTCACAGTGGGATTGCCTCCTGCCTGATAAAGTCTTGGGTTTTTGCTCCTGTCTAAAAGCTGAGATATAATTATGAAACCTTACTTATAAGTCAAACAGTGACCTAACATTTAGGCCAGAAATGCACAGATTCAAAACTCACTGTTGGAATAAGCTGAGAGGGAACATAGGAACACACCATCATCATGCCACAAAGTCATTCAGGGTTTTAGGTGTGCCTGTAAGAGCACACTGGGCTCCAGGTATGAGTTTTCACTTGGACAGGCTGGGGCACAAAAAGCAGCACAAACCAGTCTAACTACTACTTGCTAATTAAAAATGGAACATGTCCTTTAGCATCTTTATAGCTGAAACAAGGAAACACATCATCTTTAACAGAATAGCCAGGGAATCTGAACTGTCTGGTCCTTAGGTGATGCTAAAGGAATCTTTTCCATATTCCATACCTAGACAGAGTTACCAAGCAAGGACATCTATGTCTGAACTTGGTCCATTTAGTCTATGATATTGTCTCTGAAAATGACTAACAGTGATGATTTAACCAGTGAAGATTATTTAAATAGAGAATGAAAACAGGATAGAGTGATAGTTCTGATACTGGTAGCCCTGCACCCCAACTACCTGAGGCAAGGATTTTTCTGAGCTAGAAGAGTATCTTTGCCATGTGTTTGAATTTTCAAAAAGTATTTTATTCCATTAGTAATTTCATCATTTTTAAAGTGCACTTTGACATAAATTACATTCTGGGGCAAATGTTCTAGGATTAATTCTTACATTATGCAAAAAGAAATTATCTCAATTCTGTTTTAATAAAATTATGGAAACTGCAAATTGTCTTTGCCCAAGACCAGATTCAAGTATGAATGTCAAAGCAGAGGGTGTAACATATCCTGGAATACTTAAAAATTACCTAGCAGAACTTGTCAGGACCTTTCAGTCAGAAACACATACCAAAAAACTGCTTTAGTTTCTCTTTAGGTTATGATTCTCATAGAGCAGTCTACACTTGTCTAAATCCCCTTCTGTGATAGACCATTGTGGAAACATCGAACTGAGGGGTTTTGACCTTAAAACAAAAAAAGAATACTTAACATTACCTTTTATTTTAATGTACAAAAACCAAAAAAATTATCTGATGTTGCAAACAGCTATTTTGACTCTGAGGATACAATAACTGCAAATTAATTTAGTAAATTATATATAAAAACATGATTGGGATGTGTCATATCATAATACATATTATAACCAGGCTAAACTTTGATAATACATTAAAGCAACCTTATGAGGCTGTTTTTTTAAGAAGTTTTGCAAAATCTTTTGTTAATTAAGTTTTGAAAAAAAAATCCAAATCCATCACATATGCAACTGTCCTCCTTTTGTGAAGTACTTTCTGACATGACAAAGTTAGTATAGATGTACTTTCTGTAGAACCTTGCCATAATTTAAAAAAAGTACAAGATTGTCATAAATTAGTTATAGAATTTTTTCATACTCCCCCCAGACCAGTTCTGCAAAGTGAAACTGCAAAGTTCTTCATCATGGAATGATGTTTTAAGGGGATGGGATGTCACACACGCTGGTGAATGAAGGCAGGAAAAGTCAGCGATGCTCTGAACTCTTCCTCCTACATTTCCCACATCAGAGTCCTGCCAGCCAGGGCAAGTTACAACCCTCATCCCAAAGTCTTTTCTCGTTGAGTTATGCCGTTGCTTTTTCTCCTGGGTACAAACCTGTGAAAAGCAAACCCCCTGACTGTTGTCGTTGCAGGCACTCCTGCTCTGCCAGTCCTGTTTTCGCCAGAAGGAAAAGAGAAGAGTGAAGCAGCATCTTGGAGGAATTGCTCCACCACACATCTGGAGAGAACAATAGAGAGAAGCAAGACACTTCCATCTATATTTTAGTTATTTATATCAATGCCTGACAGGTCTCTTAGAGCTTGATAACCCCCATGTAATATTTAAGAGATTTATTGATACCTCTTCCTTATTGCAAACTTCAGTCTATCCTAGAGTACTTTATTAGAGTTTGACTTTCACCCATCTTCCTTTGTGTGCTCTCACAGATGCAAGAAAGGCTGCTTATAACAAAATTCTGCAAGTACAAGATGGAAAACATGATATTAACACCTTTCTACTAAAATATATGCTTTTAAGCCTATGTTTTACCATTGCACTACTGTGCAGTTTAATTTTTGACTTGGTCTCGGTAAAAATATTTGTTTTGCCTTTTTAGGTACTGATCTCATCATCTGAAACTTGAAAAAAAGAAAGAATTATATTATGCATTTTTCTTATGAAATCATGTGAGACAAGAGAACTTATTTGAAATTAAACTGCCAGAGCTTCATATTAATTATTCTAGCTGCCTATATTAAGTTAGAAATGGTAGTCTGCAATCCTTCAAGGCAACAAAGCCAACCCACACTCTAAACACTGAGCTGAATAGAGGACTAAAAATCAAACCCAATCAAAGCTGGCTACTCATCAGAGCTGATGCTCATGAAGCATTAGCTGTTCCTGCTCTTGTAAGGTTCACAGACACGTTGTCATGTCTGTGAACATCCTTCAGATCCAAGGCTTTGGGTTTAATCTCACCACACTTTGAAGAAATTCAGATTTTTCAAAGCTTGACACTTTCATGGTTATATGACCTAGTTATGTTCAAGTGACTAAAAACATGCTGCTCATGAAGAATTCAGAAGCCTCTGTTGAAGGAATCACTGCAACTCTTGGCTTTGCCCCTAATTTTATTTGCTACAGGGGACCACAAATCCCAACTACAGCTATATTTGCATACACAGCTCTGTGCCTTGGAAGGGTGCTAAAAATTGTGATTAGAACAACAGCTGACATCCTTGGGAGTTGATTTAGATTCTGGGTTCTGTTGGTGAGTTGATTCAGGCCATCTGAGAAGAAATTTTCTAGTGCTTAGATCAGCTTTTGACATACTTGACATTTACTGTTGTACACCTATTTCAGAAAAAATTAAAAAAAACCAATTTTGGTCACTTCCAAGAATAGGCCATAGAGATATTGTTCTAGGAGAGGCTTTTTTTGCCACAGCTGTTTGACAGTTTCAAAACGAACACCAATATGAGCATAGGCATGGAGTTGTTTCATTACTGCTATTGTGGTTTTTTTGCTCTAAACACATTCCAAAATATATTTCCCTTTGTAGGACTCCACTTCTTCCATTGCTGATTCAAGTCACAGAATTATTTGTTAAGTTTTTTGGGTTTGGGTGTAGGGTTTTGTGAGTTTGGGGTTTTTTTCAAGAATTCAAAACTGTCCAATTTCATTTGGTGTCTAATCCATTTCTGTCCCCAGAAATAGAAGGTAATATTTGTTGCAATATGGGCCTTGTTGTTAGAAAAAGAAAAGCAAAGTAAATCATGTAAAGAAATCAGCTTCACTCTTTCTTAAACTGATTTTGCAGTTGAATGGTTTCACATGTAGTGCAAACAGAGCTCCATGACAAATCTATCATCTGCTATAATGCTTTACACAAGTCAATGTACAGAAAATTTAAGTTATGTGGGAAAAGCATTAACTATTTTTTTCTGGAAAAATGACAGGTACAGATGTTAAAATTAACAAATTTATAAGAACTTCTTTTCCTATTGCCTTGTGTTCATTGATGAGCATCAAAAAGGAATAATACCTGATATTGGTATTTAAACAGAACATGACTAAGTCCTTGTGCAGAAGACTCTAAAGTTCTCATCTGTCTTTCATGAAACTGCATCATAACAAAAGATGTGCATTTTGTGATGCTGTTTCAGGAAAAATTTTTTAATATTCCAACTACAAGTCAAGAAAACACTATTTGCAAGAGCAAAACTGAACTAGATTTTAAAAAATAAATAAATGAGATAGCATAGCATGAAAAAGACAAAATTAACTTAATAGGTATTTCCCTTTTAAAATTTACAGTTAGACCCCAAGATCCTTCAAACCTTATTTAATTTGCATTTCATTCATTGCCCATCTGCTGTATTTCCAATTTCTTCTTTGCCATCTGGTTTTCTAATGCTATATCTACCACATAAATTTTTCTGCATGTGAGGCCTCTAAATTGCAGCTGATTGATTAAAACATATTAGAAAATAAATATGTTTAGGCTTCTTCTAAGAGCTAGCTCACTACTTAAAATTAATTACACGCCCTAAATCACCCTTGGTAGCTGATAAGGTGAATAATGACAATGGAGTTGACTCCTACAAAGGATGGAAGAAAAGCAGAAGCTACAGCAAAAGACATAAGCAGAGAAATCAAAGGAGAGGTCCCAGAAAGGTTATGAAGAGAAAAGATAAATCCCAAAGCAGTCCAGCAGAATGGAGATACTGATGAGAATACATGGCTGGGAGGAAATCTGACAGTCCCAGAATGTGTCCTGCAGTGTGATAAGAGAAGCAGCAGCAGCTGGTGCATGCTAAACAGCACTTTACTCCGCAACTGGTCCCACTAATTTTAATAGGACAGATCTCTATTCGCTGATGTCTCATAATCTGTCCTTTGTGATGAATCCAATAATTTTGCCTCTCCATACACCCCAGGACTCTTAGGCTGTTGTAGTTGTCTGTCTCAGCTGCTGTGATTTTTGTCTGACTGTTGCATCCTTCCCCCAGCAGACTCTCCAACTTCAATCCAGCAGCTGCTACAAACACTTCTATTTCTGGCACAGCAGCCCAACAGTTTCAAGAGGTTTGCTCAAAGAGTAGGTGGGTCAGAATCTGTATTTCTGTGAAATGTGATACACATCTGATCTTACACAATACTTGGAGTGAGACACAAAAGACTCCTCTGTTTTGTAAGTCCTGAAAACACTCTCATTTTGGCTCTTATATTCTCATTTCTATGAAGGGGCTCATCCAAAGATGGGTAAGTCGTTGCAAAGTGGCATAAATACGTTATTTGCCTGACTGGGCATTTAAATAGGCAATGGGATAGTGAACAGACTGCCAGCTTGCTTTCTAGGAGTGTTAAATGAAAATAAAGCTCTGAATTGAGAGAAACACAGTACCACACCAGTAGCTACCCATTGTAAAGGTACTCAGGAAGGAAGTAAAGGAGAATTATAAAGATTAAAGAGTCCAGAGATGACATAGAAAAACCTTTAGGGGAGACATTCAGAAAAGTACTTAACATAAATATCAGCAAAGGGTTCTTTTTTTTCCCCAGAATTAGGCCAGTTGCCCAAAAAGGACATATTAAGATCCCTTATTTCTACCTCTATCACTTGAAAAGTACTAAAACGAAACCACCTCCTGTTCCTTATTGCAACATTCACTAACAAGTTCCATTTAGCTGTCTCAAAAATGGAGTTAAAACTGCTCATTTCAAACAATTTGCACTCCTAAAGAACATCTTTCTGACAAGAAACGCTAATTACAAAGAGACTCCATTCAGCTACCTTTTCTCATGTTACTTAGCACTTTGTCAACAATCCCTGCTGGAAGTTTTTTCATGGAGAGCATGAGAACTGTTTTTAAGAACATTTATTTCTTCTGTGACAAAAATACATATAACATACAGCAATGCAGAAGTCCACACAAAGTATTAAACAAGATTTGTTTTTCCACTAAATCTCAAATTTTAGTTATTTTCTTACTTGTAGATCCTGAGCAAGAAAAGGAGCTAGCACCCTAAACTGCTCCAGGAAAACAGCAATCATCATATGACACCCACTGTACTCATCCTAAAGGATTTTTTTCTAGAGCAATCACCTCATGCAAGGAAGCTGACATCACTGGGGATGCTCGTTTACACTGGAATGGCACTCTAAGGCAGATACAGTAAAAGCGCAGTGATTCTGATTTGGAATGGGAAAATTAGTCAAAAAAAGGAAGGAAATATTTCTCCTCAGAGACAGCATAGATTTGCATCGTGACGCAACACAACTCAGTGTTTCATCCTATCCAGCTGAGACACGCACTGGAGGTCTTGCCATTTTAGAGGATGGAAAAGAAAGGGGCAAATTGAAACAGCTCAGTGATGCTAAGCTGCATCCTTCAGACAGAATTACATCTGATATTAGGAGACCTTTCCTAAAACTTCCATCATGCTGAGGTGTGTTTTCACTAACATACACACACAGTTGAAAGTTTCTTTTAATTGTCCCTTGAAATTCAAGTATTCAGTCATAACATCATTTATTATGTAGATTAAATTAAAATACTTGCAGCAAAATAACATGTAAAAGTTTCCAGACTACACCATAGTCCATGGATCACAAACCAGCAGCATATTATTATTTTCATGTGCAAAGAAACACCTTGCTTGCAGAGCTACTATTTATACACTCTAAGTGTTTCTTTCAAATTAAAAGCATATTTATGAGCCAAATTTTAGAACACAATTGCAGTGTTAGGTGCACAACACTTTGCTGTTGGGCTGGAGAGAGACCAACTCTTTTTGATGTCAATAAATTCCAATTTAATGACTTGGCATTTGCCAAACATTCACCAAATATATTCAGGAGTGGAAGACAGCAATAAACCTTAAAAATCAAATTAAAACTAAGTTGCAAAAAGATGCATAATTCTATATGAATTTTGTGCCTCAGACACTTGATGTAATAAATATACTTCAGGATTACATTCTTGATTAAATAAATTAGGTACCCTAAACTTCCATGCACATGTATGAAAATGATAGGCTTGCCCTTGATGCATTTATTTCCTTATTCAGAATCATTTGCCCAGAACACAGGACCTCTCAGCACACATTCATCCTCATCTAAAAATCACACACAAATTAACTTTCACATTCATGTTCCTAGTTAGTTCTGTCCTGATTATTTGTCAGAAACAAATACGAAGAGGTGTAAGTACAAAAATCAGGATATTACATATAGTTCTGCAGGCTTCTACTGCCACTTGCAGAAACACATTCTTGCCAAAATTTCACTCTCTTGTCCAATTTCTACAATAAAATAGACTGCTACAGACTGGAAAACTGAACTTCACATCCCACAGGCTCCAGTTTATGATAAAGAGTTCCCAGGACAAAAATTAAGTCTCAGATCAATCTGATCAGTGCACCTGCTGGACTTGTCTTGTACAAGTTACAGCTGAAAGCAGAAAACACTGGTTGGGGGAATAAAATGCCTCCTTTTGGTTCTCCATTCAAAGATATGGATGTGCAATCCAGAACAATTTTCTATCAACTCACCTCTACTGATATCTTGACAAAAATTTACTACAATTTCTACAGGCCAATGATATGTGAGCTGATTTATAAATAATAAATCATTAAAATACATTCAGGGAATAAATCACATGTTTACATAGAAAACATTTGATGAAAACCACTAAATTCAAACAACAAAATTTTATGCTCCATTTTTTGAAATTATCTGGATCAAAGAAAATCACACTATGACTAAACTCTTGATTTTGAAGGCCAAAATGGATTTGACAGTAAGGGCAAATGACACCTGGCTCTTGTTTACTCTTGAAATCTCTGTAACAAGATGCAATCTCTGCTGGCTCTAACTTCTTCACTATTAGAGACTCCTGCACTGCCACAGGGACTGCAACATGTCCACAGTTTGTGGGGACCTAAAATCTCCCAGCTGTTTTCCTTCTCGTTATATTCATGGCTTTTTCTCCCCATATTTTCAATATCTGTCCTCTCATTATAAGAAAATGTCTCCTGTCCTAAAGTCTGGGTGATCTTTCGAATGGCCAGATTACTTCAGGGGGATAGAAATTTCGCTCCTAGCTATCACCAAAATTCAGAAAATCATTTTCTGACTCCCTTGCACTGCCTATAACTTCACTGTTATTAATTATCTGGAATCCTCATAGCAAAGGTTAATTTAACAAGGACACAGAGAGGAGAACTGCATCTTCGTTGCCTAGACTAGAAAATAACTGAATTTTCCTGGTTATCACAATTGGATATCACTGACAGAGGCTGCCTTAAACTGACTTTGTTATCAAAACATAAAGAAACGGGGAGAATGAGAGCATGAAAACAGAGGAGAAAAATCAAAACATGCTGAACTCAATGTAAACAGACAGTGCAGCTCAGATCAGCTCCCTGGCTAGAGGTGCTGAGGGACAGATGTCTGAATTTGGCTGATCAGAATGAAAGAAACTGGCACAAAGAGCAAAATGTCTGCAAAGTATAACAGATCCAGGAGCAGAATTCTGTGCACTAAAGGCATCCATTGGAGGGTATCAAGGCACTCCTTCCTTCTGTCATTTCTCCACCTTATAATCCCAGCTGATATAAAGCAAAGTGCCGCTATTAAAAATTAACTAATTTATTCTGAACATATTCCTTCCTTCATCTTTGTTTTTAACTTTGCTATTAAAAGCTTGAATATGTTTTTTCACTTGACATTAAGCTTCCCTTTCTTCCCTCCAGGGCTATGGCAGCTCCCCATGTGATGCACAGATATGTTCAAGTCAGTGCACGTTTTGAAACTGCAAATCACAGAATGCAATGCTCTTAGCACATGCTTTCCTTGACACTTTGCTCCTGCACATGAACCAGGAAGCTCCCAGGGGCTATTTTTGATATTGAATACCAAAAAAGGTTACTGCTATGAGGAAAAAAAAATAAAGTCAACACAACAAACCCCAAATTATTAAGTTACAGACAACATAAAACACAACACAGTGTCACATGTCACAGAATGATGATCACAACTTGTGTGGGAAAACTGTCAAAGCAATTTACTGAAAATTTCAACACAGTTGATACTAAACTTCAAACTTCAGGCAATTTATTTAGCCATTTAAAAGATACATTAAAATGGAGTTCATTCAGTAGCAACAAAGACAAAACTCCAGCTTTCTCTCAATAATGACTTTCCTTGAGTGGTTTTCTCTGACTTAGAAATTTTTATTTTTTTGAAACTATACAGAAATAAAAATTAAAATCCCCTTAAATACCTCTGAAATTCAGTACCTAAAAATCATATATACCTGTGCTCTTCCACACAAAAAGATTTTCTAATTCCCTTGTTAACATAATTGAGTTACATCATGCTGCATAAAATGTTGCAATCACTTCAATAACTTTTCCATTTTATTTTAGAAGCATTGAAACAGAATCCCTATTGTACAAAAATTTGGGTTTCACATTCACGGAGCGGATCCAATACAAAGACAGAAATTAGAAAATTAGCATATTAACAAATTAGCTACTTTGCAGAGTGATTGCACAAAGCACTAGAGGATCAAGTTCCATTCAACAATTCATTTTCAATTTGGTGACAAATCATGACATACAATTCCTTTAATATCACATTTTCATTTCAATCTACCTACATACACAGGGAAATTTCCTTGCTAGAAATACGTAGGATCCAGGTTTAGATGTGCACATTGGTATAAGAATAATTTGATACATATGTTTATTAGAGGAAAAAAATGCATATGTTCTCAGTAGTGATGGCAAACAATGTTCTTTTGTGAAAATTCTTGCCATCTGGAAGGGTGCTAAATGAACTCTGTTAGGTTATTGCTTTGTTGATAGCCAGAGCACTTACTTTCTATCTTTGGCATTTATTGTTCTTTGCAAATTGCTTTCCTCAGCCACTATAACAATACAATTTAACACTACTTAATATATATTCCAAATTGTGATTGGAAAGCACTGACAAAAAAGTTAATAAATTAATCATCACAAATTCCCCAGAGTCATTAGGATGGAATTTAGCCTCCTATTTCATGGGTTCAGTTGTCTGCTAGAAATACAGGAAGGAAAATTTAGCACAAATGACTTTAAATGTTCATCTTTAGCTTCATAATCATCTTCAGGACAAATGACACACTGTTAATATGGGAAATGGGCCATGGTATTGATTACCAAATAAAGCACATAAAATTACCTACACTTACATATATTTCTTAAAGATACCTGTATTTACATTCACTGTTCAATATTTTCCATAGAAAAGAAGAAACGATTAGGGAAAAAGAATCCTATAAAGGAAAAATTAATAAGTCGGCTAAATAACCAAGTTATGATAGATGGCACACACACTACAGTTTTTCACATGGCCACACTTCAGACCTGAATGTGAGCTTTGACCCAGCACAACTTGGTAGAACTACAGGCCAAACTTCAAGCCAAAGAAAAACCAGGTATATTTTTATTACTTGTTTTCTGTACAGAGTGCACAAACTACACTGCTTTACCAATTTTCCCTCAAGGATAAGCATGGTTATTTAGCTCCTTGTGGAACGATACAACTTCAACAACAGCACCTTACCCAAGCACTTCATTGATCTAACTGGATCCAAATGAATACCAGCACATTTCAGCTTAAATGTTTTAATAAATCCTTTGTTACTGAGCAGAGAGTTTCTGCAATGAAGTGGACTAGCAGGAAAGAAACAACATAAATTCACATCCATTTATCTGTAGGTTTGGTTCAACATAAGATGCAAGAGTTGGATTTAGTTCTCCACCCCTCCTGTTACATTTTCCACTCAATTATGCGAGGAGTTCTGATGCCTCAAACCTTAGTGTAATAAATCAGATTTGCAGCTTGATTACTGTAAGTGACTTCAAATATAATAAATTATGTCACAATTAACAGAGTTAATGAAACTTGGTGTGTATTTTACCTAAAATTATCTGTCCATGCATAGGCATTCTTGTCTCAGGGATTCACAAAAACATCATACTCGTGGTATAACCAGTTCACATACAACTCTTTGCTTTATTAAGTAAGACTAAAAACACGTGTACCATATGCAGTTACAGCTTCTGTTCATTTAGGATTTAGAATAGATTTTGTTGCTCTTCAATGACAAGTATTTATTTTCTAATCCAGTTTCCTACTCTGAAGTGAAAAAGCTGTAAAACACAACTGGACCAATAAAACCCAAAGATACAGTACTACTGCATGGTAAAGAGTAGCATATGCAATACCAGCAGTAAAAATATCTATAATTCTACTATGTCATGCTATTATATGCATATCAGTATATAAACACATGATTTCCTACTAATCCTTTTAAACCAAGACAAAAATTGTTGATGTTCTAAAAACATTTCTAGACTGCTAAAATTTAGGAAGTTATACCATTAAAAATGGGGCTTAATGAAATCTTTATGTAGTTTTTAATTATATTCTGAAATGGTATAGCAGTTACTTTGACAGGAAGTATCATCTGTAGGCAGCTACAGTAATTTTATATCTGTCACTAGATATAAGACAAACTATTCAAATCCATCCAGAAAAAAAAGCCCTTTTGGCAAAATCCTAACTCTGCTTTATTCCTATTCATGTTGTGAAATACATGAGGAAGTCGAATAAGTCGAGAAATTAAAAAACAAACCACACACCTTTCTATTTTAAAGTTCTTGGTCATTGCCATATCTGTACAATTCATATTTTGAATTGATCAGAAATCTACACTCAAAACACTTTTAATAAAGATGAAGCCAAAAGACATTTGGAAATACTTTGGGGGAGATTATTAGCTCTGGAAATTGTCTTAAACTACTCATTAGCATGAGCGTGAAGAGCTAAAAATATGGGTCTGGAAACAGCTCGTAATGTTTTAACCAAAAAAATGTCTTTGGGGCTACAGTGTTTTCCTCTAAAAAAATTAACATGCCCAAATCTTATTACTATTAGAAACATATTGCTCATATAATAAATATTAACTCTACTGCATATTTTCTGCCCCAAGGTAATAAACTCTGAGTAACCAATACTACTTGGGATACTCAATTTTTCTCCCTTCTTTAAAACATGTAAAACAGCTTTCAGTCTTCTGAGTTTACAAGTTTAGTATTGAGCATTCAGCCTGGCCATGCAAAAATGGAGCATGTTTTAGTCATAAGCAAATCAATATGGCTGTTCCAATATGAAAGGAAAATTTCTTTTTCAGCAAGGACTGCAAAAGAGGACAGAATTCACATATCCAGAAAAATTGAGGATGTGGTCAAATCACTGCCATGAATTACATGTCCAGAAATTAGAAACCATTTTCAGTCATCCCAAAATAAACACACACAATAATTCTACTGTTAGTTACCTGATTTTCTATAAACTTGGTCTATTTTGGACAAGGAATTCCAACCTGAAGTGAAACACTAAGTTTTATTTTCTTATAGAATTTCTTTAAAGTTTCAATGTTGTGAATTTACTAGTGAGAATGAACATTTTCCATTAAAGCAGTAGCATAAATCCATTGCAAGACAATTTCACTAACTCTCAAAACTGAAATAAAATTTTAAGTTAATTTGACTTGAACACCAGCTATGATCTGAGCAACTGGGAGCCAGATTCTGCCTAGATTCTCAGGAAATCAGCACCAATGCAATGTTCCAATTTTTCTATGTTAATTCAAAGTAGTTGGAATCTACACTGCCTGCAGTACACAGATGGAAACAACAGAAAATTTGACATACAATGTTCTAGACTAAAGGATTTAAGTCATACAGGCTTCAGACTGCAGTGGAAAAAGTGAAAATTGGAACACCCAATTTGTTTATACTGGTGGTACAATGGCCAAAGCAATGCAATTATTTCTTTGTTCACAATTACCTTAAGCCCAGAAAAGTGATAAAAACTAGATGTTTTTATGAATTTCATAATATGGTTAAATAAGATTTGTTATCAGTACGTGAAGAACCTTGTAGGCCCTCCTACACTCAGAACTTGAGAAGAATAAGCAGTTTCACACATTCTAATCTCTGAGAGATGTCTGAGCTCACCCATTGTAGAACACTCACAAATACCCCCACATTTCCACTGCAGGATATGTCACACAAATATCTAGAGGTGCCACAAAATTCTGTTCTCATTACAAAAAGTTCTTTGGATTACTTTACTACAGCTGCACTAAGGGAGCACTTCAGAGACAAATTGAAAATAGCAGAGGTCACAGTGCATTAACAAAGATAAGCCCCATGAGGTTATTATCTTTTTTTTTTTGAACTGCAGCGTAACAGGACACACAGGAAGCTTAGATCCCATTTCATAATGAAATAACAAGGTTGTGTTATAGCTGCTCAGAGGGAACACTTAAAATGTGACCAACTGCTAAATCTGCTATAACTGTCCAAAGTGCCTAAAGGGCCATTTATTAAAAATAAAAAATAAATTGCTTCAGCCACTGAATAAATCCCCAAACATACAAGGTCTGAGGGCAGCATTTTGAAGGAGAAATATTTAAATGTTAGAAGCAAATTTTACTTAATAAAAGACATTAGTTTTTCATTTGTTTATAACAGAGCTACACGTGCCCATCTCAAATTATGATATTATGCAGTTGAAGTCAAAAATGAGTATCATAAAAGCTAAAGTCCACAGTGCATCAAAACACAGTGCATAGACATACTCCATTTGGAAATCACTTTATTTATTACAGCTAGCAATAATCCAAATCACCAAAAGATAAAAGATGCTTTCTATTGAAAAATTTAATTCTGAGTTGCACATTGGAGCTAAAGCATGAGATAAGAATGATTGCTCGGAAATTTAAACAATCAATTCAAGTTGATCATTCCACTGGTGTCATCTGACATAGTTTCTTAAATTGTAAAAGGCTACTTAGTCCAGGACAAGTGCAGGCCAGACTATGCTTTGATTCCAAGTTAATGGAATTTTAAAGTACTTTCATGCAACTAATTAAACATGCACAATATTTGTGCTAAAAATTGCAGAAGTTGGTAAATGAATCCCTGTCTTTCTCTGTAGCTGCATTGACATTTATCAAAATAAGTATTAAAGACAACCTGGTGATAAACATCTTGCAAGGGTCTATAAAGAAAGCAGTAAATAAAAACAACA
>JAXCLO010000001.1:6653295-6668802 GCA_035583995.1 Arremon aurantiirostris | reverse complement strand
TTGCAAGGAGTTAAACTACTGTTAAAGCACCTAGGGTCATTCAAAAACCTTCAGACAAAAAGTCAACTCTAAAGGAACCACCAGTAGAAATACCAAACTCATTTTAAGTATCATGCATCAAATGGGTAAGCAGGAAGGAAAAATGGAGAACCAGTAAATTATTTCCCCTCAAAATTATAGTGAGAAAGACACACAAGCTGACCTCCTCTAAAAAGATGCATTGCTTCTAAAAGGGGACAGAAATTAAAACAATAACCCTGAGTTCACACATCTCAGAATTTCAAGAAATTAAGAATTTACTAGAAAAAAACCAAACAAATTGCAATAACAACAACAAGACATAAGGATGGAAAATATTTCTTAAACAGAAATACATGCTTTATAGGAGTTTTTAGTTTTGGTTGCAAGGATTTTACTTACTCCCAAATGAAGAGGCAACAGCAGTTTTCATCCAGAAAGAATCTCCAGGATATCCTTGTAAACATTTAGCCACAAGGGGTTCTAAAAGTCCAGCTACAGCAACTCAAAACAGCAGCTAATTTGCTGTAACCATGACCTTTTCCATGTTATTGTACACAGATATAACATAAATGCACAGCCTAAAGGCTTTTACTGCATCTTCTCCTTCCCAAAGGTTTTGGCTGCCCCAGAAAGGAACAAAATCAGGAGGTGGGAGGGGAGGCACAAGATAAAGCAGGTGAGCACTAACAAAGTCCACACCCATTCCCTGGGGTTTGCTTTGAAACTGAGGCTCTCAAGATTGGCTTCAGCTGTAGATAATACACTACAGCTGTGTTGCAGACTTACCACACCCCAGCATTTATCCATCCATCATCTAACTCTGGGCAGACCCATAGAGTGGCTGGTCCTTGGATGTGTTTTACCACTCTAACCTTGCCCCCACCTGGGAAATATGTGTGACTGTTCTCCCCCCTGCTGTTATCCCAGCCCAAGAGCTGATTCTGGGGCTCAGCTCAGGGGCATCAGCAGCCCCAGGCCAGGTCCCCTCCCTTCACTGGGGAGGGTGGGCACTGCACTGTCCCCAGGCTTGGCACAGCAGCACAAGATGCAAACCCTGGCACAGTAGGTCAAATTCTGAGCACTGTTGATACCCAAATCACCTTCTGTCATGGTCTGAAACTGCACCTGAATGCCAACATAAAAACTGAAAATAAGATTCTGGCAAATATTTCAGATTTATCCCTGACAAGGAGGAAAGGTCTAGTGTCCAAAAAATATTGTTCCTGAAATCCCTGTGGATACATAGCTGTTGTCATTATAGCGCCAGAGTTTTATTACACTGCAAGGGCTCCATATTGCCAGGGTTTCCTACGTCCTTGATGTTTCTTGTAGGCTGCTCCTCCAGGCAGCAACCCTTCCTTGTCCTCAGAGCAGCCAACTAACTCCAGTTTCCTCCAATACACTCTTTTATAACCCTCTTCTTATTGCCTACACCTGTGGCCTGTTAGCATTAGGCCTGCTCCTAATTTTAATAACTAACCCAGCTGCAACTCTTTAGGGAGTAAGATTACTTTCTATACTACCTTTATTTACTTATGTTCTATCCCCCTACACATATCTGCATCAGTCAGCAGCTGCACTGACAGGAAACCATTTTCCTCCTTTCTTTGGCACTAAAAGAGTGCCACTGTCATAAAACTGATAAACCAGGATTTCTTTTGTTTTATTTTATGCTGAACCAAAGTTGCAGACCTAATAAAAGCCACAGAGATGTACTTGACAGGGTGATAGCGAGTCAGTGCACCATTCTCCTACTCCAGAAACATGAGGGAATGCCACAAGCTTAAGCTGCAAGTTAAATGAGGACAGTGAATCCATCCTTGTGTACTCTAACTCACATGATGCATTTCTCCTTGTGCAGCTATTTAAACTCCTGCACCTCCATTGACTTCAGTAGATTTCCTCCAGAATCACAGTGGAGAAAGGCATATCTGGGCTGTAGGATTGAATGGAAATGTCAACAAAGGCAGTCACTGTAGCCAGGATATAATGAAAGAGTTCCCAAGGACAGTGCTCAAAAATGGGCTGCAATGGTTCATTTCATTGTGGTGTAAACTAGAGGGCATTCAGCTTGCATTAGGGTTGAATTTGTCTGTCAGATTTAGAAAATTATTCAAAGAAAGAAGACGTGCAATTGGTGAAAGACACTGCTTGTAACTCCTGAGAAAGTGAGTGATGCTGATCACACAACAATTTATCTGAAAGAAGAATTTTATCTGTAACTTCCACAGATAATAAGAAAAGCATCACCAGTAGCTATTATATTGCAGCATTTGTTCCCATTAATTTGATGAAACAATTCATTACAGCACATCAAATAAAAAACATATCCAAAAGCCCATCTTTTAAAGCTTAAATACTTTTAAATAGACTTCCAATTTAATTCATGGGAAGAAATTGTAGGCAGATTTGACGTGCTAGTTAAAGGTAATTCCATACAGACAGCCTTTTGGTGCTAATATGCCATTTAAAACACATGCTCTATAAGCTTCAGCTAGACTGGGTTTTGAAACAGAACACAGGCATTTTGTTTTTCTTCCAATTAACCTTTCATGTAGGTATTTGGTTGCAAAGCTCAATATGGTAGAAGAGTTTTGTGTCTAGAACAGGATAAAATTGAACGGCAGCAATGTATATTTATATATTTAGAAATCATTTTGGGTGAATCCTATGTCAAATCAGTTGAGGAAAATATTGTATTGCTTTTGGGGCTAATAAGATTGATGCAAGGCAATCATGTCTTATTTTTCATTGTAGAATGAGTTGTTTTTCCATGCTGAGTCTTTGGACAGAGTATATGAGATGCTGACATAATCAATAGTCTATTCCCTACAAAAAATAGTTCAAAGGCCAGTTTATGCAAATAAAATTATCCTATTTTCTCAAACTCCTTCCTAGCATCAAGTAGTATGGCTGCAGAAAGGGATTCCAGCTGATTTTTAACATTAAAAAAAAATTAAAAAATAAATTATGAGGGCTCAGCAGACCAGTCAGAAGCAGAGAAATTACCCACTCCTTCCTGAAACTGAATTGATTAAAGTCAATAATCCCAGATAATTTAGGGTAACTAGACCCTAACTTCTTATCAATAATTCTTGAAGAGGTCTTCACTCCTAAAAGACCATGTAACATCTGTCATCACCAATAAAATGAGAAGGAAGGAAACCTGTTTCTTTTTGTTGGTTTTATTGTAGGTTTATGGGGTATTTTTTGTTTGTTGTTTGTTTTCTGAGGGCAAAATAAAGCATAAAAAAATTAAAAATTAATCTCTGGTCAATTTTTTTTAAATGTATACACTCAACATTTTTGTCAATAGTTATAATTTTTTATTTTTCTGTAGGATTTTTTAATCACTTTTTTGCTATAATTTTTAATTAGACATGCTGTAGAGAAACTTTTGATTCTAAAGTAAATAAGTGTTTGCTTTTATTCCCCTGTATGTATCTGGACTTAACTGCTTTGTGAATGTACATGGGCTGGTATTCCAAGCTAAATAGGTCAATATTTAGTCTAAATCTAAATCTATATGCACCTTTTAATGAAAATGTTAATGCCATATTCACTACTAAAGCATGACATGATGTGTCCAATGAAATTTTTTATTGATTTCCCTTAAAAAAGGTGATAAAAAATCATCCAAAGAATGTTTCAAAGCTATTTAAAATACAATACAGTTATTTAAGAAGGAAAGGAAAGAAGGAAATTTCTACCTATAGAATATTTTATTTGTTTTGAAATCTTTTAGTTCCTTCCAAAATAAATTTGTCATGCTTTCAATTCAATAGAAACATAAAATTAGACACATAAGTTCATTTTTAGACATAGAAATTATACAACTTTTCACAGCACATAGTGATGATTGTCAGTAACAAATGGCAATTATGTCTACAGTTGAAATTATTTTCATGATCATGGGATGGATACTGTATTTGGGAGTTTAATTTTGTGCACAGGTATGGCTACTCCTTCTGTATTCTTATACTTTTCTAAATTAATAGCAAGACAACCTGGACAGAGTTGTTCAGAGGGAAAATATTTCAGAGACCAAATGGTTGAGCAGGCTCACATCAAGATGCTTGTGCTAATGGGGCCTTGAATGAAGAGATTCTTAGGAATGAAGTGGAATTGGGAACTCTTTGTTGGAGCTTGAAAATCATGGATCTCCTGAAAGCAAGGATTCATTGGGCAGGGGAAAATTGCACATAACCAATTATTATTCCACTTTTCCTTAATAGACAAACATTCTCTGTTCAAAAAGGTTAAATAGTCAGCCGAATTTTCTAGTAAAAGTTCTTGAAGCATTTCACAAGCCTTTGATCACCAGTAATTAATTTTCCAAGGGACTGGAGACACAACTAGACATACATTTCTCAAAGCTTTGACCAACTTAGGTATTACAGGAGTTGCAAAATCACCTTAGGAAAAAAAAAAGTCATTAACATTTTAGTAGCTCTTTCCAAGCGAATTCCAAGGCCCCAAACAAATTCCAAAGTCCCAGGATAGTTTCAAACCTAAAATAGATTTTTTCAGTATGTGATATTAGGATGTAGCCTGTGAGTAAGCCCCAGCCAGCTGCTCCTTCATTCCTCCTGGTGGGATGGGGCAGAGAATCAGAAGAGTTAAAATAAGAAAACTTGTGTGTTGAGATAAAGGCAGCTCAACTGGGAGAGCAAAATCCATGCATGCAAGTAAAGGAAAGCAAGGAATTCATTCACCACATCGCATGGGCAGGCAGGTGTTCAGCCATCCCCAGCACTGGGAAGACAAATGCCATCAATCTGAGCCTCTCCCCTGCTTTCCTCTTGTTTCCCCAGCTGTATACCCTGAGCACAATGGTATAAGAAACAATAATGGCCATTATGGCCTGGGACATGCCTTGGGTCAGTTGGGGTCACCCATTCTTTCCCACCTCCTTGTGCCCCCTCATCCCTCTTGCTGGTGTGGTGGAGTGAGAGGCAGAAAGGGCCTTGGCACTCTGCAAATGCTCCTCAGCAGAAACAAAAATATCCCTGAATTATCCATGCTGTTTCCATTAAAAATCCAAAGCACAGCCCCACACTAGCCGCTGTGAAGAGAATGAGCTCTGTCCCAGCAAAACCAGAGTAGATGATAAGTACTAGAACTAACATGCAGTTTAAAAAAAAAAAAATCCACCAAAACTCAAACAAACAAAAAAAAAGACCAAACAGAGCTAACACTACTTTTCATATCCAAGCTACAAAAGCTGTGTCACTTCACTTTCAAAAACAAAATTACACAAGACAGCTTGAGCCAATCTAACACCTTGTCACTGCTCCCTGCTGCATGCTGTCTCTGTTTACCTTGCTTTAGCTGCAACATATATCAGGCCTCTCCATGAGGCAATTTCAGATGGTTTTCTGCTGGGATAGTGCAATCAGTCTTTTGAGCAATGATCTTGGGTAGAGCCTGAAAAGGAGCAGAATGACACCGTGTGAGGGAGGGAGGAAGAGGTGCTGCTGCACCCATCTGGCGCTGGTCAGTTGTGGGACCAATTTGGGATCTCACATGATTCCAGCTGGAGAGGAATCAGGTTATTTGGGAACTTTACTGCTCAGTTTTGGGAACTTTAGTGCTTAGGATTCACAAGCTTGAGAGAGACCTAAATAGGTATCATGATGTTGATATAAATGGAGCTGTCATGGTATAGATATAATGGATATATTGTTCATTCTGATGACTAAATTATGTGGGATTTATCATTTCACTGTTTGATCCATCAGATGCCAGGCACACTGCCAAAATTTCAAGAACCCCTGAAGACTGCTGTTGGTTAGGAGTAATTTGGCACTGCTGATCACAGAAGTGTAAAAAGTTATTTGTTATGAGAGCAGAGTAGAATTTGTGCTGCCTCTTCCATGGGCAGCTCTCAGAGGGCAAGAGCCTCCTCTGTTTTGTAACCATCAGACTGCCTCAGGTGCACAAAGAGTAGGTTGAACTTGAAATGCCACAATGTGCAACCTCTGCTATCTTCCCACAGTTCTATACAACCACCCAGCAGTGGAGAAATCATGGGAAGAATTAAATTAAAAAGTGTGCTAGTAGGAAGAAAGAAATACTGAAGGAAGGAGTATCTTTCTTTATATATTTATGTCTAGATATGTCTTTAATTGCTAAATTGGCAACATTATTTTTTAAGATTATCTAGATTTTTCTTAACTGAAAACAAAAAAATATTATAAGGTGTTATGTAAATTCTGTATTTATTATTAGAGAAATCACAATTTTATTAAAGTTCTCCTAGTACAGGGAAGGTGAACTCACTAAATTCATATGGCATTATTTAAAAGCTCTTAAAAGATACATGATGGATTTCAGAGGAGGTTAGCTTCAGAATTTTAAAATGTTCTCATAGCATAGAAAAGGTGCAACGAGCAAAGATCGAAGATTATACTGAAACGGATTTCACTGAAGAGGTTAAATCACAGGTTCCCATATTAATTTATTTACCTCATATCAGCACAGCTGAGGGTATACCTCTTTAGATTATGTCAGATCATGCATATCTCAAGAGCAAAGCCTCTCTCATAGACCAGAGAACTGATCTTTTCAGAAATGCAAAATAAAGTAATGTGAGTATGTCTGGGCATAGAGTGGGATAAAGAAGGCAGTAACTGATGATGGAAAAAGTAATTGTAACTATGCATTTTTTTCGCTTTCTCAAAGGCTCCCTATTAAGATATTTGCATACTGAAAAGAAAGTAATGGAAATAAAGACACTGAAATACAGTCAGCTTCTTTAATGCGCCCTTGTTTTCTGAATCTCATTTTTATTGGGATACATGCACAACATTCTAGAAAAGAAAAAAATAGCAGCCCAAATACTTGATTTATAGAAAAAAAATAATCTAATTTACTCTATGCATAATGGTCTTGGTCCCATATAAATCCAAATAATGTCCCCTGGAGTATAGTGCAGAAATATTTCAGAGGGAAGGTCACCTTTCATATGCGACTCTTGGAGATATACGCAAAAAAAGACATGAAGAAATCTCAAAATCTGCTATTAATCAAGTACTTTGCTTCACAGGAGCAATCATATCTGAAATCACCATGTCTCTTTCAGTCACCAGGTGAGTGTGGCAGTTACCAAAAGCAGAGTCAGCCTTTGTTTCCTCCATGGGACTCCACAACATGCAGCACAGTTTCCTGGCATAAAACTCCAGAACATTGTGACACAGACATACCTGTAAAAATGAAGTAAACCCCACTTCCCAGCTGGGAAAAAACAATTTCAACATTTTCAGTATTCTACAAAGGCTTTTTTTCTCATTTAAAGCTGTAAATAACTAAGTACACATCCATCTTGGCAAGTGGAGGCTTTTGCATTTTTTTAACAACACCTGCAAAATGAAAGAGAAGAATGACAAACTAAAGTATGTGTGGGTTGATCACATGTTAGATGAATGGTTTTACATCCACTATATGATTTTTAAGAAATGAATTCATTTTGATTTAAAGTGATAAACATTTCCCTCAAAGAAAACTCTGACAGAAAATATAATTTAGATTTCCACGTTCTAAAGTTATTTTACTCTGAACTACTTCTCTACAAAGTTACCGCAAACAGCATTTTACAGTAACCTAAACTAAAATATTTATTATATGCAACTGATAGTTGGTGACCTATTTCTATATAGGTCTTCACTTTGTTCACCTATCACCTTAAGGTATATCAAGAATTTTTTTCCTTTTATCTTTCACTGAACATGCCCTAAACCAAAAAGTACTTATATAAATCAGAATGATCAAGAAATATGTTTGAAGTTCAACATTTTTAGCATCTCTGACATAGCTTGTCCATATTAATATTAAAATGAAACAATCTCAGTGAACTACAATTCGATTCATGGAATAATTTAACTCCATAAATATTTTAGCAAACACATTATTAGGTCCCATATGTAGTTTATGTATTTGTGTGATCAAAATAATTCTAATGGTCAGGGAAAATCTGTGTCCTCCTGAATTGAATGATTGGCCCTACTTAATGATATATTGTATGTTATGGAATTAAAATCACCTTGTTTGTCTCTTAAAAACAAGGTAAAAATTCACTGCCAATATGCAATTCCTTTGCTATGTCAGTAACCTAAATCTGAAACATAAATTGTTCCAGATGTTTGGCCACAAAGTTGCTCTAAATCTAGAGCATGGAGTATTAAATATTCAGATGGAAAATTTCAGATGTACTAGGCTGGGAGTTGAGAGATTCACATTCTGCCTGTTTCTGTGTCACTTCAGATGCTTTCCTGATTTTTTATGTTGCTTGCCTGACATGTCCTCTAAACATATATGATGAGTCATGCTAGCTCATCAGGAAGGAACTCTAATGTGATTTATTATTGTTTATTCCAAAATGGGCTCCATATCCGGGTGTTATACAAGCATCTCAGATATGAGGAAAAAAGCAACAAAACAAACACCAAACCATTCCACAAAAAGATCCTGCAAATCTAAATCAAAATGTGATATCAAAATCAGATATCACATTTTATTTTACATTGTCATATTTACCTTTCTTCCATAAGCCAGCATGCAATCAAGAATTAAAGAGATACATAAATCAGTATTTTCTTGTAAGTGAAGCATTTGACCATTACCCCTTTTTTAAACTTAATTTTATTCACCAACACTTGGCAGACCTCCTTCATTCTTTCACTAACTTGAGGCTCCTGAAGATGTTTCTCTCCTTCACTGACCTATGAACAAATAGAAACTGTGATAATTGCCAGGATGCTCCAAGGAAAGAGCATGAATTCCAGAACAGGGTAAGAACTCCTAAGTGTCTGTCCTGCTTAATGTCCTTGGCAATAAAAGGAAACATTACAAACCAGAGAACGTTGATATGGGATTTGTTGGGTTTTGCACAATGATTTTGGTTTTATTTGCATTCCACATCCTTTCCTAAAGCTATCCTCAACTACTTAACACTCACAGGTGCCACAGTCCAGTTCCAGCCAGCTGCAGAGTCACACGAACATGGAATGGTTTGGGTTGGAAAGAACCTTGGAGATCATCCACTCCCAACCCCTCTGCCATGAGCAGGGACACCTTCCACTATCACAGGTTGCTCAGACCCCATCCAGCCTGGCCTTAAACACTTCCAGGGATGGAGCATCCACAGCTTCCCTGGACAACCTGTGCCAGTGCCTCACTGCCCTCACTACAAATACCTTTTTCTTAATATTTAATCTAAACCAACCCTCTTTCTGTTTAAAACCATTCACCCCTTCTCCTACCACTGCAGGACCCTATAAAAATTCCTTGTTCATCTCCCTTTTAAGCCCACTTCAGATATAAGGTCTCCTCTGAACCTTCTCGTCTCCAGGATGAGCAGCCCTAAATGTCCCAGCCTTTCCTCACAGGAGAGATTCTCGAGCCATCTGATAAAGTCTGTGGTTTCCTCTGGACTCACTCCAACAGGCCACATCCTTCCTGTGCCAAGGATCTCAGAGCTGGATGCAGTATTCCAGCCAGGCTAGTCATGAGAGCAGAGTAGAGGCACAAAGAACTGCTGGTCACACTTCTTTCTGTGCCATAAAAAAGTCTCTTTGGAACTGGAAAACCTTCAGAAGTGACAGCCATCAGAAATACATCATCTTCAAATGAAACCTCAAGGGCAGAAGGGAGGGACTGCTGCAGTTCTACCATTCCTTCAATCCCCGTGGAAGATTCTCCTCACCTAATTTATAGTCATTCCAAACCTTCCTTGACTTATTACCTTTGTGGGGCTTTTCTCAGGGGCTGCCTGAGAAAGGTCAGCTCCTGCATCTGACAACCAGCTGTTCAGCAGCAGAGAACAAAGGAGATGGGCTTAGCTGGCTCTGGAATGAGTTATCCTGGAAGTAAACTGGAAGGGAAGAAGAATGGTTGTAATTGGTGTGCATAAACCACTTCTGCCCATCCATCCTGAGGGCTGGAAAAGGAGGGAGGAAAACTCTGTCCTTCCTGCAAGGTTCAATTGTTCTCCCACCTCGTTTGCCCAGCTGAGGAGCATCTCAGTGCTGCATTGCAGATGGCAAAAGGAATATTAAGCTGCCCACTTCTCCTCCACATGCTGGATAGTGAACTTAAGACTAGACCACCTCAAAGTACCTCAGCAAGGTTGTGTGTTACCCCCATTGCTGTAGCCTCCCTAAAAATGGATTTGAACAAAAAATGCTGCAGTCACTGCTGCTCTCTCACCTTGGAAGTATTCATCCTGGATCTGTGGTAATGGGAGGCTTTCCATAAGTTCTAACAATTGTTTTCTTTCTGTACAGCCACTGATGGTTGGCCTAATCAATTCCCTGTCAAACACAGCTCTGTGAATGGGATCTTACTTCAAAAGTCACCAGGAACAATCTCTCTTACTTGGCTCTAAAGTTTCTCTGACAGTGAAGGCTTTTCTCTGCATAGTATCTGCAGCACTTGTTACACAAACAGAAAGTCACTGATTGATAAGACTTGACTTATTAATTGTGCAAAGGGACCAATTATAATAGATTATTAGGATGAACCTTCTTCCCTGAAGATGTTGAGACTAGAATCACAGGAAGTCAAATATTATGACAACTATCCTTTGGGGTTTGGATAGGAGCTTGAAAGTTATTGAAATAAAATATCAGTGGCTAGACATGCATGTAATGTAATTAAATGTATTAAAATAATGCAGAAGTTCCCAAAATATGACTCATACTTCCCAGCTACCAACAAAAGAAAAGAACTGCTGCTGCTGGAAGGAGCAGTTGGCAAAAAGAGTCGGTATACGAAAGCAACCCAAATAAATAGATAATCTTCTCAAACAAGAAAGCATGCAGCTGGATTCTTCTATTGCTTTATGACTAAGTAGCATAATAGGGATGAGGAATGTGATACAGAATTCTTTGCCTTATACTTTAAAATCTTAGGAAGGATTTCAAATACTTGAAGAGATGTTGCTGAGATGAAAGAAGCCTGTGCTCTAGATTATGATAATGAATCAAATCAAAAAGTTATAGGTTATTACAAGTCATAATTAAAGTCAAACCAATCCAAAAGCTCACATGATACCTTGTAATTGTATAAAATATCACTAACATAAACTGATTTCTCTACCTGTAAATCTTAAGTGCGTAGATCACAAACCAGTGTGGTTCCAGAAGGTTCAGTCTGTAACACCATGACCACCTAATGTCAAGCAATATACCAAATATTACTCACAGTACAGTGCTGTTTTGATGCAGAGTGTGCATTCATGCACTTTTTAAAATAATAAAATAATTTTAGTACATAGGTCTTGCCAATGCTTCTGTTTCAATGGCTCATATGCATTTTTCTTCTTTTGTGGCTGCATTGCTTCCATTTAGGTGACACTTCATGGGTACACAAGTCCAAAACCAAAAACTTTTATGCATAGAACTCTGTGATGGACAACCAAAAATATATTATCTCTATGGTAAAAGAGAAAATGAAAGCTAGAAAGATGGAGATATAGTCAGAATGTGGCATAAATTCATTGGACCTTGCCATGTAATTTCTGTCAACAATTTGAATGTACATTCCAATGGCATAAATGGTTCAGTAGCAGCATCTAGTTTTAACTGTTTTACTCAATAGGCACATAAATTCATTTCTGAATAGGAAATTATGAATTTTTTCCTCTTACGTTTTCTCATATGCAAATAGTTCCGAGAAACAGGCTGCATTCTGAAAATAAAATTTATTTAGTACCTTGTAAAAATTCTCTATAGAATGCAAAGGAAGAGTCTGATTAATCTTAAGAGGATTTATGAATATGTTCTTAAGTATTTTTCTTTCTCATTGCTAACTGTAAGCTTTAGTGACCATAAACCATTCATCCAAAAGAAAAGGCTTAAGGTTGCATATCCCCAGTTTTACTCTGACTTACAACTTTATCAAAATTGAATTTGAAGGTTTCTGAAGGAACTTCATGGACAAATATAGCACAAAATTTTATTAGAAGATGAGAATGGATATATTATAATCTTATCTCATTCATCTTGATGTTCTTGTACCTTTTTTCTGTTCCCATGTATGCGACAATTACCTTTTGCTATTGCTGTTTTCCGTGAGTAGGACAATAGAGGTCACTGCTGATGGTGTAAGTTGAGAGCTGGTCTGAGGTTCCCTTCTTGAGGACACACTATCATCTGTCCTTTTCAGAAAAAAGGAAATGCTGACATTTTGTAAACAAAATCAACTGGCTGAGCTGACAGCCCCTACAGTGCTCTGTATTCAGAGATGCTTAAAAGCCATTATCTGATGAACATTTGTGAAAAAATGAATATTACGATATGTAGCATTGTTTTACCATTTTGCTGAGGGTATTTGCATATGGCAGGAACAGGGAGGTTTGTACACAATGTGAAGCTGACATGTTGGCATCACTGAAAAGATAGGGACTAGTCACTTTTGAAAGGTCATTCTTCAAAGGAAATTATTTTTCTCTGTTATCTCGCACAAAATTGTTTAGTTTTCAAACTTTCCAAAGGCATTCAGATTTCAGTATAATCACAATAGTGCATTCCATTAACTATGAAAAAGATTAAGAATGACCTTTCATCAGGCAAAAGACACAGCAAAACTGGCAGCTTTATGTATTTATTTTCAATTAGATATAAAAATGCAACAATGTTCCAATTTTCAGCTACATTCTTGCACAAAGGCAGGCATTTCAGACTATGCAGGTACTAAGAAAGTGTGAACATTGAATGAAAAATAAATGTTTATTAAAAAATGAGGAATATTTACAGAAAGAGATGAAAATTTGTTGCGCCAGCAGTGGGACAATATAGTGTGTTTAAACAAACAAACAAAGCAAGAATGTAAACATCTGTTTATGGTCATTGCCTACAGAACTTGCCCTTTTTCATCATGGTGTTTATGCCTTTTAGGTATATATAGCATTCAAGTAAGAAAAGCCAAGCCTGACCACAAACACCTTTATTCATGCTCCATCACAACACAGGCTTGATTAGTCCTGGTATCTTCACAAAGTTTATCAGCTGGTCATAAAATACAGATTTGGTGAGGTGTGGGCTGAGGGTTCCCATCTTGGCATCTTGATCTGGATGATCTCTTCTCATACCCCAGGGTTCCTTTGCAGTTGATGTCTGTCTGGGAGAGGACAGGAACCGAGTGGGGAAATGGAGGAAATGGTGCACACCCAACTCTTGTCACACAAGTTTCCAATTTCAGGTTGTGTTTGCAGAGCAATAGTTGCTCTCAGTCTGTTCCAAAAGTTCTCAGATACAGCACTGGGTACTCAGACAATTAGCTATGGTGGTATGACATTCTTCTTTGGAGGAATACTCAAAACTTCATTGATCTTTGCTCTATAATCAGCTTTCACTGCAGCAAGGACATCCTGAAGGGTTTGGTGACGAAATCCTTCTGGATCCCATCAGATTCATCTCATCCAGCATGCAGTCTTCTCTCAGCTTTCTCTTCCTTATTAAAGAGCTCATCCATAGGCAGGGTAGGGAGATTCTTTGACTAAAATATTTTGGGCTGGTTTTTAGCTCCAAGCTTTTCTGGAAGAGACTTTACAGCCATTCAAAGGAGAGAGTATTATTGTTAAATAAATCTCAGGAAAGCAGTGGTCAAATTGAATCTGGAGGCACAAAAGAGTCCTGTACCATGACCTGCATGGCAGGAATGACCCTGAATTTAGTGACCTTGTTTAATGAACACCACTGAAGACCAACAATGGCCTCTGCAGGGGGCTCTGCTCATTGTTTTTGGGTTCATGCAAGGAGTGATGAGCACTTTCTGTGACAGGGGAGACAATGCCAGCCAGGTAGGACTTGTCACTGTTTCCTTGGTTAATCTTGCAACAGGCTGGGATTTTCCTTGGGAGCAAATCATTCATCTGAATTCATCATTCTTTATCAAATTCTAAAAAATCAGCTATGATATACTGTGAGTATTTTGCATTATTACTATCAAAATACCAGTTTGGGCAGCAATATAGGATTGCAGCTGATTCAAAAAGCAGGAAAAATTCATCTCTACTGGAGGGATTTGTTTTATAATAACTTGTTTCTTTTCTGACAGATATCCAACAGAGAGGAATTCAAGTACTTTTAAAGGATCTCTGTCCAAATTAAACTGACAAAAGCAAGATTGAATTAGTACATTTACTGGATGACCTTTATTTTTTCTTTTGTCAACTCTGCCTAATTGTAGAGCACTGAAAAGCTGTTCTGACACTGTGGTGGTGTTAGTATTGTTAGAGACATGCAAAAATATTTTATTTTCTTTGTTAGCACATCCTAACTCCAAGGACTGGAATTCAAGCTGTTTAAACAACACAAAATTCTGAAGTAAGTTGGTGAGTGGAGTATTATACCCAATGTCAATATCCTCATTATGTTACCATCTAGCACTGACACAAATGAATTGTGATTTATCAGAAAAAAACACAGATATCCAACTCCTATATCAGACTTTGGAAAGTTTGGTTTTTGCATATAACCATCGTGGACAATTTCAGAACTTGCATTCTAAGAGTTTCTACATCATAAAGTGTAGTCACGAGGAAAGAATAGCTCAAAAAGAACGCAAACGTAAAAAAAACATTCCCAGTGTCCCTATCCCAGCAGTAGCCAGACACCTCCCATATAAAAGGAACAGCTGAAACAGATTCTGGCTTTCAGTCTGGCTTTTCACAATTTAAACATAAGATCTTTACTTCAAGGAAGCTTTGTTAGAGACTTTTTTTTTAAATTCAGTTAATTTATTTGGTGTAGAAAGGGGGTAAATTGCTTGATATTTTCAGGTTGAAGTGAGTGACAGTGCTAGCAGTAGCAAGGCCTCATAGAAGGTTTTGTGTTTGCTCTGAAAACAAGTCAGAGTGGATTCATGTAGGGCCCTGGCAAAATGTGTTCCCTGGCAACTTCTCTTTCACTACAAAATAAATAAAGAAAAGAAAGTGCAGTGAAAGCCTTTATACTTTTAAATTTCAAATCAGTTTTAAGCTGAATTTATTTTGTTGTATCAATCTGCTTCCTACCTTTGCATATGTCAGCATTGGGTGTACTACTTAGGATAAAAAGAAAAAGTGTATTTAGCCATTTTAGAAGCTCTGTAGAAAACGTTTTTGGTTAAAAGTACAGGTAATAATGAATAGGCTCTGATTTCCCCTAGAGACAAATTCCTTGCCTTGTGCCAGACCTTTTGCTGCGATATTTCCTCCAGTGGCACGAAGCTGGCAGGGCTGGATGGCTCCCTGCCCTGGGCTGTGCACTTTGGGGCACAGCAACCAGGACAGCACAAAGCTCTGCTCTGCCAAGGCAGCCTTGCTGGGGTGCAAAACATATCCTCTGGGGGTCTCAGAGGGCTGGGAGTGTCAATAACAGCAGCAATAATAATCTATATCTATATCTATATATCTATATCTATATCATCTATATCTATCTATATCTATATCTCTATATCTATATCTGTATCTGTATATGTATCTATATCATCTATATATCATCT
>JAXCLO010000001.1:6642088-6652088 GCA_035583995.1 Arremon aurantiirostris | reverse complement strand
CCTTGCACCTAGTATACATTTTTGTGCAAAATAAGTGATACATATGAATGAATAAAATTGGCATATAGTGATTTTCATACAAATAAATGCACACACACACATAAAGAAAAAGAGAATCAAAAGGACAATACTTACAAAAAATGCAGGAAAATATTACCAAGGACACGGCCACCTTATCTAGACTGATATGAAAGGACTCATCAGAATTAGCCAACAAACACATTTATAACAGTAATCCTAGTCTAGACAAGGTCTTATAATTTAAAAGAAGATTTTCAGAATCATCTAAGAGCTATTAGTCCTCTTAAGTCCCAAGATGGGATCCCAAGGCAGCAGTTTCAGGTAAGAGCAAAACATGACAAAACAGTTTAAAGAGGTCAGTTTAGAACAGACAAAGTGAATAAGATACTTTTAGCTTTGTGCTAAACTCAAAAACAAAATAAAAACCCCACCCAAACCCAAGCCAAAACCTGAAAGATTTAAATATCATTAGGAAATTGGATTTTTAGAAAATCTTTGATATGTGTAAAACCTTGTTCGTGCATTGAAGACATTTGAAAACAAACCCCCCCAAAATTCTTATAGGAGATTTAGTTTCCTAAAATAGATTAAAGCAAAAAATTCACCTGTATAAATCAAGTTAAGACTAAAGAAATTATGGAAGACAATTTTTTTCCTGTAAGTAAGTTGCCAGTGCCTGACAGCTTTCCTATTGATTTTTATTTTAGGAGCTGCTTAGTTCCCCTCTAGCAGCCACAGGTATAGAGATCTTATTCTCAGGATGTTTCCTAGATGCTTTTTGCTTCTACACTATTTTTTAAAAAGGAAAATATACCAAAGAAAGCAATTCCTATAGGCTGCCATCCACAGTTAAAAGAAAATCTACATTCTTGCTAAACTAAATGACACCATCAGAGACTTCTGTTTCTGGCAAGACCAGGAGAGATAAAAATTACTTTATTTAAAAACAGACTACTCATATTAGATGGACATAGAAGATTATTCAATCTCCCCTCTACAAATGCATCCCCAGACACACTTGATTTAAATCTTAGAGAAGATGAAAGAGTTACTGAAAGTTATATTAACCACGAGGTTTTCTTCAACACCTGAGCTAAAATGCTTCAGTGTAAAAAACTGTTGAGTTTCAGAAAATCTGGTAATTTTAATACTAACTCAGACTAGCAAGTGCTGTGGTTAAGGATGGGTACAAACAATGTGCAGAAGGGAGGAACCAAGACAGAGCGTGGTCAGGGTTTGTATCTCATCTTTTTGCTGCTCTCATGAAAAATGAGCATGCTAGACCATTTTTTTCTGTCAGAAGTTTCTTGCTGCCACCTTGCTTTATAAAAGTACATTTATTTAGTCAGGCAGCTGACCTCAGGAGAAGGAGAAAAGACTTGTATAAATCCAAGTGTGAGGCAAATATTCCTCCTCTTATATTCCATAAAATATTCTCAACAAAATATTAAGTGGATGGACTTCCTCTCAAATTATATTTTGGATAACACACTAATTTCATTGTGGTGCCCTTCACATTCCATCAGTTTATGCTATGTTGAATAGTGAAACATTAGGCACAGGTCATTTATTTCCACAATAATCATCTGTGTAACAGCTCAGGAGAATGTTACTTCTCCAACAATAGCGACAGGATAACACATCCCACTTCCCTTTCATTTGGCCACTGAATTGTTGCTCTGCACTGAAAGGATTAAGCATTGCATAATAATTGCAAAATCAAGATAAATGTGGCTAAGGCAAAGCACATTAGGGCTGTTTCAAGGCACACTTTCTCATTTAATCCTCATGCAGAGTCTCAGAAGCTCAGCTCTTGTAGCACATACAAAACTGGGAAGGTTTTTCGAACATTTAATAGAAAATATAAATGTAAAATTTGCATTATTGCATGTTAATTCCGGACGCGCAAGCAGCCTAAAAATAATTTTGGAAAAAAAAGTATTATTAAAAATTATTTTACCAATTTGGGCACCATGTGTAATTTTCATATAGTACCTGGTTTGATAGAACTGGAGTATTTATTGCAAACTTTTTTCATCAGTCATCAGTTCTTAGAGATAAGCACTAGCAAAGTCAGAGGCTTATATATTCCAAAACTTTTGGATCTTAAGTAGCCTTTTTCTTCACAAAACTCTTTCCAGCAGCTATTTTTTCATAAAAAAAACCAAAAAAACCAGACCTTTGAATTTTAATTAAGTTTTTATTTGAGCAAAAATTACTCCTGCACCTGAGATTTTCAGTAGGGTCAATATAATGATTATATCAGTGATAGGTTACTGCATTTCCTTTTCAACACCTTTTAACCTAAAAAATCTAAATTTTCTCACATTGGCCCAAGAGCTACATGTTGTATTTTTGAAAAAAATGACTGTGGTGTTTTTGTGACAGAAAACCCCACTTTTTTCTTGCAATCACATCATGCAAATAGAAAACCAAAAGTGAGGAACCTGTTGAATCAGAATTTTTACATTTGGATTGAAGAGGTTTGATTCAAATTTGCTTTAATTAAAATTACTGTAACCTTAACCTACTTAATCCAGTGTATGCTTTGAACGAAAGTATAAACCACAGAGGTAGTTAAAATTGTCAAATGAATGATACAATAATGAGAGAATACTAGCAAGATTACAACTGTGTAAAAATCACAATCAGTGTAATTCTGAGCTATTTTTTTAAATTATTCATTCAAAATTCTAGATTAAAACTTTAAAAATCTATGACATAGGAATACAACATATGGGAATTCTGGTCTTTTTTTTACCTGTTAACTATTTCATTCTATGCACTCCTTAATATTGGGTTTTGTTGTTTTTTTTTTTCTTGTGAAGAGGAAGAATTCAGGACCTGGTGAATTTCATTGATACAAAATTACAAGTTTGGTATGACTTTGGAACTATGATATGGGACTATCCAATAGAGACCAACACTTTTGTTAGCTAGGGAATTTGAATGTTCAATATTTTTGCCAGGTCTTTGGAAAACATAGTTCTCTAAGATCAAAAATCCCTCTTCCAGTAAATTTTAAGGCAACGGCGCTGAATATTTTCACCTGAAAGATTTGCCAGTTGCTTCAAACATAGCCATGAGCCATTTGTTTTCAATACTTCTGCAGTACCAAAACCTTCCACAGCCAGCGCTGCATAACTTATTTCCATGTATGTGAGTTCTAAAATAAAAGAAATGTTGATAGCAAACGTGTTTAGTCACCAATAGGAATTTTAGGGGGTTTTGAGGAGGTTGTGGTGTGGAGAACTCGAGACTCAGAGGACAAAGACAGCAGCTGATGACAAGACCATGGTGAGGAGCCCAACACCAGCAGTGGACCCAGGAAGGATTTGCCTTCAAGAGAACCCATGGACACTGGGGAGTTTGCTACAGTGCAGAAAACCAGAGCACTGAAGGACTAAAATGAAGTCCAGGACCCACAAGAAAGCACCCTGGATAAGAGAGGAGAGTATGAACCCATTTTACTCTGATCTGGTCAATTTTACATTTTAAATCTTACTTATTTTTATAGCAACAGCTGTCTTTAAAAAGCTCCTGATTTTAAAACCTCTTTTGTCTTCCTTGGGGATCCAGGACATCTAGTTCTGTTCATCTCAAAACAGAGGCAAGTTTCCCATCTTGCCAGGCTGCATGTTTGACAACTTTTGGAGTTTTATTTCTATAATATTTTAGCCTTACTTTCCACTTTGCCAAGGAGACTCTCTCCTTCATAATATAAATCCAGGAAGCAAAATACTCTTAAGCTGTTTGCCAAGACTTTCAGAGAACTGTTCTAATGGTGCAAGATGGCACAGAGATATTCTTCTGTTAATTATAAACTGTAAATTCTTTGGGGAGGTGGGAAGATACTAATATTATCATATCCGTCTATGAAATTTAAATATACATGCTGAATTTGGGCTAGACATTTATTTGGCGTGGTCAGCATAATTCTTCTGACTTCCCTCTAGTCCATCCAGCATGTACAAGATGATTACCTTGTTCATTAGCTTTCTTTTCCATGATCACATCTGCCAAAGACAGACTCCAACCACAACCTCCATGCTGGGTTATTCCCTATTCTCCAAGACTGGCTATGTAAACCTCTAAGCTTGTATATCCATCAGTTTTGATGGGAAGTCACACAGGTATAGGGTCCTTGTGCCCAAATATCTTTCTGGAGCTGGAAGAGATTTTATGTTTATCCTTTTCAAAGTCGATACTTACCAAACTCCACAGATTGAGACTATTTTGTTTCTCAGAGCAGCCCTTGTCACATTCATCAGAGTAACTGACTACTTCTTCACTCTTTCATTCATCTTTTTCTGTTTTCCAGACTTCTCATTCCATTGTAGCAGTTGCAGTGGATCAGAGCCATATGGCTCTGACTTTTAACTGCTGCAGCAAGCTGCTCTACCACCTGGCAAAGGAGTGATACAGACTGCTCCTTATTTCCAGAAATTCCCTGTCTCCTTTCACAGTGACTAGGCTTTTCACAAAGCAGTGAAAGGAAAGAATTAATCTGAACCCACTTAACAGAAAACATACAAATTTTTATATTGATATTTATTGAAATTATATGTCTTTGAAGGCTGCATGCAGTACAGGAATTAATTTCTTTTTAACTATCTTAACAGTGCAAAAGTCAAGGATAAATATAATGATGACCAGAATGTGCTTTGTAGATATTTCAAGTAATCTTGCATCCAAAAGCAGATATGGCATTTGATCTTCAAATACCACATATTTCAGAAGATCAATGGCAATGTCTTAAAAAATAAAAAAGAAAGCCCTCTTCTTTTTTTTTTTTTTTATTTCTATGACCAATGTTTATCCCTTCACCTTAGCCACCTTTCCATATAACATGCAAAGGTTACACCATGTGGTCTATCTCAAAATATTCAGTAATGTTTACACATTTTTCTTTTTAGGACTTTTAAGTGAAATCCATGTGTCATTAACATTTGTACTGTAACAGAGGAGCAGCTTGAAGATCCACATGAAAAAAGAAATCCACCAAAAAACACCACAAGAGCACTTCAAAAAAAGGAATTAAATATAGGCTCAGTGTCTTTACTTGAGGGTGCACTTTGCTGCGCATGGAGCAGTGGAAATCTTCACAAACACCTTAAAATATATAAATTTTCTCTACATGTGTTATGATGCCAAAGCTTCACATCCATCAACACCAGCATTTTTTGGAATTGCATTTTCACCCTTGGAAAATCTGGCTGATCCTTGATTTTATATTATGCAGATTCCTTGGGGCTTTTATTTTGTTTGCAATTCATTGGTCATAACCTAAAGTAACTGAGTAACAATCTTACTGATTGAAATGCATGCCACATGAAGAGGAACTATTTGTTTGTTCTCAAAGATTCAGCAAAACTGTCATTTCTTGTGAGTAAGAGAATACTTGGTGAGGACATCTTCAAGGAGTCGAAGGTGAGGGTGGAAGAGTTCAGTTAAGATAATTCCTCACATTAGACCATAAATCACTGACTGCATATGTTTTATAACAAGCCATTTGGGAAAAGAAAAGAAAAAAAAGAAGAAAGATGAAACATGGGAAGACAGAAAAAGCACTGTGGAACAGAAGGAGTGTGAGGATAAATAAGGAAGGCAGGAAGGAAAGACTGCAGTTTCAAGAAATGGAGAGTCCTGGCTTGCCTGTCAGAAAGGGAGCTGTTCATGTTCTAGAGTCTTGGTGAAGGAGCAGAATATGGACTCTGCTACAAACAGTTCCATATAACCACACAAAAATGACATTACAGTGACTTCTAACATCTCCAAGAAACTGGAGGTCCCTAAAAGAAAACCTCATAAGATTGGAGGAGAGGCGCAGGGCAAGTCAGACTTGTAAGAAAATTATGAGCCCCAATGATTCTAATTAACAACCCATCTTTCTTTACTGCTTTGTCTGTGCTACTGAAGGCCCTTTTAAATTTCAGCTCACTGGTTGCTGCCAAGTTATAGTACGTTTTAAAGGGAATTTTGACTTGAGTGAAGCCAAACAAACTGAGAAATGCAGAACCCTCTCTAAGGTACAGGGTAGTTACATTACATGCTGCTGCTCAGTGAATTTCACCAGCTCCTCACCATGTGCTGTTAAAGGACATAAAAAGAACTCAGGGGCCTTTTATCCTCTGGAATCCAAGCTGAAATCCAGTATCTTTGTGACACCCAATAGAAATAATTCAGCAGCACTTAGGAAGTGAATACTTTTATCTGCTGTTCTGACACCTTCTGGTCATAAGCAGCCTTGACTTTCAGTCCTTGTTGATTTGAAGGGGTTAGATACTGTCCATTTGTACTGTGACAGAGGACGAGCATTTTTGAACTTGTTTTTAGTCTTCAGCACTGCAAAATGCCCATTTTAATGATGTCCCAATGGAATGGACTAGGCAATTAAAAGTTTTTTGCTGAAAAACCAGGCTATTAAATTATTAACACGGGGCATTCACATGGTACAGTGTTATAAATTACCCTGTCCAGCACCTGTCATTGACTTCACATGCACAACAAGTTGTTGTACTGTATCATTCTTGGCTCTGATGCTTTTATTGTTAAAGAAGATGACTCACAAAACCAAGATTTCCGTCTTTTGCTCCCCTTCCAAATTCTTCCTTCATCCCATCCTACTCCTCTTTCCAGAAGCATCAGATTGATCCAGTGTCCAAATGCAACACACAAAAGATGAAGAGACCTCAGGAGCAAAGATTGAATACCTGACTCATTTACACTTTCTCATTAGCTATTTAATTGGCAATTTAATAACTGTTTAGCTAATTTCAGTATTTGTGATTTCTGTTGTGAACCAAATCATTGTCATGGTTACCATGCATTTGATACACTATACACACCCCTCCATTTCATACAATTTCTTACCACATCTGGGAAAGAATATCAACAATAATGGATTGTTGTGTCAAACTAAAATACAGAAAATCCCCCAATACAGAAATGTTTCTCAGGTGGATTATCTTCTAGAATCTGGTATCTACCCCACTTGCCACATTCAGTAAGTGAATTACACATAACAGATGATTTTTCAAAGCATGAAACAGGTTCCTCCAAGTGTATAGGCCACAGGGATGTTTGAAAATAATGGGGAAAAAATGTAGTATGCCCAAAAGACACTCTTGCAAATGAAAAGTCAAGAATAAAGTACTTATGTGAAGCAAATGAAAGTTCTCCCATAACTGGGCAAAAGTGGGCAATGATAAACTAAGGGGTTTTTGTAAAGGCTTGACACTATTATCAAAAGGAGGAAAAAGATGCAGTAACATAAATGAAGGATGAATGATCATCACTGAACTGCAATTATGGCGTGCTTTTTTCTCTTTTTTCCCTATTTTAGGCAGAGAGAAACACATTGCAAAGTGTGAAGAATATACCTTTAGAGGATGGAAGTTAGAAAATGCATGTCTAAACTTGCTGATGCAGGCAAAATATTAGGTGCTCATGCACTAATATTTTGCTCATGCACTCTGTTAGCATAAGAGTTTGGTTTGGATTTTAAGAACAGATTACTGTAAGTATTTTAAAGGAGACATACATTATTTACTTCATTCAACTGCAGCTTTAAATTGTAGAACATGAAAGCCAAATGATTTTTTAACATCTCAGTGTCACTATAGCACTGACTTATGGTAGCAAACTGACAGATGAAAAATATACACACTTGCCTGAGTCAGTAAAATAAGGATATGATAAATATTAAAAACTATAGCAACTTCACATAGGCATGGGTTTATGGGTTCTTGATCAGAAGGGAGGAGAGGAAATAAAATCACCCATTTGATTATTAATATGATGTTTCTATAACAATACATTTTTGAAATATAAAAGGAATAAAACCTTCACCTTCAGAGATGGCTTCAAAGTGAACCTTATTCTTGTGTGTCCAATAAAAAGCAGATGCAATATAATTTAAAACATAAGCTCGTGGTCCTGCATTATTATCATAATCAGCTGCCTTAAGAGACTGTGAGGGGTTTTAATCATCCAACATGAAACAAATTGGCTCCTTTCTTTTCTTGCTGATCAGTGCTTTTCCTTCCACTGTCAGTGCCTCATGTGTTTTAATTTCTACTTCCTATTGATTAGCTTAGCGCACAAGCCAAAAAAAAAATAAACTATCCCTTTCTGAGAGGGTTTCTGTTGGTTTATGATTCCAGGTTCATCCTTTGGTGTAAGGAAAAGCTTGACTGTCAGTTTCTGGCAGAGGTATCCCACTCTTTTTTTCTGGCATCATTGTTGAGCTGCAAACGCAGTTAAAGAAAATTTTTTTACCCTCCTTTTTCAGACAGCAAAAATTTACTTCAGTACAGCTGGTGACTTGTTCTTTTTTCTGATTTTTTCAGCATTTCTTCATACTATATTGTTTCTAAGCTATGGTTCAGTTTGTGGCCTGTGTTCTCATAGCAGCGGAGCTCTGAACTGGAACTCTGGGAAGGTTCCCAGATGGAAGATATGCCTGTCTTCTCAGAAAACTTCCATATTCTTCAGTCATATCCACAAAGACTCCAACACTATTTTATTGGATGTCCATATCCTCAATCTTCTTTTTTCCCCCCTTAAAATTTTTCAGTGTTTTCAACTCTGCTCTTTCCAGGGTCCTTGCTAAGTCACCTCTCAAAAATCCTGAGATAGACCTTTACAAAAGAATCCACTGGGCAGCTTTGTCAGCAATGCACTTCTTTTCCCAGACAGTCTTTCTTTGAATCTACTGATTACTCAGGAATTAAAACTTCCAAAACATCTTCATTCTTGACAACTACTGGCTTGTAACACTCAACATGAGACACACCTTTGAAATAATATCCAGCTTATCTCACATAGCTCTGCTTCTGAAAAGAGTAGAAGACAGACCTGAGGACCACATGGAGATTGATCTCATCTTTATTTTAAAGGTGCATAAAGAAAACTTAGTCTGTTGTATGGTCTGGAAGGTAGTTTTCTGAATACCATGGAATTCTGCACTATAATTTCCACATGGAGATGCAAGAAATTCTATCAGCAATTTTTTAAAAAAATCTTTTCAAACCAAGATCATGTTTAAAATTCTAATAGAAAATTTTTATATTGAATATCTATGAATGTCATCTATCAATAAAAATACTTTCTGAATGTAGGATGGGGCAAAATTTTTTGGTGAAAATTGTTTTGTATGTGCACATTTAGTATTTCAGCACAATTGCATTGTCCCTTACCACTGGTGAGTGATATGACAGTTTGAAGAATGTCAAACACACGTAGAGAAGAGGGAATTTCCCAAATTTACAAAAGTGCAAGCTTGTTTTGGCAAAGGTCCACAGAAATGGGCATGTATTTACCAGCTTTGTTAAAAAAAAGTCACCTAATGAATCAGATATGAGCAGATTAATGTTTCTTCTTCATTTTTTGATTCAAGTCCAAGCTGCCACCAGTGCCAGGCTGGCTCTCACCTAAGTAATCTGCCCTCTAGGGCTAGGAAGGGGATGTTTAATGGGAGGGTAAGGAAGACCCTGCTTTGGTGTCATAAAATTATGTTCTCCTCATAACCAAAAGACTTATCAAAAAGTGAAATATGCAGTACAACAACTGCAATGTGCATTGATAGAGAACTGATGGACAGGATACAACAATTCCTGCAGTAACCTACTGCAGATTATATGTGAATGTAACCAGCTCTTCCTCAGATTGCTCATCCTTCATTAAAACAGCTGTTCAATAATTTGATATGTATTACAATTTGAATATTACCCCTATCAATCTTATCTCTCTGATATCTAACTGCTCTGATCTGCATGATGCAGAAGCTGAACTATTGCTTGAAAAAGAACAGGTCTGGTTTTGAAAAATTCCTACATTGGCTCTTTTCCATGTTTTCAACTTCTCTTCATTGTAAGAGTACTTACATAAATCATAAAATCATGTGATCAACTAATGGACCATATCAAGAATACATTTTAAATACAATCAGCTAAAATAAAATCATGTAAAAATGCAA
>JAXCLO010000001.1:6600800-6642078 GCA_035583995.1 Arremon aurantiirostris | reverse complement strand
CTGTCCTGTCTGTCAAGGCCTTTCCTTTCAGAATGCACTCACATGTGTTGGAACACCTGCTTATCTTTCATAATTTCATTTGATGGGAAACTTTTCCAATCATATTTATTACCCACAGAAAAGTAATGTTTCTTATCCCCCTCATGTCTCACCCTAAGTATGAACAGTATGACAGATAGATAGACCAGGATTTAGTCTACATCTAGAATAAAATACAGCAGCCACAAGTTATTGCTGCTAAAATGTGTTGATTGCACTAAACCTCCTCAATGCTTAAAGTAATGAGTAGACATCTTCTCTTCCAATCTAGAGGGATATCTTTGCAAGCTGATCTGTCTGCAAACCTCATGGACCATGCTCAGCTTCCAAAACAGATACCTAAGATACTGACAACACACACACAAATCCTAATCCAAATTTGCCTCTTAACAATAATCATGTTAAGGAGCACTTTCTGTAAATAACCCAGTTAGAAGCACAGCTACTCCAGTCAATACTGCCTGACAGAACAGTCCTTTTAAGACACATGGGGAAGTAATCATTTGAGCCAAACAAATTAAAGGGAATTAGACATCTTAGAAATCGGTGGGAATTAGTGTTCGTACCATTACAGTTTCAGATTTTTTTTTTTTTCCTTCAAGTGTTCTACACTCAGTGGAAAAAGGGCATTTGTTTGTCAGCCTATAGCATCAAGGTTCCTCAGTCTGTGAATATCTAACAGGAGATTGATTGCAGCTGGATGCACAGACATTACAGAGGGATGTTTAAAGAGAGTCGTGATGAAAAAACTCACTCAAAACAAACAGTAAAGCCGGGGAAAGAAGGATGTTAACAAGATAACCCGCAGAATGTAATTATATGGGCACAAAAATTAGAGGATCACAAATACAGGAGTTACTTTCATGTGTTGACACTCTTTTAAACACCAGTCAAATTAATCCCTAATTTCCAAATAAGTGTGGAGCCTGTTAACACCAGGTGACTCTGTGTAAGCATAGGTGGTTTTGCCTGGCCAAACAGAGGTTAATATCCTGAGGCTGAAACTCTTACAAGCACAGGAAGGCTTTTAAAATCATATGAAAGAAATTATGCAGAGCATCTGAGTAAAAAAATAAAAGGTAGAAATAAAAAGCAACTAGCATTTTCAATACATTAAGCACACTAAATTTCAGGAGATGATGACCAGAAAAGCTAAAGAAGAGGATTTTCAAACTTCACTCAAAATTTGAATGCCTTGTATGTTCTGCATCTTTACCACTGTTTAAAGACTGAGAAGTACCAAGGACATCATACAGTTATTTTCCCTACTTAACAGAGTTAATTATTTATGTCTGATACCTTTTGTCTTAACATTATATTCTTGAAGTAACACTTTGAATTCGTAAGAGCTCCCTGGTACAAGGTCCCTCTCAACAGGAGAATGTCAAAAACCAGCCCCTACTTAATCAACATTGAATTACTAAAGCTTTATTCTGTATTGAAAACTACCATTTGTGCAATCGAGAGAATAGGCAAGGAAGGAAGGGATACTAGATGTCTTAGAAAAAACTAGCATTTGTCACGACCAATTTTTCAAAACAGATAATAAATGCACTCTTTGGCAAGACTGGATGTCATTAAGCTTGCATAAACCAAGGATTTATGAACTAGATGGGCCAGTGTAGAAATTTGTAGTTATGTAGATAAAACCTAGATCTCAGATAAACAAATCTTACAATGCAGGAGTATTTGTTAATTTGTGATGTTTTGTCTTTCTTATGAATACAGGAATTCCATAGTGGTTTTTTTTAAGTAAGGTGTCTGAAATAATTTTTATATCATGGCTGCCTGAATTATCCAGAAACCTGAACTTGAAAATACAAACGATTCTCTTCTGCCATGAAGTCCTTGGTGAAATGCTGTAGAATCCATGCGTTTACTGTGTCTATTATGATTGTCTGTTAAAAACAAGATCAATATAGCTGTAACCATTTGGAGCACTGCAGGAGACCAAGTTCTACTGTGTGTCCTTTATGTACACATTCTGAGAAGCTAATGATAGTCACATTTCATATTAAAAACACCTCACAATCCCCACTTAAAGGCAGAAGGGTTCTGAACACACATATGGGCATGCCAACAACTATAAACATATGGAAAACAGTTTCTTAGAAAATAGCTCTTAGAAAAATGCATGTTTTCACTCTCTAGATATTAAACAATTGTGAGCCATTGTGTCATACAGCAATGCCTTTCATGTGGTCAGCTGTGTGCTAATAAGTATTGCTGGGAGCTCACACTGAGGCAATCACCCAGGATTACCCACATATCCACCACTGGAGCTCCCAAAACAGATTCTCCCATCCTCTTGGATTGACTGTGCCAGGTGCATTTGGCTAAATTATGGATGTTTCCTAATATTTGGTCTTCTATCCAAGTGACTCAGATTTCCCTGGCTTTATGTTAAGTCTTATCCCATGGTTCTTCATTATCTCTGGCCATGATCAGCAGGACTGTGCAGCATCATCTGGATCAATGACTAAAATATCACACAGCAAACAAGCTCTGATGGCTGTGAACTCCAGTTGATAGGATTCTGTACATCCTCCTCAACAGCTCCATCATGATTTCTGTCAAGTATTTAATCCAGCTAATCAATTCCCTATGTATATATCTGCAAACTTATGGACTTTAATGTCATGTAGTATCAAGCTGAATGTCAGAAAAATCAAATACTGGATTAACACATTTTCTTTTACGAATCAGATCTCATCTTCGTGGAAAACTTCAAACCATTTTATCTAATATTAATTATAATTTGGCCACTCTTTGTTTTGTTTATAGGCCTCAAAATTATGTTGTCATGATTTTATATGTCAGGATAATCTTTCTTGGCTGTCTACATTCTCTTTAAGTACTATTACAAGAGAAAATAATTTTCCAATTTTTAAAAAGGAGTTTGAAATAATATTGATTCAGATTATTTCACAGGTGGTTCATTAAGTGAAATTTATGTAAGCCAATTTATTTGGAATTTTTATTTTCTCTTGAAATTTAAACATTTATTAGGAAAACTTACTAATTTACTCTAGAAACAGACAAAGGAGATAATAAAAATGAAGTTTAATGCTACCATATCTACTCCTCATCAACCACATCTGAGCGACAAATATTTAATTTCAAGATGAAAGGAGAAGCTTGTCTCCAATTTAGGTGCATAATTCAATTGTTGCAATATAAGTTTATAAGAAATTTGTATAAAAATTGTGCATTTATTCCTTTTCCCAGCATTATATGGGAGGAGGAAGTGGTGGCATTCCCAGCTCCTTTCATAGTGGTAATATTTAGAATACATTAAAGATATGGAAGACACTGTAAGATAACAGAAATATCTTAAGTCCAGATCTTCAACCCTCACCACCCCATAAAAGAGCTTTATAAATTTTTATTCCATGTCTTTTGAGCTCATAAATCTTTCCTATTCTTCTGCTAACTAAAATGATGTAGCAGGTGAGAATAGAAATTTTCCTCTTCCTCTCTCCCATGTGGACATGAAACAAAATATAATCTGGTGATTAGATCACTGCATAGAAAGAAAGAAAAAAAGGAGTTTGGACACAACATCTTCCAGAGAGACTAAGCTTTTACACACAAGTGATGCCTATTCTGGCTAGGTGAGACCTCTTGCAGGATTCAGAGGGGCAAACATTTATGTCAGAAGCAGATTTAACTACTATCTAGCTCAGCATTAAAAAGACTGAATCAGTTTTAGGTCTGAAATGAAACTCTACCTAATCCCATTGTATGTAAAAAAGTAGATTATTTATCTATCTTATTTCCACGTTTCTAATCTGTGCCTTCACATTAGGCTATAGCTTTACTTGCTTTGAAATCAGTACTAAAATCTTTAGACTGTAATATCAACCTATTAAAATCCAACTAGACCAATAGAAGACATAGCAATCTACACCTGATTTTCTGATCCTACATTATCAAGAATTTCTACTTTACTAAAAATGTTCTTTTGTCTAAGTATGAAGGGGTTTTAGATACATATTTTGCCTTGCAATCTGAAATCAGAAGAAAGGCATTGGTTATGAAGCTTCAAGAATAAGGATCGCATTTATCTCAGATATAAATTCATTCATTTATATTTGGATTCACATATTCTGTCTCAACAGTTTTTAAAAGAACCTCTCCACTGTCTTCCATGTTCCCAAAGAAAAGCATCATTTTGTGAGCAGGGGGTAGATTGCTTCCACACGGAAAAACCAGTGAAGCCTCTTGAAATTGCTGATTCACAAATTGTAGTGATTGAAAGTTAATCTCAATTATGGTACTGAGGTGTATTGTTGCACAGTGTGATAATGGTATTTGCTGCCTTAAGTGGATTTTGATTCAAACATCAGCTTCAAATAAAGAAAAGAGAGAGAGAAAAAAAGGAAAGAACCAGACATTTACTATACGCTCATTGTAAACCTAGTAGACAGGGGTTTTTTATATTTTTAGAAGGTACAAGGACACCTGCACAGAGAGCAGAAATTTGCTTGATTTTTCAAGGTATTTTCTTAAACAGCAACTTTAAGTATTTTTAAGAAGAACATGTTGCCATACTGACTTGAAACTAGTTCATAGTCCTATAAAAGCTATGTCTCAGTGAATTATTTGAAGAAGCAGAAAATATTCTACTGATAGCTGCTTGACAGTTGTTTACAGGGGTCAAATAGACGAAATAAAAATAAAAGTAAGACTATGCTCTAAGCTAAATGTGGTTTCTAACTCCAACAGAAAAAGTTTTAAAAAGGAGAAATCCCAGGAGCAGTTCAGTAGTATTTCCTTGCAAAATAAGTGTTAAAATAAACAAATAAGTGTTGAAAAGGCACAATCTGGAAATAATGCAGTGCTATAAAGTTTACTACAATAGGGAATGTAGGAAATATTGCCTCACTCCAGATACAGTTCCCAATTCACAAGTCCCCAGAGTAAATGGTCAAATAACCTACTATAAAGAACAAGCATTCACCTATTTTTGGTCTTTTTTCTCAGAGATTTTCTTTTGCAGTCACTGTCAGAGAAACAACATGGTTCTTGACACGTCTTTGGTTAAAATAATTATTTTACTGGAATATTTTAAGCTGAGCGTGAATCAAGTGTAACTTTGCTTTTTGACATTCATTAGAGCATATTATATTATTCATCTCAGGCACTGCCAGCAGAGCCTCCTCCTTTTTTCCAAAGCATTCCTGTCTTTCCACATTTTGACTGAATTTTTCCTCCTCATAAACAGATATTTGGTACTTTTGAACTCAGTCCCAGTGACAAGACAACTTGCTTAGCCCCACAGTATCTCTGTACAACACTACTGCCACCATCAATGCCCTCATACATCAGCAGGCTTTAAAAGAGGAACACATTTTAAGTGAATTAGTGGAAATTTCAAAAGATGGATTTGTCTTCAGGTGAGCAGCCAGTGTACTAAGCACGTTCTGAATCTCTCTGCAAATATGAGTTAAGCAAGAGAATGGAAAAAGAACATTTTCAACCAGATTAATTCTGCTGGATACTGAAGTAGCTCCCAGCAATCCATCAAATGAGGCTTCATTTCACCACATGAGGATCTGTCCCCACGAATATAAATTTAAGGTACTTTAAATGTTACAATAAGGAGAATAAATTTGCAAAGGGCAGAAGGGCAAATCATGGTCCAGAGAGAGAAGCGAGCCAGGTGTTTGAATTCCTGCAAAGGAGGCCTAATTATCCAGAGCAAGGAGCTTGTCTTAAATGTCAGCATTCATAAACCTGGAAAGTCTGTGGCTGAGGAACTCTTTAGAAGTTCTGCAGCTGAAATGTATCCAGAAAAATGTGTCTGGAGAGCTAGATGTCATTTTAAACAGCATTGTATAGCTGGGTGAGGGGGAGAGAAATGCTGTTTGTAGGAAGTTAAATGCTAGAAAGTCTAATGTGTTTTTTGGTCTGTTTTGATTTGTTCATTTTAATACCATTATTTTATTTTTAAGGAATAGCAAACAAAATAAGAAGTCACTGAACTCCGTTGTTCTTAATAGAGAAGAGTATAGAATTGGTATTCCTCCCTGAATTGAACATATTGTAGCTGATTATCACTGCCAGGCTGAAATCTGCATTATTGTTATAAGTAGATACATGTTACTTCACCACCTTCACAGAAATTGCAGCTAAAGAAATCCTATTTTACAAATTATTTCAATAAAGAAGCATAAGAAACATAATATAGATTGTGTAACAACTATCAGAATTAAGTACAATGATGCAGCCTTCCCTTGCCCTGCTTTGCAAAGCCAAGACATTGCTGGGAAGTGAGTCACATTCACAGTTAGAGTAAAGCAGGCAAGGTCAGAGATCCAAAATTTTTATGCAGAAAGGCAGTGCAATTGCCTGCAGAAGTCCTGACATATGAGAATCCTGCTCCTTTTCCTGCCTTTGCCATGGATAACTTCATCACATTTTAACTTTATCAGTGAAATAGGGCAGCACTAGATCTTTCCAATTCCTTACTTGCAATTATAAGACTAGTGCAAGCCATTTTCTTAACCAAGATGATGTTTGGACAGCACCTAGAGGGACAGAATGCATTTTGTGAATATTTAGCTGTGCACAGACTACACAGGAAACCTGGTGGAGTTTGGCAGCATTTTCTGTGAATCTGGCCCGTACCAAAGCCTTTGGAACTGCAGCAGCTTCAGTGAGGATACCATGCTCAAAAAGATCCTATCAGCCCGATGATGCTCTACTGAGCACAGGCTAATTCTGATTTTCAGAGGTTTTTACCCCAACCAAATCAAAAGGAATCTTCTTAGAGACAGAAAATGTCTCTATGACCCAATGACTATCCTGCCAAATTTTGGGTACCTACTGCAAAGCCAACACAATTCAAAGAAATGATTTTACAAAAATCTGATACTGGCAAAAGTGTCTACTTGGCTTAAGCTAGTGGGCACAGTACAATTGTAAACTATAATGACACAAGGTGGGAATACACTTTTACACCAGTGAAAGATTCACTGAAAATGGAAAGTTTTAAGGTGTGAAACCATCTGCAATTTTATGCTCACCTTCTCCAAAGAAAAAAGGTGGGCCAAAAATTAAACTCCAGTAATCTTTTAGTATTTCCTTTTCCCTTTTGAATTAATAGCTTTCCATTTCATTTTGGGAATGTTTAAAGTATGGTCTATGTTTAATATCAAATTTACAAGGAGATGGAAGAACACTAAATAACACCAACATGAAATTAAATAGTTGATTCTTTGTTGTATTTAAAATCAGTTCATAAAAAATCCCCACAAAATTTTAATTTCTAAAAAGAAAAAAAGCTTCAATTCATCCTCTACTGTTTCTTTCCTTATTTATTCAGATCATTAAGAAAGCTCACAATCTAACTTCTTGACACCTGTACGAGTGCCTTGGTACACAATTTCACCAGGAAATGCAAAATATCTTCTCTCAAAACTGCCAAAAAGTTGAGACCCTTTCTCTGTTCTCGAACACCTTTTTCCCTTTTGTTGGCTCTGGTCCTTGCCAGATTGCTGAACCGTTCCATTCACTTCCCTAAAATGGCATAATGCAAACAATTCAGGGTGAGGAGGGGTGGTGAAAAAAAGGTGGTTTCCTACTCATTTAGTATGTAGAAGAAACCATCACAACTGCTGAGCACGTAAGTTAGGGGTTTTTACATTTTTTCTGAACTAAATAAGTTATAAGTTAAATTATATATATTCACTTGTAGACAAGTAAATTTCTAGAATAAAAAGTGAAATTTTGGGTAAAAACAGGGTTATGTTTTCAAAAAAATATTTCCCAGAAAAACATCATGCAAGCAGTTATTTTTACACTTTGCCAGAAATGCTTTCATACTTACTCAAAACATGCATTGTGCTAAATGACAGCTCCTAAGAACTTTTTATATTTCTCACATCCCTGTTACAAATTTTCCCAAACTGAAGTGTGGCAAGCCTTTTTACTTCACTAGGTCTTAATTTCAGACACTTTGTTAGCAGTGATGAGTCTGAAGTATTTAAATTTGACATGAATATGTGGCAATGGAGGCAAACAATCACATGTTCATCAGCCTGAACCAATAATAGCAGACACAGTGTTGTGAATTCACCAGTTCCTGCAGTCTCAAATGAAAGATCTCTGTGCTGGAGCTGAGATTATACACTGCAAGAACCACTAGGGATGATGAATGCCCATGTGAGCACTTGCTGTTGGCCTTGGACTGTGAAGCTGCAAGAAACACTGATATGAACAAAGCTAATGCAATTTCTGCTACTTTAGGAGCATTCAGCTGTCTGCTGATGTGAGCAGAGAGTTGATGGACACAACAATCTCTGGCTACTTGCTCCCAAGAGGCAAATAAACTTTACTTGCAGTTCTTTATTGTCCTAAATTTTTAATCTGAGAATAGTGGTATAGTCCAAGAATCCCCTGGAGGAAAATAATTGAAAGTGAAAAAAAGTACAGCAAGTTTATTAATTGCTCAGCCGAGCTGGGATGGTTTTTGTTGTAAATGTTTTCTTACATCCAGAGTTTCCAACGAGTAGAAACGTGACAGATGTTCACAGGAGCTGAACAACACCTCTTGCAATAGTTTAAAATTAAAGAATTCATCATGAAAAGTTGTTCCCACCTGAAGAACAGCAGCATTCTCTGTGTCTTCACTTATGGCTCATAATCCTGGCAGCTGGAAGTTCAAGGTTCAGAGGATTAGTCCCCTGTCAAAGTCTTAGGGAAGTGTGCTCCTTTCAGCAGCATTAGAGAACCTGAGAAAGCAAAAAGCCTGATTGCATTTAGGACCTCAGCATCATCTCCTTTCTGATCAAAGAAAACTGTCTCAGGCTCCCACGGGTGAGTCCCACAGACAATGCAGTCACACAAACAGCAGTCCCACAGACAGCAGCCACCAGGCTGCAGCACAAAATCCATGCTGCAAAAGGAACACAAACCATTCAGGCTGTGCCTCCCTAAAGGGAGCCTTGAGGAGCCAAGTTTTCACAGTTCCAGCACCAGCAGAGCCTGGCTTATCCTTTTTGCAGTCTTCATTTGTTACAGGAATTGTTCAGGAAAGCAATTTGAATGCAGAAATACATTAACCTCTATATGATTGAAAACTGTACATACACCATTAAAAATATTTTTGAAAATGTCAGTTCTTTCTCAGTTACTGTTTTGTAGGTTCATGAGTATGTTGCTGGTGTCTATCAGATGTGAGTGAGAAACTGATCAATAAATTATTTGGTTTTACTATTTTCCCCTATAGAAAGTCTGTCTAGGACTGTGTTAAGTTTTAGCTATTGAACAGACTTGTGAGGGTTATTTTTTCACATGGTTTAAATATTGTTCACAAATTATAGGTATGAGCCATGGACCAATATAGCCAAAAGATGACGATGAAATCTCCTCCTTCTTCTTGATGAAAGAGGAGATTAATTAGTGCTTGATGACTGCTCATGTAGCTATATCAAAGTCCAGTTATTTTTAGGACTTCAGAAGAGGATTTTTTGTCCTTTGGTTTGGAGATTTTTATTCAACCAAGCTAGAAACACTGAGCTCTTGCGTGCCTCTTGCTACTTTTGCCATTTTTCATTTGTTTGTTTATTTTCCCATTATTCCTTTATTTCTTAATTATATGGGTGATGCCGAAGCTGGAAGGACAGAAAACAAACATAAAGGCAAAATAAATTGTGAAGTGACCAAAACAGAGTGGAGAAAGACCATCTGCAAGCAAGGAAAAATTTGGCCTTAGCAAATGTAAAACTACTGAGAGAAAATAAATAGCAGAGATACTGAATGAAAGGATATGAACAAGCTGCAGAAACAAGTGGATTTTTGTTTAATTCTGTTTTAGTAATGCTTTTTCATGTCACCAAACACTACAAAATCACAGGTAGAAGTGGTTGGTGTTCATAAAAAGTTTTGTTCTTTACTTTCTGTGGGAACAAAATACAGAAATAACAGAAGAGTTCAGAGATTTTAGTACTGGTTGAGATCTAGAAATTCATTCTTAATCCTGCAATATTATTTTTAGAAAACCAAAGTGCACAGTTAGGCCACTTTTATCAATGTGTTATTTTTTTAGATATAAATAACTTTCAGAAATATACTGCATTTGTACAAGTATTCAGAAGTTACACATAAAAGGAGGTTAGGCATTTCCAACATTATTCCATCTGTGCATCCCAGGTCAGCAGGAAGAGTGTTCAGCCACCAAGTTCATCAATTTTGTGCCTATTATACATCCTTGACAAATTTCCTGCTATTTCTGTGGTGTTGTGATAAAATGAATTCCAGTATGCAATATATTTATCTCAAATTTATTTACAGCGTAGGGGCTGGCAAACAGCTTTCTGATGATAGCAACATTTTATTCAATATAGCCTTGTGAAAAAGGTTAACAGCTTCCAGATAACTCAGTGGCATTATTCCAGCAGATCTTGCCTCCCAGGGGTTTATGAGTGAGTTTAGTAGATTTAAACTAGTACTTTTTCCTGGCCTTTCCAATATGTACCTTATCACACAGATGCCTTTCTTAGATGTCCTCACTTAGATGCCCTTAGTCATTTAGGCTCTGCATTGTAGTCCCTGGAAGTAAAAACCCTAAGTAGCCTGATGGTGGTTTCTCCTAATGCCACTTTACACTCTTGTAATAACAACAGAGCAATAAAAATGATGTAAATATAAATTACTCCTGCTTTAATGCCTCTTTTTATTACCAGAGTGATGTGAAGTGCCCTTCTCACAAATGAGAACGAGGCCTTGGGAGCCTGAATTGATGCAACTCTCATGCTGATGGGTGAGATGGGAACAAAGCAAGCAGATTTAAATCTCTGGTCTGCTCAGGGCTGGTTTAATGGGCACCTCCTTGTACTTTCCTTTGGCTCCTTGGGCAGTACCTCAGATGTCCTCATGCTCAGGCAGCTTCCAAAGGGGATGGATAAGGAGTATGACGCTCAGGGCCTTTCTAGGTCACTGCGACCCTGAGATTGTTAAAAGTCTCTTTTCCCAGCCTGGGCACTTGAAGAATGAGTTGGAGCTCTTCAATTCTTGGTCTCAAGGTTGTTTATTGTATCTTATCTATAAAAAATTTTCTCCTGTCCTGCTGAGGTCCGTCCCGCAGGTCAGTTCCAGGCACTCTCCCTGCCCCCGGGGCAGTGTTATGTCTTTATACTAAAAACTATGTGTGCAATGTTTGCAATTACTTTCCAATACCTATAACCTGTGTTAGACAGTGAGCTTCTACTCTAGACCAATCTGTAAGTGCCAACATCACAGCAGAAGATGGAGGCCAAGAAGAAGGAGAAAAGCAGGACATGCCCATTTCCCTCCATCTTGCCACATGAACCCCCATTCCAGAAACCTCAAAATCTACTTTTCCACTCTGTGATAACTTCACTATTTTTCTATCTAAATTGTTGTGGCTTGCTGATCTTCATCAAAGGTTGGTAATTTGCTCCACAAGTCATAATCAAACCCACAGGGGCATCATGGGCTCTGTGTCAGGGTCTCTGAGACCCCTGGCAGGGGTCTAGGCCGTCCTGGACAGCCAGAGGGATGTCCTGGGTTCCCACATATGATGAGATCTTCACCTCTTGAGCACAGCTGTGATTCCAGCCCAGGCACCTCCTCCCCTGCCACAGGTCCCAAGAGCAAAGCTGGGGATGAGAAAGTGGAAATATTTTGGTGCAGAACCCAGGGTTTGCCTCGCCAGGGGCTGTGGGATGGGGAGGAAGTGCAGGGGCTCTGTGTTCTCCTGATGGTGAGCAGTGATTTATCCCCTGAGGGATAAATCACTGTTCCCTTCCTCAGAACCTCTTCTATTATTGCTTCCATTGAGAGAAATTGATTTTTTGCACCACTAAGAGTAACACTTTGAGTATGTGTGTTAGAATACTAGTTTTGCCAACATTCACCCTTTGTGTTTGCTTCCTGTTTAAACATTTCAAAGACAGAAAATATCTTTGGTCAAAAATGGTTTTTAACAACATCAAAGGGTGGCTGAGTGACTATCAAGCTGTAAATAGAAAAATGCAGATATTTTAACTAAGTAATTAAAGATTTTATTTCATGCAAAGCTTCCCATTCCAAATACAAGTTGCTATTAAATGTTTATGAAAGCCAACCACAAACTCATAGGAAAACAGCAAATTTTGACACTTCCACAAATAGTGAAACTTTTTTTTTTTCAAATCTCACAAATTTCAAAAGCATAATGCTTGTAAGTGTTGGTGAAATATCAACATGTATTTAGATTATCAAATCTACTTGTGCAGTGTAAACATACATAATTTATTACATATTAGTATTAGCCATCATTATAATCCCTTAAGAGATAAAAGCCCTGATAAATCAAGTCTGGCAAAGTAATGAACAGATACCATCACTTTCTCTGTTCAAACAGAATAAAGAATGATATCACGTCACTCTAATGCTAGAGAAATGTTGTTTCTTCTGAAATTGCCTGTCATAATCATTCTTTGAAACTCTTTTTTTTTTTTTTTTCCATAGCAATGCCCTGCGGTGTCACCACAATCTGCCTGGCATGCAGAGAGCAGCTCAGGGATCAGGGAACTTCTGTGCTTTTACCACATTCCACAGCTTTTACACAGCAACTTCAATATTGCAAACTAAACATGGCCTCTTTAAGCACTGTAGTTGAAAAATTTGGTTTCATACCAACTAATGTTACCTTACCAGTCTTCTTTTAAGCAGTCACAAATCAGGAGACAACTATTCCAGCACATTATTTGGGAAAAGAAGAGCTCCTATCTAAAAACTGTTGGTCTCAGTTCAATAATTTTAAAACATTGTTTCCATAAATCAAAAGTTATCTTTTATTTTAAAAATGTAGTACTTTTAGTGGACAGTACTGAAAGTCAATTTTCTTTTTTTAAAAGGAATTTTCCAGGGGGCTGCAGCTGCGATTCTGTCACTGTATCATGCAAAATATTTTGGAGTTAAATGGCGTCATTGTTCCTAAGGTTAGGTGAGTGTTTAATTAATCAAGACATGAGGTACAATGTTGCTTTTGCAATGCTGAGCCTCATAGCCATGCTAGGAATGCAGTGCTCATCTTACTTGTCTGTTTAGGCAAAATTCTAATGTAGCTACATTTACCCATATTAACGGTGGTATCCAAAGAAAATCAGATTCATGATAGGAGAGCAGCAAGGATTTCCTGTGCTCAATAAAAAATTAGAGCAGACGTGGGCCAGTTTCGTTTCTCCATATTGTATTCAATGTCTGAAAAACTTGTAAAATATGCTTGTCTTTTTATCTTTGCAAAGACCAGAAAAGAGAGGCCACATTTCTCTTTTGTGGCTGTTGGCTCTTCACTCTGATTTATAGAATAATGTGATGAACCTTTGGACCACTGTAAGAGGTATTTTTATAATAAAAAGCAAAATTCAACATAAATCAAATGTATTCTAAGGTTCTAAATTGCTTGTGTCTCTAAAATGCCTTGAGCATGAAATGTTTCACCTTCAATTTTGGAGATAGCATGTAAAATATTTAGGATGTAAAATGAAGACTAATTCTGGTTGCTAACCGCGGCACTTAAACAATTTACTATCTGATGTCAGCTTTTAATTGGTCTCTAGATATGTCAGCCTGTATAATGATATGGTAAAAACAGCAAAGTGTCAGACATGGGGAGCTCATCTGGAGACGTTTCAGGTCTTGAGGCCTTGACAATGCAAACTTGTGCATTAGTAATTTATGAATCTTTGAAACTGCTTTGGCGTCAAGGCCAACTGGAATGGACCAGACACTGCAGCTCATTTTAAACACTCTGAGCCTCCACAGAAGCCTGGATACCCCCAAAGTGTCCTTTGAGAACATTTCCTGGTCCAGGCTGATGTCTGGGGATCACTCAGGAGGGTCACACATGGACAGCACCAAAACCTTGTAAGGGAATGGTTACAAATAGCACTGGCAGCTGAGATTCCCATGGTCAAGAAGGTTCTCTGGCATTTTTTTAATTGCTCGTATAATAATATAAACTTATGCCAACAGCTTTACTCAAAGCCTTGAAGTGAACAAAGAAAGTACATTTATATGACCATGTCTGAATCAATTGTTTAATAAAATTGCTATTTAACTTCTCTTTCATAAAATATGTAAATTATATTCCTTGGTTCTTTTGTTTTAAGATACATTTTCCACTTCTATAATCATTGTCTTCGTTTCCTTTTGAAATTTTCTCAGGCTACTGACTTTTTTTTAAACTGGAATCAATGAGAAATAAAAAAATTATTCCTGAAGACTTACTTCACTGCCAAAGATGAACAAACAAACAAACAAAATCCCCAACAAACAAAGAAACAAAATCCTCAACAAACAAACAAGCAAACAGAAAAAAGCAAAGGAAGCCAAGATGGCATTCATACAACTTGATATCTCTTTCAGACTTTTTCTAAGCAACGACATTTAAATTGGAGCTTGAGTTGAGTTCAACACATTATTTATCAAAAACACTAATTTTTTGCAGTTTACATCCTCCATATATGGTTACATTTTTTATTCTTAAAGATACAGTTCTATACTTTGACATACAAAAAACCATTTATTTCTCCTTTGCAGCCATTTTACTAACAATGACACATTTGTCAATTTTACTGCATGCTAATCCTCTGACCCTTGTCCCATCCAGAGATGTTATCAAGAATGATATTTTATTCTAATTAATTATTCAAACTTTAAATTGTGTAAAGAAATGAACACACCCTTTTGGGTTTTCTGCAGAAATAGGCTTGGAAAAATAAAAAAAATATGAAAACCCAGGGATATAACTTAACTTTCTGGACACAACATGACCTTGGATACAATTGTTTATTTCTTCAACAGGAACTATTTTTCCTGTTGTTGAAGATAGAAATGTTATATGTATTAAAATATATGTAAAAAAATGTTTATGTATAAAAACTATATGGAAGCCTCTCCATTTTCAGTTTCTACATCTTGAAGCAATAGCATTGATATTAGCTGGAAAACTCACAAAAAAAAGTGTGTGTTATATTTTACACAGTTAGTAAAGGAAACAGTTCAATCTTGTATTCAACCTAATTTCCATATGCAGAATAAATTGAGGACATTCTTCAGATTACTTTCAAACAGGAAAAAACAAAATCTATACTGAAATCTGATATTTATTTTAATAGTGTGTTGCTAAGAAAATTACCTGCTGGCATTATTTTTATGAGATATTATGGAAAATAAATTCTAGTTAGGCTGGGTTTTTTTTTTGTGCGTGTGTGCAAATTGCAAAGCTAAACCAAGAAAACCACAGGTTTTGAATGTGTAAATAAGGGCTGTAATTTCACCACGTGTGCCACACCAGCTGCTCCACAGGGGAAGGGCAGCCAGGGGACAATCAGGACAGGAGTGGGAGCGCCCACAGCCAGCCCAGAGCTCAGTGTGGGTCAGACAACGGGGATGAGGAAGAGGAGGGGGCAAAGCAGTTGAGTGGGACAGGGGCAGAATTGGGCACAGGGAAGATGGGGCACATCTCTCACACAACACAGAGCCAAGGCTGAGGAGCCAGCACTGACCTTGAGCAGGCAGCAGAGGAGCAGACATGGCCTTGACTCGGGCAGCAGAGCCTTTGGGGTGTGTTCTGGATCTCCATAGGCAGTGCAGACAACACAGTCCTATTTTAGGAGGGAAAATGGCTGTGGGGATGCAAGCTGTGTCATGTCCCTTGCCCTCTGGTGCAGCAATTGGTCATGTGGTGCTTGCTGGCACAGACAGAGCCTCCAGTAGTTGTTTGCTGAAAGACTTACCCAGCAGAATGAGTTTTTGTACAAAATGTACAACCTGCCAATTAAAACAGGATCTGTCCAGGCCCTTGCTACAATTTCAGTATGCAGAGCACCCATCTGATCCATTGAGCAGATTTAACTCTAGCACACAGTCAAGAGAAAAGCCTGCAAAAAGATGAGGTAATCATTCCATGGATTTCTTGCAGTTTGGTATTTGTGGGATTTTTTTTAACGAAATGCCTCCCAAATTGCCTTGCTATCCAGATGGACACGACTGCACTGCTCGTTTCACATACACTTGGCAGCTTACCTGAGGTGAAAATGGATATCTCAAGATATCTCACACACCTCAAGAGATGGATGTGTTGACAAAGAGAAGATGCTGAAAGGTACAATACCTTTTCATACCTCCACAATCTGTGGTTTGTCTGTTTTTGTCTCTGGTTTTGATCTTCATTGTCATGTACCATATTGAGCAAGAAGATCAGCACAGAGCAAGTGGTGCGTGGCTTTCATCAGCACAGATCTGCAATTTGTCAGTGTTAGCATTTCAAGACTCATCTCTCCTCCAGGGTAATCTGATTAGACTGTGTGTCAAAGCTTCCTGTAAGTCAGCTTGCTGCTAATAGAGTCCAGCCAAGGAAGACTTCATTCCTGCAGAGCGTTCTGCTTCTCTTTCAGCTGGAGTTCCAGTGTGTCATCACTGACATCAAATCACTTTTCTTCTCCTCTGGATAGAATTCAATAATGTGCATAAATAATCACATTAAACTTGCCAGTTTCTGAAGCAGAGTTTCAGTTTTAGACAAAACTTGGAATGGTTTTGAGCACAAAGTGCTTTGAACATTTCCATGCTTTATGGTTTTCCCTGCTATACAGCTGCTGTGATTGGTGTCGGGCAGATCGAGCAACCCGTGTAGCATTCAGCTGAATCACACAGAGATTTAAAAGTCACTCCCATGGGTGATGAGCAGGCACAACACAGACCTTCCTAATCCCTCTTTGTCCTGGCTGGCTGCTGGAACATGGTGCTGGGTCACAGCTCATATGGGAGATGAGGAAGCAGATAACTCTGCCATCAGCACAATCTGCTCCTTATCTGCTCTCAAGGCAGAAGGCCCTGTTCCCCATATGCCCACTGAAGCCTACCAGAATGAGAAACCCCTCAGATATGAAGACATCCAGCTCTTGTTATACAGACTTTCTCTTTTCTCTTCCAGGACTGACATACTGCATGAATTGCACTCAAATTTAAGAGGCACCCCACAAAAAAATAAAGATCATATGCATTCAATAATGATTTATACCTCAACATATTTTTTATGGTGAAGTTTTGCTTCCAGTAATTAATTTCATTCCATTTCAGAAAGCCAGACACAGGGAGATTATGTTCTTTAGAAGTGATTACCTCCACAACATTTGCATGCCTATTCAAAAAGTAAATTTTCCATCAGTACAGTAATGTTTATTGCACTGAAGCTTGCTGTTTGCCAGGGAGGTACAGAAATTCAGCTGGATTTGGACTAACCAATACTTCCTAGGCATTCTAAGCCATGTCATTTACTTCCTTTGGTCACCTTTGCAGCACCTTATATTTGGTTAAATAACATCTTTATGTGCATAGTGCACTATGCTCTTACTCCAAGTATGGTATAATATCTTCTTTTTTTAATTAATCTTACCATTCCTTTTAACTCTTAACATTATACATCAAATCCTTAAAGTACCTAAAGGAGCAATAACATTTTGTGAAATCATTTCATGAAAAAAAAAAGAATTATACTGTGTGATAGATATAGAAAAATTATGAAATCGCTTTGAAATGTAGGATAGAATAGAATTCTAGAAACTATTGTTAATTTTTGGTGATTAATTGCTAAATTTATACCAAATTATAAAGCAAGAAGTAATTACTTTTCCACATTAACTATTCTATATATGTGTGTGTCATTTTTCCCAGTATGGTGCTGATCTCATTCTCATCCAGATCAATAGTAATTTTTCAACTTAGTTCAATGGGTGTTAGATAAGCTTTTCTGGGAAAAGTACTTTCCACAAATATATTGAAAACAAAGACATTTTCCATGTAAAAAGATATCTACATGATTATCCATTAAAGTAACAATGCAGTTCTTATATTACAGGTCACAGTTCTGAGGACTGGCACCCAAAGTAGCTGCATTCTCTTGAGACATATCCTCTGCTTTTTGCAATGCCATTTTCTAACATTTCCTTGGCCTAAATGTACAAAAAAATTAGCAGCAGGAGTCAGAGTCCTAGAAGTGTAGTGAACACATTTTAGGGTTTTAATGGTAAAGTACCATTTTTCTTCTCAGTGGAGAAGCCACTTCAGTATATTCCATTCTTAATTTAAAAATTAATTCAGATCAAGACATCTTCTCTGAAGGACTCTTAGTTGAAGCTATAAATTAGGAGCTTGTTACATCTGTTAAAAAAAATATCACTTCACTTTCATCAATTTCATCTTTCATCAAGAATATTTTTTAGACTTTAAGAAAGAGAAAGGGAACTTATCTCTATGTATCAGTCATCTCTTAGCATGTCTGGTACATGGATTTGTAAAGCTGCATTTATCATGGGTTTGAGTTGGAAGGGACCTTAAAAATCACCCAGTTCCAAACCCCTGCCCTGGGCAGGGACACCTTACACCAGACCAGGTTGTTCAGAGCCCCATCCAAGCTGGCCTTCAAAACTTCCAGAGATGGAGCTCCCAGAACTTCTCTGGGCAACCCCAGCTCTTTCAGCCTGTCAAGTTCTTCTAACCCTCTTTATCCAACCACAGAACCACATGCTGACTCGACAGCGGACTGGAATACAGGACTTTGGTAAAGTCACTACCTTAAAATGAAGATGTAAGAGTCAAGAGACTGACAGATCCTTCATGATGTCCACATAAAAATATTTGTAGTTGGATTTAAATATAATATAATCCCAGTCTTTGATGCTTAAACCTCAGGAAGTTTTTTATCAAATAACAGGTGGGTGATCTGGTTTTGTTTCTTATGAGTTAAAAATTAAAACACTCCAGTATCTCTCCCCAGATGAAAAGGGAGGGTGATAAAATGACTTTGGCAGGTACCTGGTGTACAGGTAAGGTCAGCCCACGTCATTCCTTTAAAACTGGAAGGCTATTTGGGACAGTCTGTCCAAACTCCTCCAGGTCCCAAACACACCCCTGAGCCCATCCTACTGTGAACCACAAGTCTGAGCAAAGTTATTCTTGGATTACTGTACCACTCTTTATCCAAAAAGAGGGAGAAATAAAGTTTTCATTAAGTGTCTAAAATAATATTTTCAACTCAATCCAGTAACACTGAAGCTACAAATTCAATTTTCTCATTAGCACCCTGACTCAGAGGGGTAGGTTCAGTTGTTAGATCAGGGAACTGTGAAACCAAGGATTATAGCTTTGTTTATGGATTAAGTTCTCCGGTACTTAGCGTGACATGAAAAAGGCCTTTGTGGAGTTAATGATTCATCCAGTGATTTCTGAATCACAGAATACCACTGATAAGCACCTAAGAAATGACACTTCCAGAGGATGAGGGAGTATTCATAGTGTAATAAAAAGCAGAGTAAAGTGCAGTTTTGGGGGTTGTGTGGTGATATTTCTGTTGATAATGCCTCTTCAGCGCTTAAACCCAGCTCCATAATCTATAGCTCCTTGAAGAAGCACTTTTTTATTTGGCATTTCAGTTTTGCATTCAATTAACAGGCCGTTTTACCCTGGATGCCAGACAAAGCCAAGGCATTGTCTCTGGAACCTGCAGGTTTTGATGTGAAATATTTGATCCGACCTCCATTCCCCAAGCAGCATTATCCCTCTGAAAACAAAACAATCCAAAAATCACGTACATGACAGAGAGACATTTTCCTCTTATAATAAAGTGCACATCTTAAAGCTTGCTGAGATGCTATTTGGCATTGTGAAAAAAAAACCCCAACACTGCAGCACAGTAGGCATCTCAAAGAGAAAAGGGACATTGAAGGGAAGAGAAAACTGTCTACAAAATCAATGAGACGAAAAGATAAACACTCCAGCGAAGCGCTGAATGTTCAGTGTGCCTTATACAATTCTTTTAATATAAAAACAGAAACTGACATTTGATTTAACTGAGGAATTAGATAATTCTGACTTCAAAGGAGGAGAAGAAGATTGAACTGACAGATGAAATCAGCTACAAAAGGGTGTTCTTTACCCATCATCAGTAGAAAAGGAACTGAGGATTGAAATCCCTTCCCGGAACTCACTGCTGGCCAGAAAAACCCAGTTTATTAGGAACATTCTGATTTTGAAAGTGCCCTAGTGTAATGCTTAATCTCATTAAAAATATTATTTTATTCTTTTTTTTTTCTTTTTCCTAAATTAGGACTGACACCCCCACAGCTGTATGTTCTTGTCTAGTTCTAATGCAATCTCCCTGCTCATTTCTCTAATTTTCCAAAAAGCATTCAGCACCTAGCAGGTATCTACCAAAGGCTTTCTTTACCTGTCTCTGAAAAATGAAGAGTCTTGAAATTCATGAAAGTAACTCAGTGAGCTGTTACATTATCAGAATAATTATAAGAAAGTCAGCATAGGAATCAAATTTCTTCTATGCATGGCAGAAGTAAGGAGAACTTAAATTCCCTGAGACATTTGATTTGCTGCAGCTGTAATGATTCTGAGCTAGGGAAAAAAAAAAAAAACAGGATTTTTCTGTTTGGCATCTACTTAGAAAACAGTAATGCTACTTCAATTTATTTTTTTTTAATATTATTGAATTTCCAAGTCCTATATGAGCAGAAACAGGCAGGGGGAGAGACAGATAAAAACTTTTTCTCTATTCTGACTTGTGGGTTTATTGATTTTACTTTTATCTAAACACATGTACTTTCTTTTGATGCAAAAAAAAAATAACTTCCACATAATCTTGGGAACTGGTGCAGTGATTCAAAAAGAGCTTATTTTAACACATGCAAGAAATAATTGTACCTTAATTTTTCAGGAATGATGATTAGTTGGCTTATATTTTCTATTTTCATAGAAAGCACAGAATATGTTTTTCTCCAGAGTTTTGCTGACGTCTGCTTTGCATGCATCACATCCATACATCTTTTTGATTTGTTCATCTTTCTCCTCCTTGTCAGATGTGAATAAAGGACCTGACCATAAACTTAACCTTAATATTAAATATTTGTGCCAAGAATCCCTGCTCTGATTTCTGAGCACTGGAGTGACTAGTCCAAATCCAGGTCTTTTGAAAAGCAGCGCTGATTCTTCCCAGGCTGCAGAGTGTCAGGCCTGTTTTCCTGCCTGGCATTAAACAGCAGTTATGTTTTCTTCTACTTCTATTAAAAATTAATGAGATCAGAAGGACATAAAAACCTTTGTTGTTCTAAATTGCTTCTAAAGTATTTCCAGAACAGGGCTATGTGAGAAAGCCTTTTAGCAGCAGAAATATTGTCATTTGAGAATCTAGAACCCACTTTCCAGAGGTGGCAATGACATTTCCCAGAAGAGAGAAAATGTTTGAGGAAATTTTCCTAATTAGATGACAGATAATATGCCCAAATTGTTGGGAGATAACTTGTGCGGGAAAGGGAATGAGAGAGGAGAGAACAATCCAGAGCAGGTGCAGAGTAACACAGATAAAGCATTTCCTCCAAAAGCTCTCAGAAATTAGAATTTGAGATCTTGTATAATCTATGGGATGCAAGAGGCTGCCCACAGATATTTCTTGATGGAAAACAGTTGGGGAGGATTTGATATCTCTATCCTATCTTATAAAGAAAGGATTACTTATTGGGCTGAATTTTGGGCACTAGAGAAGAATGGAGTGCTAAATTTTACATATTAGAAACAGATTTATTTGTTATACTTTTAATTATTTTAAGCTGCTTTTACGAAAAATATATTGCAAAGAGGATAGATATTAGACTGGAGATGCATATGTTCTGTAATAAAAATCCTACATATGATAATAATTCAGGTTTCTTTAACCCTTAATTTCACACTAAGTAGATGAGAGCATTTCTTTATCTTGCACTGAGTAGTTTTACCAACAGCAGCAATGCAAACAGTGCAGAATTTTTTTGTATTAACCTACTGTCAAATCAAAACAACTCTGGTCCATCACCAGGTCTAATTCATGCAGTGAAATTAATATACAATATTTACTCATAGCACTTCTGAATTTTCTATATTAATTTTAATTTGAAAATCAAAAGTGAAGACAGATTCTTCATGGTGTAAAGTAAACTGACCACAGTAATTAAGAAAACTGACATCTTATGCCTCATGTACAAGTCACAGAGGATCACAGAGAGAAAACCTCCTAAAAACAAAACTGACAGAAGATGCTGTAAGAGAATGTAATAAAAGTCTAGGAAACAATGAAAGAGTACTGTGCATCCTTCCCAACAGGAAGAAGCTGGTTCCTGCAGATCTTCAATTATATCTCAAAACATAGTTCTTCAAGAAGAAGCACACTTTGAAAGATCCACAGAGGATGTTTCTGGGAGGAAGGATATCTGAGATCAAACTTTTGTCTTCATAAGTGAGTCTAAGGACACAGATAAGAATCTACAGGCAGAAAACACAATTAGAAGCAATCCTGAAGGTACAGCAAGCCACTACATTTTGTTATGGGTGTTAATTCAGCCATTCATGACAAAGGAACTAGGATGCTTTTCAAACACTTAGAGATGATAACCAAATATCATGTTTTGCTGCACTGTTTCTGATCATCCTGAAAGTCTGATGGGGTTGGAAAAACCTAAACCATCTGGATCCATGTTGAAGAAAAACAACTCCTAATTTAAAAAAAAAAAAAAAAAAAAAGACAGACAGACATGCAGATAGATAGATAGATAGACAGATAGATAGATAGATATGATATAGATAGATATAGGTAGGTGATAGATATAGATAGATATAGATAGATTACAGACAGATAGATATAGATAGATAGATATAGATAGATAGATAGATAGATGATAGATAGATAAATAGATAGATAGAGAGATAGATAATAGATAGATATAGATAGATATCGATAGATGATAGATAGATTGATAGATAGATAGATAGATAGATGGATAGCTCTTTGAATTACCAATAATTGGATGTTTATTTTGATGATAATGAAAGACCAGGTTACATACAAAGGATATTACTCCCATATTTATTTACTCCCATTTTTACTAGAACAGGCAGCATTAACTTATACAAAAACAGAGTTTGGCTCCAACAATGCTGACCGCTACTGAGATTTCCAGACAATAAATAAGAACATGGTTTCTGCTCATAGGATGAAAAGTGTAGCTCTTTTTTTGCCTGGCTGATGACTTCTATTTTGCCTTCACACAAACACGAGCATTTTCATGATGTGTGGTTCTACTTTTTCTCTGTATGGCATGTACCTAGAATTCAGAAGAAAAGAAGTAAGACTTTTAAAGAGAACACAATTACAGAATAGTTTGGGTTGGAAGGGTCCTGTGGAGATCATCCAGTCCAACCTCCCTGCTGCCTCAAGCAGGTGACACAGGAACATGTCCATGTGCATTTGGAATATTTCCAGAGAGGGAGAATCCAGGACTTCCCTGGGCAGCTGTTCCAGTGCTCGGCCACCGTCATGGAAAATTCTTCCTCTTGCTGAGATGATGCTTCTTGTGTTGTATTTTGTGGTCATTGCTGCTCCTTTTGTCACCGAGTACCACCAAAAAGAGTCTGGCACCCACCTCCTGGCACCCACCTTGGTGATGTTTATGTGCATTGATGAGATCCCCCTCAGGCTTCTCCAGAGGAAACAAGCCCAGCTTCCACAGTCTGTCCTCATTAAAAATAATCCAGACAAGGATGAGTTTATTAATTTCTGTTTATTAATTGCATAGCTTATGATATTAGGGAAACTGTTATAATTTTTTCAAAGTAGACTTCTCACAAAAGAACCTATTTTTATCAAAACTCAACCTGTTAATGAGAGAAAGCAATTTTAGATCTCTTTTTTTTTCCTGTGTTCCAAAATGACAGATCAAAATCGTTTCCATCTTGATATACCAAAATGAAATTAAAAAAAATCATCATATTTTAAAGTGTATGATTTTGTTTCTTGTGGGGGAAAAAACCCAAATTTTTATCTTTTAAATTTGCATCCTGAAGGGAACAATGAAAAGGTAGCTACATGGAAGGAATTCATTGGACAAAGATTTCCAGGGGAATTTGAAGGAGCTATGCAAGTGGCTCCAAATGAAGTTAGAATTCAGGAGCCCTGGGGCTGGCAACTTCCGAAGAGGTTGGGTTTATAAGAGATACAGGAAACTTGAAGTTCCTTTCTTAAAGTGCATTAATTCTAATACAGGAATACTTCAAGTATTCAAATACTTCAAATACTTCAAGCTAATTTCATAGAGCTCTATCAAGGAAAGCTATTTTCAGACAGATTAATTTGGGCACATAATAGCACCAGAAACACTGTTGGTAAATCAATGATAATGGTAATTATGCTGCCTTGACTCTTGTCACAGTTCACTACCTCTTGTACAACTGCAATATGTCAGTCTCCTCACTAAAACAACTTTCACTGCTCTGTGCCTTGCTGACCAGAATTGTACTAAATATGGGATGAAAACAGCGTCCATGTGGAAGTAAAGAAGTGGCTGTGGAAAAACTCCAAATTGTGTTTTTACTAAACAAATGGCATTATCATAGGGAGTAAAAATATAACAATAGCTTTTGTTTCTCAGGATTAAGCTCTGTGCAAGTTTGTTGCTATGCTGATATTGTGTATCTACAGGATTTAAAGCAAATGCAGCCTTGCAGGATTGCCAGCGAAAATCACTTGTTCCACGCTCTCACTGCAGGATGCAAAACATTATCTACTCAGTTACATAAATATATCTTACATACCCATCCAGATCCCAACGTGGGTACAAAATGATCTTCCCTGTTTTGCTTTTAAGTTTCTTTGTTTCATTTTCAGTATTAAGAGTCCAATTTGAAGTATGCATACTGTTCTTAACAACAGCAAATATCTGCAGCAGCAGCAAGCACAATTATAGAAATGTATTAAGAGAAGGGTGTTTCAGAGCCAAATTCCCTACTTCTTAAAAATGTCTGGTTGCTAGATCAAGGTTTTATTGAATGTATCTCTCCTCCGTATTGAATTTGGGGGCAGCATAACCTATGAAAGTAATGATAAAATATGGTTTACCTATTAATGGCATAAAGATTAATTGACCAGAAAGGAATTTCCTTTCTGGTTGCTAATCTATTCCGAAGTAAGAGCTGGCACTTCCAGGAGAGCTGAAGCCATGGGATGCTCTGTGCTGTTGCACAGATCTGATGTAAATAACCATAACAGCGCACGTCAGATGCACCACGGTTGCACAAGGAGTGGCGCAGCCTTCTGCATCACACTCTGCCGCCCTCATTCTCCCAAAACCAGGAACATTTGCTCCCAAGCATCTGAAAATGGCATATTTCCACACAACAGGCTATGGCAGAGTACCCAGAGATACAAATGGGCTGTTCCAAAGCCATCAGCAGCCCGGCTGCAGCGTTCAGTAACTCACTGTAACTGAAGTTATCCTTTTTGTTTCCAGACATTTCCTCTGAAAGCTCATAGAAAATCAAAGTGTCTCGGAGACATTTGCTTCAAAACAAACTGTCTCCTCACACAAAGATCAATATAGCATAAAGGAAGGAGTGAAATCTTGTTTATAGGTACCAAGGATTGAATACGTATTTCTGTCGTTGCTGTGTTTAAGGCCTTCTTGCCAAGTTCTGAAAATCAGTTTCCTTCATTACTGGTTTGGGACTGAGCACTAATCATTGCAGGTTTTGTGCTTCTAGCTGGCAGAATCCTCTCTAGAAATTTTATTGTTCTAGTTCATACCTATTTCACCAAAATGTGAAAGCCTTGGAAAATAACACAAAACAATATTCTGTGTGATAGTTGGAGTACTGTTTTATCTGTATTTAATTTTGTTGCAGTTTGAAAGGCCAAATAACTTTTCAGGCTTTCCATAACAAAAAATTCAACGTATTTGGCCTGGATAACAAGGAGCACAGAAGAAGGAAACACTGATTATGGCCTGGCAGATGAAAATGCCTTGTGCTGCCTTCAGCTAGAATAGCAAATGGCTGAATAGTCCAAGGCTCTGTTAAACAAATGACCAGCAAATCCTGTCAGCACAAGTAGGTGACTCTTACTTTCAAATAATTAACTACAACAAAATAAAAATCAGTGGACAGGTATGCAGTATTTTTCTCTTGATATCTTCAAAAGACCCAGCAAAAAAGGATTGAAGAGAAGGAAGAAGAAACACTGTATACTCTTCAGAAACGTTCAGGAGCAAAATAAAAATTTGGAAAAAGAATAAAAGCGAGAGTGAAAAGTGATTTTTTTGTCCAAATGTCAGTCATATGTTAAGAGAAAATTTAATAACAACTGTGCAAACTTCAGTTTATTTTTAACTTCAAGTCTCTGAAGGCAGGGAGAAGATCACACTGTGAGATAGAACTGTTTGTTAGGAAAAAAGTTAACAATCAATCTGCAATAATAGTTTTCATGGGCTACAACTGAGAAACTGCTATCCCATTTGCAGCATGTTTTCAAAAAAAAACCTCATTATGTCCTTCAGACAGAAAGAAGTATTGAACTTAAACCCAAGACTCAACTCTTGGAGCATATCAAAAAAAGAGCAGAAAGGGGAGCAGCATAAAAAGTGCTGGTTGGATGAACAGATACACATCTTCCCTTTTGGTCCTTCATGTGTATCCTTCTATGTCAAGTACATTCTTTCAGACCAAATGGGATTTCAGTCTTTCTATCCACTACATAGTTCACCAGCTGCTGGTTTTTGTTTTAAAGGAGAGAAAACAAATGAGCAGACACAAAGCAGAATTATGAATTTGTATATACTGAGGGTAGTGGTCAGCTTAAGATAAGTAATTCTGCATTAGAAAGATCTCGTATTGCTCAGTGCATCTGAATCCTCCAAAACTGTGAAACGCAGGAAGAGATATGCAATCTCACTTCTTTCATGTTGAATTACCTGTCTGGATGGGGAAAAACCACTTATTACAGCTCTTTGTGTGGAACCCATGAAATGTTTTCAAAAGAAACAATTAATACTTACTGAGGGCAACATATAATTTGTATCATACTGCTAATAATAGAGAAAGAGAAAAAAGAAACTAGAAATTAAAAATAAAATAAAATAACGTATTTAAGTGGGCATTATTCCATTGAAAGCCTTTGATGATATTTCTAGACTCTGTGTTAATGAGTTATCAAAGTGTTTAAAACAGCTAGTAAAAAAAATAGGTTAAACTTCTTTTATTACCCCACCAGGTTTTATAATGACTTTTTTCTTGCCATCTATTTTTCACTATTTATACCCCTCAAGAGTGATGCCTCAAGGTCAAAATAGTGCAAATTCATACTCACTTCACCACCAGTTTTGCTCTTCCAAGCAGTTCAAAGTAAGCTCCAATTCTATTTCCAATTTGTCTCTTGTGGTAAGGATGTTGAGTGTCATTTCTTTTTTCACTACTGTGATGTGAAATAGATATGTGCTGTCATGCTTCTGAGAGATTTGAGGAAAGGAAGCAACTGATATTTAAACCAGACTTATGCATTTATTACCCATCAACATGAAAGCCACAGGGAAAAAAAAAAAGAGAAGTTACAAGGTATTGCTGTCCTTTAAACACGTGGAAAATTGAACACACTCACCACAAGAATTTTGTGGTTTACATCCTCTTATTTGGTGTTTTACAAATTTCTGTCTTTTTTTAATCTAATCACTATTTGGAGCAGATCCTGTTTTGCTTTTTTTTGTGCAAAGGCAGTTGTTTGGTTTGAGCTTTTTAAGAACTTTTGTCAGGGCACTGTTTATTTATTAGGTGTTTAAATGTTGGAACTAACAGCAGCCATATGCATAAGAGTGATGGGTACTTGCCTTTTTGCCTTTAACTCCCCTTCTTTGTCCAGTACATGTTCTTTTTTAGGCGTTTTTGCTCTTAAATGACTTCTGCCTTTCTCCAGGAGACAGGAATTCCTAATAAATGGAAAATTATGTGAATACAGCCCAACAACTCATTCAGTCCAACAGGTAGGAAAATCATCATCCTCCAGGGTAATAAAAAGCTGTCTTTTGTCTTCTGTGTCACATAATAAAGTGACTTCAAAAAAATCAGTGTCAGGAAGGAATCTCATGGGATGTGCATGAATACTGATCTGGATGTTCAGTTTTTTTACAGATTCCTTTTAACAGCACTGCCTTATGCTCCTTGAAATGTTTTGGATAGAATTTACTCTAAATCATGGCACCTAAAAAGCTGGAAAAGGGACTTCAGGGCATTGGTAGGCAGCAAGCTCAGCATGAGCCAGCAGCATGCCCTGGCAGCCAAAAAGGCCTCCAGCACCCTAAGCAGCATTAACAGGAGCACAGCCAGCACAGCACTGCCTGAACAAAAAAAACCCAAAACCCAAGCATTTATTACTATATCAGGGAAAGAGGAGGGTTGGCAATAGCACAAGACAGCACATTTCACCTGCAATTTGCTTTCTCAAAAAGCCTCCTGGTTTTAAATGTTGTCATGTAAGGCTCACCCCATGGATCCTGTCCTTCCTGATGCTCTGCTGCTTCACCTGGTGCAGCCTCTGTAGCTGCTGATGGCATTTTAGTTCAAGAGCTCAATAACAAGTCACTTTTGCATGGCCATTCTCACACATGTTCCTTACCAACTGAGCAGCAAGAGCCATTATGACACAAAAGGCAGTCATTGCTGCTGTTAGCATATACAGGCAACAAAGAAGTTGAGAGTATTGGATCTTACTGATTTTTTTATTTAGCTAGATGAGCTTGGATACCATGGGAAGAGAAGTTTGAATAGGTAGAAGGTGTAGCAATAGCAGTTTGTATGTCTGTTTTTCAAAAATATTATAACTTATTTCTCATGAATAGAGTATTACATAAAAATAGAATGAACTGATAAAAGACAGAAAAGCTTCATCCTAAAATAAGAGATTCAGAGAGAACTAATCATCTCCCTCTGGTTTCCAGCACTGTCTTTTCCAGATAGGATGCATGACTGAGACACAAAAGGGGCCCAGAAGTTTCTGCACAGGCCAATGGCAAGCTCAAAAGCCATAGCATCTCTTTAAGAGATTAGGCTAAGATACACCACTAAGAGTTCCTACATAAAAAATAGTTTATAGCTCACGTTTATATAGCTTGTAACTTAAATTCAATCAAAAAGCTCCAAGGACTGAACAGGGACAACTCTTTAACCCTTACTGAGAGCCATTTCTGGTCATCTGGCTAACTATGATGACAGTACAGAAAGCCCCTGCCTTTTTAATCAAATGTAAAACCCACTGAACTTAGCAGATATAATTTTATGGAAAGAAATAGAAGAACAGTCAACAGTGATTGCCATTCAAATTAAAGGTGAACTATGACAGGAAATATTGTGGCCATTACAAAACATCCAGACAGTAAAGATATCTGAAAAGTGTTGTTAATGCCATTAAACATCTATTTCGGATAAACACAGTGAAACAATTACAATTTTCCATTTTAGAAGTCAGTATAATTGTGTCAGTATAATTTCTTTTTTCTTTTCTGCACTGTCAGATTACAAAGTTCATCTTCTCAAACTATTACTTTGCAGTCTGGTTTTGGAGTTAAATCAGAATCTAGTCACAGTGATAATTCTCACCACAAAATTTTTAAAGACCATTTTTGCAAAGGATGTTAAGTAAATGTTTAGCTTGAAAAAATATTAGAAACCATCATTCTTTCCAAGAAGCTGTATATTGTAAAAGGGTTTTAAGGAATATATTCTTGCAGACTGACTTCTGCCTCCTAAACACATGCACATATGGAATGATATCTTATATAAATACCAGATTTGTGTACACAGATGCAGCTGCATGCGTGTCAGCAAGCTCAGATCAGCCTTCAGTTTCCAAAAATTCAGCACTAGAATTTGAGCACCTGACTGAACCTTTCCTTTTCTGCCATGCAGGGTTTCATTTCAGAAGTGGCTTTTTCTCGGCCATTGTTCCCCAAACAGGTGTAGTGGTGACATAAGTGCCTCTTTGCTCAGGGATGTTTCTTTCTTAGGGATAATTTCATGGATGCAATGTCCACTTTACCCACTTGAATCTCTGGTACTGAGAAAGTGAGGAATTCAGTACTATTTCTGGAACAACTCCCAGTGATCCAGAGCCCCTTGAAAGACTCCGAGAAGATTACCCACAAGCTATAGTTTTATCCCAGTACACAAAGACAACTTCCAATTCATACCATTACATACCCTAGTGCTTCTTGACCTCTTCCTTGTCACCTCAGCCCTTCAGATTGATATGATTCTATGGATAGAGAACTGGCTTGTCTATTCCCTTATAGGTGGAAGAAAGAATGATTCCATGACTTACATCTGCCTGACAGGGCTGGTGATAAGGTAATGCCTGCACAGTCAAGTAAAGCAATTTCTTATTCTCCTATCTCCTACTTTCCTATGCACAGATGACCAAGACAAATCCATTTAATTTAGCTTTCTAGAAAATAAGTTTATAATAAAGCTTGGCCAGAAATACCATACTTTTGTCTATTATTTTCCACATTCTTGCCATTTTCCTTTACCCTTGCACTTCTGCTACTTTTCAGTTTCCTAAACCCTAAACACCACACCGTAAAACAAAAGGAGCTACAAATGTTCATTCACAAATTATCAACTTTTGGATTTCCAAGCTAAAAACAAGTGAGGTCACTTAAATAAGAATAGAAAGTTGTACTAAAACAGTTTGAGGCAAGTAAAGACATGGGAAATTAAGCAAATTCAGTGGATGGGGTATGAACCTTGCAGCTGAATGAGCAGGATAAATTATAACAAGCTTTAGTGAAAGTAAGACTAAACAACAGCCTTCAATATGGAAAAAATATTCTGAATGTTGTATATCAGCAATGCACAAAGTCACAGAACAGATTATCCAGGAGTTTAACAACAATGAAATTAGCTTTAGAATCTCCTGAGCTTTACAAACAACATCACAATAAAAAAAACAGATAAGGTATTTCTGCCTGCATATACACAAGCAATGTTATACTACTCTTTTCTTAATGTAGAAGTTATGATTTATTTGTAAAATATGGATAGAATCCATATTCATGGAAATGGAAACACTGCTATGCATATTATGAGAGAGAATTTGTTTATTTAAATGGTGAATATTTAAATGGTGAAAAAAACCCAATCAAAGCTTACGCATGTAAAACATAGATGTGCACTGATAGCTACTCAATACACCACATACACCCAAAACATCTGAACCAAACAGAATAGTCTTTGCTGGTCAACCCATCCATCTTTGTGGGAAGATAATATTTAGTACCAGATCCTGTTGATTCTCACTTTGATGGGATTTCTTCAAAATGAAACATCATCATCATAAACCAGGACAGTCTTTTAATGCCTGTTTTGTGGCCCATGGTAAATCTTTGTTGGTCTAAAATACCTATATAAAGACAAAACTTGTGACCAACTTCTATTTCCATTGAGGAAGTCAAAAACTGTCAGATAGTTTATCTTGGCTCACACAGTACTTTGCACCTTCAAAAGCAAAGTAGAGACTAATTAAAATTTATACAAAACACCACTTAATTCCTGAGATATAGGTTATTACTCCAGAGCAGACCCGAGACTCACCAGTAGAACAATATACAAAAAAACCCCCCAAAATGTCATTACTTGAGTTCAGTGTACTAATTAAATAGAGAATTATGCTTTCCACAGCTGTTAGTCCAGTGCCTTTCAATAGTACATTCAGCTCAGGTCTTGTAGACAGAAATAGCTACCTTCACAAAATATGGTACTTAATTTCAGATAAAAAGTGATTCAAATATGTAGAAAAAAATTAACTGTCCATTTCTATTAGTATTACCACAGGCCTTCAATGACAACAAACCAAGATTATTGGCAGAAGCTTGACTCTAGCTTTGAATTATATTTTTTTAATAAGTAACAGATAAAACTTCCAATTTTATCATCTTCTAATTTGAAATCTGATTTCTTAGCTGTGAGGTGGCTTTTAAAATTTTGCCTTTCACCTTGCTCACTAATGCTCATAGGTTTAAAGTGTTTCAAAATAAAAGAATGATTGTCACTGGAAAATGAGGTTTTTTTGCATAGTCATTGTCCTTTTTATTTGCTAGACAATCTCATTGTGATATGATCACATCTTCTTTTCAAGCTTTTCAGGGACGCAAGATCATGTTTGTAAATGTTTTCCATTTCAGTGTTGTAAAGCCAAGTCAAAGATACAGGGATAAAAAATATGTGGAAGCATAATAACACTCTCAAGGCACTAAACAACAGCAGGATAAGAGATCTTAGAATATTAACTGTTTTTCTTCAACCCAGCAGGAATATTTTTTAAAGGAGCCATGTTCTAAAAACATACATCTTGAAAGCTTTTCTGGCTGAATTTCTAGCCTTTGACTTTTTCTCACTTAAGGCTCTCACAAAAAGAACCTTTTCTAGAGCACACACAAAAGAGAATTGAGGACTAAAACTGAGTAATTTGTTTGACCCTGCAGAAATGTTCCATTACTTTTCCAGAAAACCTGCTTTGTAGGAGGTTTTCACTTACCTCATTATACACAGGGAAAGAAGTATCCTTGTTCTGAATTTCATTTAAATCTGAAAACATCATTCATAAATTTCTAGCAAAATACCCTCTTCATTAAATCAAGGTCATAGTTGACATGACTTGTGGTTACCAGTTATTTGCCTAAGATAAAAATTTGGAAATGATTACAGGAAGGTTGTAGTTGAAAATGTGTCCACATAAGCATGAAAAAAATGAAAAAGTAGAAAGTGAAACAAATCAAAATTAAGTAGAGTAAGCAGGTTGCAGTCACATTGAGTCTTTCAGTTCTAGACTGAAAACAAGTATTAATATTAACATGGATATTGATGGAGACTTGCAGGCAATTTCATTTTTTGTTTGCATAAAAATGGAGATTAGAACAAATCAAATAAAGGGAAGGGAAAATAGTTACAAAGGAAGGTTCACAGTTACTGATGATTTTCTCTCATAGGTTAAAGAAATCATTAGATGTGAAAATATTATGGTGAAAAGGACAGAGTTCAAGCGCAATGTAAAGGAAAATGAATCTCCCAAGAACAAGTCCTGAAAAGTAGTGCTGCTTAAATGTTTCACCACTGGTTTTCATTCCCAGTACTACAAAATTATATCTAGAAATGTCCTTTATAAGTTTAAGTCACATAATGCTATTAATAAACTCACAGTGCTTTCTTTTATATACTTGGAAAAGCAACAGAAGCAAACAACTTGCTACTGGAGAAAATAAATTCATTACATTTTTAAGATTTTTTCACACACACAAAAATTTCCTATTGCTTTAGATGTACTTGGTTTTAGAAAGAACAAAGTCATGAATTTAAATCTGACAGGCAAGAAATCATACACAGCTTTCAGGACCTAAGAAGTTACCCAGTCTGGGGGTGTATAGAGATCACCATGTTCCCTTTGAGGTGATCCATGTCACAAAGCCAAATTCTCACAGAAAGCCCCTGAGGAGCATTAACCCTGTTTAAAAAAATTTATGTGCAGCATGGGGTGTTCTCCAACCAAGAGGCTCCATTTGGGGATAAAACGAAGTCTTTGTTTAGAACACAAGAGGGTGTAGGATGCATCACTCGGAGCAGTCAATAGATTCTGCTAATTTTGATTATTCATGTATAAGAGCCAACACATGATTATGATTTCCATTATTTCAGAGAAATTTGATTTTTCCACTATTTCCCACTTGCTCAGATGATAAATTATTGTTGCAGTTCCTTGTTTATGCACCTCTTGCTGGTATCTCTGGGTGCCTCTGGCACCTACATTCCCACAGTTGTCATTCACACAGTTTCCAGATGCTTCTCTAAAAAATTTCTGATTCACAGAGCTACTTCCAGGCCCCAACTTGCAAGCTGAGAGGCCTCCCTCTGTCACTGTTTTTCAGGAGATCTTTTCCTCCATAACTTTACCTACTTCACCAGGCCACCTTACTCCTGCTCACATCAACATGTTCTGGAGGTCTTTAGGGTTATCTTTGAAGCATTTTCTGCTGTCATCACTACTTATGTAGCCCTAGCAAGGTCTGATCACCTAAGATAATACAGAAAGTCTAAGAGGAAAGGAAGGAAAACTGAAAATATTTTAAATTCAAAGTGCACAGATTAAGTAAAAGAAGATCTTTCCCATATTGATTAAGCCATTATTAGACACTTAAAAATTTTTCTTTTCCTTTCAGTAAAGATTTGAACCCTCAGCATTTGATAGTGCATTTTCATAAATTTGGAAATCCCACTGAACCAGAGACCGGCCTATCAGAAAAATCTGTGTCAGCAAGTTTGAAGAAACTTTTTTCTTTCTATAATCATCTCAGCTTTAGCAGATACATGTTTGACAATTTGCAGACTGAATAAAAGACTAAGGAAATGGAGAAGCAAATGGTCTAACCATGCAGTCATTTATCCAAGCAAGTTATTTCCATTTAAATCAAAAAACTTTGCTTACCTGAGCAAGTATTTCCCACCTACAGAAAAACTTGCAAAAACAGAACCAAAGTCATCCCAGTAAAGTATTACTTCTGAGCAAAGGGAAAACAGATGAATAATCTTTCAATGAGATAAGCAAAATTCTAACCAAATTTTATATTTGACAGTATATTACACGTATCACAGAGCAATCCTCATGAGGAATCAACATTTGAAATAATCTCTAGGCAACACAGCACTTTCTCCCTGCTGTAGTCATTGTAATGTCTGGTTTTTGAGTTGCCGTGTGTTTGTTTAGACAATTTAATTAAAGAGCTGAGTTTGAAACAAACTTTTCTCCATTGTGAATTCTGTCTAGGATATGATTCTATCCAGTTGTCTTGTCTTGAAAAATCTACTTAGGAACATATCTGGAATAAACATGTACATACCTTTTCAAGTTTGTCTGAGCATATAGATGTTCCCCTACTGAAGAGTCTCTAATGCTACATGAAAACCATTTGTGTTCAAACAGTGAAGTAAGGAGGAATGCAATTGTGAATTTTGGCAAAAATGGTGTTTCTTTTTTAATAGAATTCCCACAATAAAAGCTAATTAAGAGCTAGCTTGAGACAAAATGTACTAATAATGAAAACATGGAATGTTAGGAGTTTCAGGCATAGGAATATTATGATATACTGGCATCGAGGGATCAAAGTGTATTCTTTTCACTGTCTTATTTTCAGGAGGTTCAGGAAACCTGAGGGCTGCTTCTGGCAATTCACCTGGATGCCCTTTTTCCCTTTTATCAGTTTCATGGTGTTTTACAGAATGCACAATGGCCTGTGGTGGCATAAGATCACCCACAGAGCCTAAATCTGAGTCTAGCAATGCACAGAATACACATATGCAAGGCATCAATCTCAGGAGGAACAGAAAACAACTTGTTCAGAATTAGAAGCAGAAAGGCAGATTGTGACATTGGCCTACACTGGAGGGGGTATGAAATGCTATTTTCTTGTGGGAAAACACTCTGAGCCTTCCTGATTTCCATAGGAATTCCCAGTTCTTTTTAGATGGTGTGCTTATGCCATCATGCCCTGGTATTTTAGTCCGCTCTTCCCCATATATCAAACCAACCATAACATCAAAGGCAAACCAGAACAAAGAACAGCCTGAAGTGGTGTCACACACACAGGTGGCAACAAATCCCTTTTTGCCTTCTTCATTCCTGTGGGTATTCATCAGGGCCAGGAACAATCTGTTGTTTCTCAGGTTCAGCTACACAGGGTTTTTTTATAAAAAACCCAAACCCTACCTACTTAGAAATAAACCACAGCAAACTAAGTCACCATGAACTTTTTACATCTGCTCAATACATAATAACGAAGTGCAGGCTCATGGAATTCCCTCATTTTGCCAAGTCATTAGTTACATTGGCAAAGATAATTTCAGGGAAAGGCAGCAGTGTTGGACTGAAAATTATGTTTACTCTCTTGTTCTGTTACAGTGTTTTATTATTACCAATGTAAGTTCCTAAGCCTCAGATTTCTGGTGTCAGAAAATGCACATGGACAAACGGGATGGAGGAGTGCCTGTTGTTCCTTGGGAAAAGTAGGGTTTTGCTTCCACTGCAGAATTAAAGCGTTGAGAGGAAAATTAGGTAAATATAAAACGGCATGGAACTTCCTGTTAGCAAATTTAGGACTTGTAAAAGTAATCTGGCAAAAGATTAGCACCTTAAACTGCTGTGCCTTGCTTGTCAAAGTTCTTGACTTCACTAATGATGCTTCCCACTCAGTCAATTCAGCTATTTGTCATTTTGTGGTGTAAAAACTCCTGCATTTTCACTTAGAACACCAAAAAGACACACACACAAATTTTGATAAACAAGAAACAGGTGAGAAAGTATGTAAAAAGCAAAGCACAGAACGAGGAAACCATGCAGTTATTTGCAGCTGCTACGATCTTATTTAGAAAAATAGAGGTAGAATCCATTGAAAGACAGCTCTGAAGGGCAGAGGAGCCAAAAAATTGGCAGGTCTTTAAAGACAACCACTTCCAAGTACAGGAATAGTCCATTCAAACTAGAAATATAAATAGTAGGCATTGTGAGTTGTCATTTGATCTGTAAATTAGTTCTAACAGAATTAATCATAACCACCTTTGTTTATTTAAATAGACAATCTGAAGAAGGGAACGACAGAAACATGGGAAAGAAAAATAAAACCTCTAAATCTAAAGAAAGAACAACTACTTCCATTCTACAAGGCAAGAAATGTGGACTTTGAATAATGTTACACCCTGGTTCTTTTCTCCAGAAGATGTCCCAAAGAAACAGAGTACAACTCTTCCAGCAGCAACTCTCCACCTTTTTTTCCCCAAAGTTTGCTCTCACTGTTGTGTTCTCCACCACCCCCATGCCCACATTTGAGTTTCTCCACTCCTAATGTGCTGCTGCTGTGACCATGGGTGCTCCTTCAGCTGCTTGTCCTGTATCCCAGATCTTTGACCATCACTCCACAGCATTACACAACAGGCTTGCAAGTGAAATGTGTCTCCTCATCCCAGAACTCCTCTTGCACCCACCACTGTCTTCATAAGAAATTGCATCAAACAAGTTATTTCCACCTTCAAACTAACTAAAATTGACTGTGTGCTCTCTCCAATCCAAATATGATGAAATATCTCATATTCCCTATACAATATCCTAGACATGTTGCCTTTTTTTTCAAACGGCTTCCAAAACATTCAGGGTTTTTGGGTTTTGATTCATTGACTTCTTGCGTATCTGGTTTAACACTGACAGCTGAGACAAATTTATTTTAGCACTGGACCCAAGAAAGTCCAGGAGTTGTAAAAGACCTGCAGATAATATATTCTTTAATGGATTTTGTCACTTACATTATTTTACTATAGGATCTTACAAATGCAGATATGAAAGGGCACAAGATAAAAACTTCTTATATGATGGTTATTACAGTACTATTAATAAAATGCCATTCTTATTTTTGAGTCCCAGGAAGAACATATTGCTCCTCCCATATATTCTAACATATTATACATTTTTAGATGAAATAGGTTTTATATTTCTATAGTTTCAGAATTAAAACATGTCCTCTATCTGAGAAAACTCACTCTAAAGGAATTTATCAGTCAAAACGAAAAACCACTCAACAAGTCATCCACAGCTGAACTGATCCTGTTTGTAGCTGTTGTCTTTAGATAACAGTAACTTAGGTGGATTAACATTTACAGTTTGATTTTAATAAAAAAGAATCTTGGAAGAAATGTTTGAACTATTTAAACTACTGAACTATTTGTTTGAGCTACTTAAAAAAATAAATTCACTACCACAGAACTCAAGAGGGAAAGCAGCACAGAAATTTTGTAAGATGGTGTACACTGGGGGGAGCAAAGAAGAAGGGGCTAAGAAGTTAAAGACAGAAGAATAAGGTCCTGTGACTCAGACTTTTTCCTCCAAAACCCATACATTTGATTAACTCAGTTCCCTCCCATCCAGAGTGGAGATAATGTTCCATACTATGCAAGCACTACGATCCCAATAACAGCATCCATTGTCCCAACCAATGCAGGTGATGACAGCAGGAGCAGGAAGGGAATAGCACTGTACATAAATCACACAAGACTAGGAGAGAAAAACCAATTATTGAGGGATTTGTTGCAAATCCTGGGCACTGACTTCTCTCCCAGTAAGGAAAGGATGAAAGCCAGGATCTTGGAACTGGTTCTAATATTAAGGGAAAGGGCAAGAATTGAGTTACAAGGCAAGAAACAAGTTGCTGCAGAAGTTCCATCAATGGAGGAACAAGCTTCAAGGAGTAGCAAAAAAACAAAGGAAAAGCTACACAAAGAAATAGAACTGTTCTATGTATAGCATGATAGCTAGAGAATCTAACAAAGTGTTGGAAGAATAAATGTTTTTCCCTAAAGCAGAAATGTCAGTGTATCCTCACTAGACATAACTGTGTGCCAAGAGCTTCAGCAGTGCCAAGAAAGTGCACAACAGTATACGGTCTCTCATGTTAAATACAAGAAGGGATTTTCAATCACTGAGGCCCAATATTATGATCTGAAGGTCAAAAGACTATTAAAAAAGAGAACATGCACTACTTCAGGTAAGAGGTCTGAAAAGGAAACAGGGAGTGCAGAGAGAAAGGAACAGCACTACATGGATTGTTATGAATTTTCAGTAGCAAAATACCAGTAAACACCAGGAAACTTATCTTGAGAAGTTCTCTGTGGCAAAAGTACTCTGCAAGGCAGCAAACAGGTGAAAGGTGTATTTGTTGTGAAAAAAGTTTACAGCCTAAATACTACCACTGTATTGTGTCAAAAGCAAGCATCGTGCAAGTTATAGGAGTTAACAGGAAAGACCATGGATAATTAATTTACTCTGGATATTAATAAAAGACTAAATATTCATGTATGCTAATTAGTAATATTTAAAAACATGTTATTACCTGCCTAATTATCACAGATTAATCAATGATAATCGACAAGTGATTAATCAATGGATCTCTATAGAATTGAAAGAAAACAAGTTCCCACCTGAAAACAAGAAGGTAGCTGAGCAAACTTCCCAGAAACTGAACATACAGAGATGGTGTTTGGCAAGAAATATAATTGAGCCTCAATCTACAACTAAGTGTGAAGACTGACATCCTCGCAGACATCTGTGGAGTGGAGAGGGCATGGCAGAGGCACTGCCAGAGCACCAGACAGGGCTGAGATTGCACAGAATTATATCAATAACCCTGAGAGCAGAGCAGTGGGGACCCTTATGCCAACCAAAGCTCGGTGCATTTAAATGTGAAACTCAAACTACATGACCCAAATGGACATCAAGTGTGTTCAGTGGTACAGTACAGTGGGGGCTGCAATTCATCTCTCAAAAAAGGCAAAAGTGGTCAATTTCCTGCTAAACCTCTATTTCAAAAAAAAAAAAAAGCATTCAGGTTATGCCATAATATCTGCTGAAGCAGCAAAAAGGCTTCAGATATTCAAAATAAGCGCAGGTGCACAATTGAAGAGCTCTCCTTTGAGGTGACAGAGATGGTGCTTGGCAAAACCTCTGGCGTGGTAGGCAGGGGTCAGGCAAGGCCAGCTGAGAGCCCACAGCATCCCCAGGATGCAGGGGACACCTGCATAATGCAGGGACAGCACTGGGGGTTGGAAAGGGGCAGCAGCTGACCAAAATTGCAATTGCTCTTGGGGAAGCACACAGTCCTTAGAGAGCTACTCCAGAGAAATTTGCAGGCACAGAGGACCCTAGGAGCCAGTGCCAAACCAACAGCAGCCAGCTTTCACTGCGCCCGCTCCTTTTGACCAAAAGGAACAAGAAGTGTTCCCTATGTAAAAAATAAATCAGAAGGAGAAGCCTGAGTGGGTCAAAATCAATCATCTCAGTGATGGCCATAACAAACAAAGCACAGAAATCATATTTTTACACATCTAAGTGTGTTAATAATAACCTATCGTATGAATACAACAGCCACCACTAAGGGCTGCCATGATAAGACAAGTTTCCATTCAGTGTATAAGGTGAGCAGGTGATGCACTGGCCAATGAATCTGGATTAGAGATGCAGCCTGCTAACCTGCAGCACATCATTTGGCAGCTGCTGGTTCTTCCAAATGCCCTTTGCACCTCATCTGAAGAAAAGGGAGATTTTCTTCCTGCTTTTCCAGAAGGAAGCACATGAGGTGCTCAAAGGATGCACAGAGTGAAAGCCATAACTGACAAAATTCCCAAGTTTAAATTCACAAGTCAGCAATACAACAAAAAAAATTCATAGCACTGCCTCAAAGTATTGTATTTGCTGCATACAGCTGAGTCTGCACTCATGAAAAAGCAAGAGGGAATCACACACTTCAAAAACGTTTTAGGAAAGAGGGATCAGACACGAAGCAAGATGAATGGGATAATAATCAGCAGATTTCCCAACACATCCGTAACTTTTAAAATATTTTGTGAGAGTAAAAATGCCCAGTGACATGAATTTGTCATGTAAAACTTGACATTTGCCATAGCATCAATACTCAATTAATGAAAACACCTAGAACTTGAGTAGTTTGTGTATCCTGTGGTCCAATGAACATCATTCTCTCCCCAGGTGTGTGCTCCTTACTTTTTGTTGCTGCTTTCTACATATTGCATAAAAAGCAAGGGCTGAAGGCAGAAATAACACTGGTACCTGTGCACTGCTATAACAGTGACATCAAAGTACCTGGTATATTTGGGGTAAAAGGAAATCCCAGAACAAATTAGCTTTGTTAGGTTCCTCCTGCAGAAAAGACTATTACCACTCTGTTTTTCAAAAATATAGAAGCTTAAAACATTTCAAAAATCAGGAAATTGACAGAAATTTGGGTTCTGCTGTTGCATAATTACTTCTCACAATCCTTATCTCCACCATGTTTTAAATTTAACCCCTATGCTTCCTAGATTAAAGAAAATAGATTTGTATGTCAGCCCTAAAGATTTTTGAGCTGGTAAAATCCCATTAAATTAAGCAATCTTTTCCAATGTATATCACAGTATTAGCAACTACAAAAAGAAATATTACTTGCTGTGCCATAGATTTAAAATCATTTCAGAGGCTATAGAGATTAGCATAATCTGCCTGAGCAAATCCATCATTGAATATGGCCTTAAAAACATCTGGTTGTGAATAAAAACTGGGGAAATAGTGGTTTTTCAGTCCAAAAAAAAAATTTCGAGGAGAATTTGGTTTCTTCCAAAGGAAAAGCATGGATTCATAATCAGTTTTTTCTGTAAAGATGGGAGAGTTAACAAGGAATAGTTTTCATTCACAGCAAAGACATACATAGGACACCAGGAGAAATAATTCCTAACAAGAAAGGTTGAAATACAAAAACAAGTTCATAGCTTGGGAAAAAACCCACAGAGA
>JAXCLO010000001.1:6496907-6594082 GCA_035583995.1 Arremon aurantiirostris | reverse complement strand
CCCCACTGGTCAAACCAGGTGCTCATCTTAAAATCCGACCACCCATTGGTAACCACAGCAAAACAACATATCCCAGACGTCCCATTTCCGGTCAAACCACGACACTCCTTCTGGAGGTGTCCTGTTCTGCAATCTGCTGCTCCACCACAGCTTGCTTTCTGAAGCTAACAGAATCCCTGTTTAGTGCAAGCGTCTTTGGGTTTGTATCTCTGTCCCAAAGATCCTCTCAGAGCTTTCCTCTAAAGAGTGAACAAGCACAGAGGCATCAGGCCATGCAGTAAGTGAGAGATTCTCTAGTCTGTGACCATATTCAGTGACACTACCTTTACTCTGGCTATCCAGCCACTTGTATGTGTTCATTGGTTGGATTGCACACAACTCCACCATAGTTTTGTTTATAAGTTATTTTATGCATTATTATGTCATGTGATTGGCTGTAATTCTAATGAATTGTGTTAAGGAGCATGCATTTTCCTTGTTATTGGCTACTTTTATCTAGACTAGTGAACATGATTGATATCACAATCTAATAGCTGTGATCTTGTTTCCTGTGCATTGCAGCTTTCAATTTCTGAGAGCTTGTCTTCACTATGTTTTGAACAATTCTAAATACAAGAGAAAGTCTCAGGAAAAAAAAAGAAGAGAGCTAAATTAGAATAACTGGACTGGAAAAGTATAACTACTCCTTGAAAATGGAAAGTCTATTAAGACTACCCATTACAAAAATGAGAGCTAAATAACCCTAGAATTGGCCACAGAAAACAGAAGAAAGGCTGTGTAGATCATATGAGTGCAATGTACTTTTTCCAGATGGTTAAATCACATCTCCATTTCTCTAGAAAAATGGGCTTGCTCTTAGAAAATACTATTTACTGTAAGAAAGAATGTTAGGGCTAGTGAAGTATTTTCATACCCAGAAGTTAAAACTTCTTATGCACAAGAAGCCTACTAAATCACACAAGCCATATGGAAAGAGCAAGACAATGAAAGATCAATAAGATGCCATCTTCCTCAGATTTTATAAGATTTAATTTAATAGATTCTAACCGTGAAACATTAAGCTCCTTGAACATGATTTCATCAATATCACCCAGATCACAGAAGTTTCCTAAATTAATCTCTGAAATGCAAAATTTATTTTATTTAAAAAAATAGTCTGAATACAAAAGAAATCATTCATGAAAACATTAATCGTTTCATGCCATGCTTCCAACACTCAAAGTTCTTACTATTTTCGAAAAGAAGTCTTTTGGAACCAATATAGATTTCTCTTGTTTCAAATTGTGGCATGAGATGTTTATATAACAGGGTATGGTAAGCAGGAAAAGAAGTAGACAGTCATTTCCTGGCCTCCATCTGTGTATATATCTACAGACAATAATACAACCAACAGCTAAATTAATATTTGAAAAATGAAATAATCATTACTTGTTTGCAGTTTTCTGGCTTTTCTATGATTTTTCTCTAAAACTCCAGTTTATGAACACACATCTTGAGTTATCAATATCAAATCTGAAGGTAGCCAAAAGACAAGACATGATGTCAGAAATAGAAATTGTATAACTTAATTTCTCTGATTAATGATTCTGATTGTGTGTTCAGGCGCTGAATCAGTCATTTATATTTTACTCTTGAAATTTTGTCTGCTGTTGAGAAACACTGAAATTTCTCAGAAATCTTTAAGTAGAGCTAGCAATCTTATTCCTAATTATATGACCTGGCTTTTATTTATTGATATATATGCTTAAACAAGAATTTATTACAAAACCTCTGTTCTTCAATGTCAGTGGCTCGATTATATTATTTACATACAAATATTACTGTTTGCCAACTTGACCACAAACAATGGCATAGTTTCTCTCAGATGGCTAAAAAATAAAAAAAAAATTAGAAATGAGAATCAATCTTTGTATAAAAGTTATAAGCTTTCTATCCTTTACATTTATTTTTAGAGATGTGCTGGCCTGATTTTATTTCATTTACTATTTAATCTATGCTCCATTACTTTAAAATTATATCAATTTTGGGTACCAAGTAAAATTACATAGTTGCTGCAGCATATTAAATTAAAACTAGTGCTTTTATCAGTCTCTTTAGAAATCTAAAAAAAACCCCCTATATTATGTTATTTTGACAAGATCTGATTGATATAAATTAAATTATCCTATTTTAGTTTTAAATTAATTAAGCTTCATACCAATTGTTCCATCCTTCTGCCTATAAATGATGCTATGATGACAGGATTATAATTACTTGAGTCACTATGTAGCCTTTTAAAATACTGGAAGAAAATTAGCTTACTTCGACTAATCTGGAATTTCCTCAGTATTCCAAGATTTATTAGGATTTTGCATTAGTTTCCAAACATCTTAACATTCAGCTCTGTCAAAATCTTAGTTGTAAAAGTTTAAGTTATTATCCAGTATTTGGGGGTGGGGAAGCACATCTGCCCCAGGGAGTCCTTAAACTTTCCAAGAGTCCTTGCATTTCAAAAATCCTGCGCATTAGTTATATATTTTTCCATTGGGGCTTTATTTTTAGACCTATTTCCATAATACTGGTGGTTAGCAAAAGATTTCCTAATAAATTAGCCTTGCCTTTTAATTTCCGATTTTCTCCTTAATTTAGAATTTCTACTTAATTTAGTTCAGTTCTTAGCTATAAATCAGGGTGTTGGTGCATGATTTAGCTCTAACGTACCACATTGTTCACAGGGCTGTGACGCCGCAATGAGTGCCCCTGTTGAGTGAATAGCCAACAGCTTACAAACTAAGGCTGGGGCTTTTTTGTGGGCTCTGCTTGTCAAAGTTCACTGAACGGCCCAGCAGCTCTTCCATTGCCTTCATTCCCTCCATAGATGAAAAATTAGTTGCACCTCTAAAGCTGTTGTTGGCTGTCCATATATGGTATGTCCATGTATGGTATATCCATAGAAATATATTGGCCAAGAAAAGGGTTAATTTTTTTTTGCAGTAATCATGCAGGGGCAGAGCCTGGAGCTGTGTTGATATGGCTAAGACCCCAGTCTTACTTCATTGCCAGAGATGAGAGAAAGGGATTCCCTCTCTCTCACCTTCTGGAAGAAAAGGCATTCTTTTCCTGTGGTGGGAAAATGCAGCAGACTGAGAGTCTGTCTATCATTGTTTTTCCATTGTCCTGGGCTTAGCGAGCATTTTCCATTTCTATCTTTGTTCTTGCTTTTGGCATTTTTGCTATTACTGTTTCCAGTAAATTGTTCTTATCTCAACCCATGACATCTGCCTTTTGTCCCTCATCAGAGAGGGCAGGGGAGTGGCCTGTGTTTTAGGAATGGCTTCCCCAACATAACTCACACTTAAAAGAATAGGCTCCTAAACCGTGACATCCCACAAGAAGGAGTCCATATATTCACTGCTACATTTTTCTATTCTCTTATTTCTTTTCTTCTTGTCATCTTATTGCACAGGTTCCATACCTTCTAGGTGATCACTCATGGGCAGCTCCTCACAGCACTGGCTCCTTCTTCTTCACAATTCAGCCCACAAACTCCAGCTCCCTCTCCACCCAGCTAACCCACTCTTTTACAGCACTCATCCTTATTAGACACAAGCTGTGGCCTGTTGAGGGCAGGCCTGTTCCTAATCTTTGGTGATTGGTACAGCTGCAACTCCTCAGGTGTGAGATTGCCTTCTGCACTATCTTTATTTTCTTACATTCTATCCCCCCACACATGTTGATTGAATGATGAAGTAATCTGGTTTGATATGGAAAAGGGAAACACGTCTCTCTGTTTCTCTTGAGTGTTCCATAATTGGGAAGGTAGGAAAAAAATTGCTGAGAGTTTAATATTTTAACTAATTTTTCTCTCTATTACCCTTTGTCAGAACCCTGATTGAAATGTGGTCTCTTGCTTACGTGAATTTATCTTTTTGGAACTAGAAGTTTTGGTTGACTGAGAGACACTGCAAATACTTATGCCAGATTCTTTGCACAACCAATCCCAGTGGTTATCTAGAGCCTCCATTCAGAGTAACACAGGCTACATGCTGGAATTCAGGCTGTAAAGAAGTTTAATGTCTAATATCAATATTTAAAACAGTCCACAGCCAGCCCACACCTGTAACATTTTCCTTTTCTGACTGAATTTCCCATGTACATCCCCACCAGCATTAGGACTTAAATGTATTTTAAACCCACACCCCAGTCCTGACCACTACTTGGTCTTTAACTGAAGCAAAGGAAAACACTCCTCAGAGGTTTTTCAGATGGAAAAGTAGCAGCAATTGCAGCACCCTCCTTTTCCTGGCTCTAGTTTCCCATTCCTCCACTAAATTCCAATACCAGCCCGGTTGGTACAAAGGGCTTAAACTCCAACTAAGTGGGATGAAGATTAAGACTCCAAACAAGCACCCACAGCTACAGAAATCAGCATTCCTTCTTTTTCCAGACACTTAAGGCTCTGGAAGCTCTGCTCTTCTGCAAAATCTTTGTCTCAGCATCAGCCCTGGCCTTATCCTGAACCCTCTTTCTGATCACTATTCTGTGAGTGAAAAAAATGTGTACTGAATTATGTACTACATCCATGGATGCATCACAGATAATGCAGAAGAAATTTCTCTGCAGTAGCATGATTTCAAAACTGTACTTGAATATTTTGTATAGCCCTTGTGCCTTTACCTAGAACTGAGAAATTGTGAAGGAAACCACTGGGGTGCAGGGAATCAAAATGATTTTTCACTCAAATAGGCGTTCTATTCTTTCACTCAAAGAAAATTTACATCTTACTTAGGAAAAAAAACTAAAAATCAAGAAAATATAGTATCAGCTAGTGTCGTAGCAAACCACATCAATTTTCTTTTAATAATCCCATTTGTGCCATGTACCACTGCATGACCACTCTAATTCTTAGGCAATGCTTCCTAATGAGAAGCCCCCTCATACTTGTAGGGCTCCTAAGTAAGAAACACTACATACCTGGTTTAGAAATGCATAATTTGCCCCAGTTTATTATTCTTAGCTTTGGAAATTAAAATCAGTACCAAAAGCAACAGGAACTTTTATCACTGAACAGTAACAAGATAAGTTTTCTGACATGGAATTTTCAGACTACAACGCTCTTGTGCATCATTTCTAGGGCTGGAATTTTAACACAACACATTCCTTCCACATGCTGGGATCCTCAGATGGGGAGCAGGGAAATTCTCAAGAAACATAAAAGAGCAACTTCGTAGCAAAAAAGTAATTAAATACTCAGAACCAGATGGGAGAGAAGCTGGTAAATCGAAATGACAGCTTGATCATGGACAAATGTACACCAAAAGAAGAGAGCTTAGCAATTTCAGTGAAATTTCGGATTGTTTAAGCGTGAACCTCAATGAAATAGTGTGGAAGGTGGATGACACATCTGTGCATCGCTGACTATGAATTGCTAAGCCTTTTTCAAGTGGGACAGATAGCAAATGTCAGCTGTATTATACAACAGCCACATGCAGGACATGCTTTAACAACACTCTTCCATAACAGAAGGTCACAGAGACATCACTTCAAAAGGGAAGACCTTCTTAAAGCATTGTAGAGAAAAATTTACTCTGTCAGTACAATAGACAAACAATTGAGTTGCACAGTCCAGTGTGAAATAATGGTGCCCTTATGCATCTAAGAAAGCAAATGTTAAACATTTAAAACCAGAAGTACATTTTCACAGCAATTATTTCCTTCACCAAAAAAATATATACATATATGTATATATATGTATATATATATGTATATATATGTGTGTGTGTGTGTGTGTGTGTGTGTGTGTGTGTGTATATACATATCCCAGAACTGACTAATATAGACTGGGAACATCACCAGGGACATACAGAACAACTCAATTGCTCAGTTTTCTACTATATATTACATCCTATCCAGTAAATATTTCTCATTAGTTTTTGTTACTGAATTCAAATATTTCAAACATAATTTTATTATTTTAATGTAAGGAAAATTCATCAGTCTTAACTTCTCAGTATAAACCACATACTACACTGAGGTCAATATATTTAAAGAGAATGAGTTCATACTGCTGCATGAGCACTTTTATGTCAAAATTTATGCTTTCAGAAATCTGAAAAGTTGAAAGAAAAAGAGTTATATGTACATTGCAAGGCCAGATTTTCTTCAAGACAAATCTGTGTTTTCCACAACAAAAGGAAAAAGCATTCCACATCTTGACTTATTAAAATTATTCTAAAAATTGCAATCCAAGATGTTTTTCTATTGCTGATTTAATGAGGTTTGTTTGGCTTTGATAGAAAATATTTATGGACATGTCAGCTGGTCCACTAAGTGGACACAAGTGTGTGGAGATATCTTGAGTATCTGAGAAAGAGAAATTAATTTAGAAGCAGAGAGAGAATATGTACCCTAACAAGTATTTTTTAAATTCCTCAGTGGAGTGGCAGTCAAACCCTGCTGTGAGGACTGTCACAATTTCTGCAGCAATGAGAGAAAGACAGATGAGAGACACAGAAGAAGAGACAATTGCCACCTGAGCTACAGATCCTGTTGGACACAGTTTTCAGGAAATAAATGAGATTCCAAGCCAGAGGATCACAAAATTCCCAGTGTAACTCAAAGAGGGCTTTTCTCCATTCCTTGGTAAACTAAAGAAAAGGTATTTTGCTTAAACTGCTCAGTGGCACAATATCAAAGCTTCCACCCCACAAAAATCAGCCAGGGTCATCCCATTCCCTGTGGGAAGAGCCAAGGTGAAAACCAGCATCAAGCAATGTGTGTTTTTCATATAAAAATTCAGGACTTTCACTTCAGCCTTAAATTCTTCCTCTATTGAACTATTATGACTACACATCTATTATTTGTTTGCTCTAAGTGATATATGTTAAAATTCTGTATATTAGTCTTAATACTCCTTGCCAGCTTGCAGGATTTTAATCAGCTTTACAAGACACTCTGCTTCTGGTCAAGGGATAATTTTCTCCAAAGAGGGTCCCAAGTAGATCTTGGTCACAAATTGGTCATGCAAAAAAAACAAACCAAAAAAAACTTTCCAGCTCATGATGACCCAAGCACCACAGTGAGAAGAGGGGAAAAGCTTAGGCTAATTTCATTAGGTGAAGTAGCAAACTGTTTTCCTACTGAGTCTGACACGAATTTGAGCTGCTACGTGGAAAAATCCAGGATCTGATAGTTCTTGATTTTCCTGCGTTGAAAATAAGGAGGCGTTTAGCTCATTTGCAAAGTACCATGGTCTGTGAAAAATAAGAAACCAAGGAAAAACATGTTTTGAAAAGAAATTAATTTAATACAAGTAACCTTCTGAAGGAAAAGTTCAACTCACAACGAAGAAAGAAAATTTCCTACTAGGTCCCACAAAAATCTTTGCAAATCTAATGCTTTTTTTGTTCCCCCCCGAATTTCTAAAAAGCACCAAAACCCCATTAAGCTTTCAATAATGAAATTTATACAATTCAATTCATTTGAAGAAATCCCTGTCAGTAAGGATAGGGTTATGCCACCGAGCAAGAAAACACAATAAGAATGGCTCTGCAGAACAAAACCATTCATTTTGAAAATAAGCACATGGGTGCAGGGGGGTTCCTTAGACTAACTGTAGTCTGGTTTTGTGTATTAAAAAAACTCATGAGGTGGTGAAGTCTGTAAACTGTATTCTGAAGCTTGCATTGTGATTTAGTTTCATAAAGAAGAAATCCAGCTTTTATAATTCCAAGACCACTCTCTGAAGCTGCACAATAATTGTGGATGATCTGGAGGTTCACACAGGATGAAAAAATGAAAGTAACCAAGGTAAGCATACCCTAATGTTTCTAGAAAGTCAGAATTTATTAAAAGGTCAGCAGAGTTTTAAGCACATGAATGATCTCGATAGTCTTAGAAGAGTTTGGCTAGGTTTATATCTATATGCTTGGTTAAAATAGGGATTCAGTTGGTTTAAATGGTTTTTACATTGCAAGCCCATGTAGAATTTTAACCTAAATTATATCTTCAGAAATTCAGAAACATCCTGCACTTTCTTAATATTTATGTAGAATGTTCAATTACCCAGCTATTTTATTTCCATTACAGTTCAGAAGTATTTTCAGGACAGAGGTCTTAATAAAAACAAGTATAGCAACATCCTCCTAATCTTCTCTCAAAATTGTTAATGGCACACAACCTCAAAATATTTCAATTTCAACTCAGGGAATAAGGGAGATAAATTTGTTTTACTTCTCATTTTTTCATCATCTATATTCTCGTATGGACTAGCACAGCCATCAGGCAGTATAGTCAGGTAATTCATCCTGTACAATTAGTTTCAAAATTGTAAAATTCTGCTGGTGAATGTCTGTAGGTACAGCTTTCAACTCTCCAGCTTTGCTACACCAAAAAAAGTGTTACTTTGTACTACTAATCCATATATCCAGACAATGAGACTGTGGAAACACTACAAAATTAAAATAAAGACGGAGAGTGAGCCATTTCATGGCCACGTTTCAAAGTGCAAATTCTGGTCTTTGAAGACAAACAAAACACTTTTATTGGCACAATTCAAAGTGTCAGACACTTGATTTCCATATGCTATGACACAATAAAAATTGTAAATCTTCAGCCTTACTCATGACTGTAACCAGCAGTGAGTGACTAATGATAACACATTAACATCACAGTTTCAACTAAGCTGACTTTCTATGATAATTTATGTAGTTCAGATAAATGTGTTGGCTAAATGTAAACAAATTGCTTCATGGAATTAGTCAAAGACCTAATGCTCACTGGAATTTGCAAAGTTTCATCTGGGTGTCTTTTCAGAATACTATCAAAATTGTAGTTTGTCAGAAGACCTTATATATTTTTATCAAATTAGACTGTCTAACCTCTCAAAGAGGTGGTGGAGTCCAACAGTCACAGGCTAGAGAGGTTAAAGAGATTCCTTAAACAGTATGAACTGCAAAACCTCAGGCAGAAAATAGATCCCTATAATCCCTGGAGAAAATCAGGCCAAAATATACCAGTGAGCATAGCTCTCATAAGGTCAAACCCCTGGAAACTCCTTTGCCTTTCTAATTTTGTTACTGTTCCCAATATAAAAGAATAGTGAATGATGTACTTAAACCTAATGATGTACAAAAACTTAGGTGAAAAGTTATGCTTTTGTAAATATTCATCTGTGAAGGCCAAGAAATTAATGAACATGCTTAAGCTAGGAGAGAAAACTAAACCTAGAAGCTACAGGAAAATATAGACAGCTTAGGAGCTGTCCCAGATTGTTCTGGTGCTTTCACTTACAGAGTCTTTAGGGTTATCTTGAAACAACAGAGATTTTGGTCTTGGTTTGTTCATGTATTTTGTTAACATCCTCAGAGTATGCTTGCAAACAGGAGTCACAAAAGGAATGTCTCACATCAGCCCAGATTCTGATGAGTCATTTGGTAAATTTCATTCTCATCCACAATCCATCATCACTTGTGGAAATGTATGTGAAACCATTATGAGAAACAAAGAGAATCCCTACCCCAACAGTTTAACCTTCATTAAAATCTGAAATAAAAAGAAATAGTTTTAAAAAAGTTTAAGCATGTGATTCATAATGTTATAGTGATAAATAGTTTTGATGTGATGAAGTATTTTCATATACCAAGCTATACTTGGAGTATGAATACTGGAAAAGTGTCCAGTCTTACCTTCTATTTTCCACATATAAAAGATGCCTTAACAGAACATAAGAATTGAACATAACGTTTCTTATTTTTCTTCTTCAACTTACCTTTTATATAGTAAATAGTTATTGTATACTGTTAAAGTGAAATATTGAAATTATTTAATTAACCTTTTTTGACCTCTGTAAAATGCAAAAGCTATAAATATGGAGCAAATCAAATTGAGTTCTGCTGTAGGCAAGAAACCAGCCTCCAGTGGATTGCCTGCTGCTCAGATAGCATTTGCTAATTTCAGTCTTTATACTTCCACAGGAAAAACTGAGGGTACACACGCAGTACAGTTCTGTTTAGTGATTTTCTAGAGTTTGGTGATATAAAAATTATTCTGATCTTTAAAAAGGAGACATAGTTTATTCCAATTAATTCAGGCAGAGTTAAATCTCTGTTTTAAGTGAAAAGTTTCAGACAACTAAAATCCAGAAGAAGAATTTTTTAAATGACATTTTGTATGTGTGCCTACTTACCACTATTTCCATACACAGCCTCTAGCAAGGGATAATTTTCAGCTCATTCTAATCTTATCATCTGTCACTGGAAAAATCACTGACAATAGGCTACAACACAGTCCTGATATTAATAAAAAAACCTCAGGACCCATAATTTAGAGCCATAAGAACCAAAAATCTTACTTTACATGTCATTATTTTAAAGTTAGTACCATCTTCTAACACCTGAATTATTAATGGCAACTGAATGCACTTGCCAAAAACCAATTTTGTGATTATTAGAGAATTTAGATTTGCTTTAACAAGTGCAAGCACCTTGAAAACCTTTTTATGGTTTCTTGTGCCTCTCTGTCATAAATATATTCCCTTCTAACTCTTATATCTCACTGCTTTAGAAACTTGAATTTTGGAATGCATTAAACCTTCTGTATTATGGTTTTTTTATGGCTGCAACACACTTTTTAAAATTCTTAATTCTGTTTTTCACCTAGGAGCAAACTCTGATTCCATCGTCCTTAATCACAATGGCAAGAGATATAATAAATCACTTTAATGCATTTTTATGTTTTAAAAGCATTAAAAACTATTCTATGTTCACTTCTTAAAATGCCGTGCTCCTTAAACAACATATTAGCAGGTCTAGAACCACATTTCATAAAAAATAAATCTAGAAAACTTATAAATTTTGTATTCCATATATTTTTGTGATTCACATGCATTTCAATGTAATCTTTAATATCAACATTCTGCATTTAAAAAAAAGGTTTATTTACATGCAAAATAATGTAGCAATTACAGTAACAAACACCTCTCACCTACTCTGAAACCACAGTTCAACAGACTGACAAGTTGTTGCATTTTACATAAATCTTTTTGGTTTACTTATTTCCCCATATACTTCCACTATTTTTCTTCTAAAGATGGGTGAAGTCAGTTCCATAGTTTGAGCCAGTAACAAGCTGCAATGTAAGTCATTATTTATCTTAGTAGTCATAATGTCTGTGTCCATTTGTGACTTATTGGATTAATACAAGAAATGAACACTCTTCAGGGTAAAAAAAAAAAAAATAATCCTGGAACTTTCACTGACTTCATTCATGATGATTATGCTTCTGAGATATAACAGATTTAAAGTGTTAGGCAAATATTTCAACTACATCAAAGCTAGTAAGCTAATAAAAAAAAAAGTAAATAACTGAATCCTAATAAATGACCAATAAGTATACAAAGCCATATTAACATCACTAAAATTGAACAATCAAAGGCTTAAGAAATGCCAGGATCCAGAATTGCCTATGCAACTTTAATTTGTCCTCGTTCTGCAGATACATTATAATGAAGTATTTAATTAAGATTAATGTCAAAGGTAACCACTAATTCCAAGTGGCCAATTTTCATTACACAGCTCTGCGTGTTCTTAGTCCAGTTCACACCAGCTTTAGGATGTCTGCAGTACTTCACATTTCTGCAGATAAGGCTCTTTGGTATGAAGCTAGGAACTGAGAAAATGAGCATTAATATCAATTTATTAGCACTGTAAAAACATTTGGTCTGAGTGACTTACCTAACATCAGAGAGGAACTCTGAGGCATAGTGAAACATAATCCAATTCTCAACGGCCTCATTTAGTTACTCAGAGGCTGTCTTTTCCTCTTTTCTCAGACCTCTGCCATATTGAATACATATTTTCTGGTTTTTCTGCAGTTAATGAATTAGAGATTGTATCTATCAGTGTCTCCCTTCTCCCCAAACCCATGAATAATCCCCAGAGCCTCTTCTTGGGCTGACTGAGCCCAAGACTTTGTGTTATGTGGAGGAGGGGTGGAACAGGACAACAGATGGACAAGGCATGGAATAAAACAGGAGGAAGAGCTGCTAGGCAGTTTTAGTTCATCATATAAAAATGCAAAAGCAACATAAAGTTTGCATAACTAACAAGTTCATTTCTTTCGGTATGACCATCTCCTAACTGTAAAATCCTTATGTACAGTGAATGTATGCATTTCCCTAAAATTCATGGAAGTGAATGAGGGAGAAAAAATGTTCTCACATTGATATCCATGCAGATCACCAGAAGGCATAGAGCCTTTAAATTTACCTGACATCTTTTCATTTCAACTCATCAGTTAGGGAGTGGTAGTGGTATAGAAAATTATTGTTTCCTAGAGGAGACAGTAACTTCATAAACACTTGATCATGAGTCTCAGATATTTACGAAAAGCAGATAGATTGTGAAAGTGAGATACAATGAGTTTTGGGCCCTGCAAAACAATCTGGATACCGACATTTCTTCGTTTTATTTAAAGCCTGAAGTTTTGTTATTCCCCTTGTTTGTCTCATCTATCAGTAGCTACTTTTATCATTCCCCTTTCCATTCCTCTGGCTTCTCAGCTCATGCTTTCTAAGTTGTGCTATTTAAATCTTGACTTTTTTCTTTCTGTTCTTTGTGTCTTCTTTTTTCTGCTCTCACCTTTTTTACTGTTGCATTTTATTTTCTGGTTTTTAATCACCACACAGTTCCCATTGTTACTTGTTTTCTGGTCTTGACTCATGCTCCCCCTCCCATAGCTCCTCAGTCAATTTTCTGGGCTCAGGGATTCTAAGTTCCCCTTTGAAGCTTTACTCTGCCTTCAGATTTATCTTATCCTTCTTATTTCCTAGATAATCTGGTCCTAAGTTCCTCACCTGGATGACACAAACTCCTTCCATTCTGGGGTCTCAATATGTTCTCATCACCTTGGTTGTCCTCTATAACAATTTATCTTCCCTCAGATTTCAACCTCAGTGTTATGCCAGCCTTTTTCATACATTCAACCTATAATTTAAAGTCCTAATTTTACCCTGACCTTCCATCACACTTGTACTTTTCTAGAGCTAGTCTCCCAAAATAAGTTGTCTGAATATACTTTACCTTCCTCCCTGGTGGATTTTTCCTCTGTTCTTTTTTTTTTTTTTTCATACCACATGACATCCTTTTGATTCTGCCTAGCGTCAGCAGATCAAAAGATGACACAAATCTCTGAAACCAAAGACCTGGATCTATTTCCAACTCCTTGGGAGCTGTGGTGTCTCAGACTACATCTGCTGGGAACTAACAAGAAGGAAAGGTGAGCCAGGAACACGGGGATGCCCAGCACCCACAGCCCAGTCTCACAGTGCTGGAGCAAGGACAGACCCAGAGGTTTCAGCAGAGCCCAGCCAGGCTGCAAGGCAACATCAGAGTGCAGGAGCAGGTCAGAGATCACACTGAGAAAGGACAAGGCTAGGATCAGTGCTCACAGCATCAAGCAATTGATTGAAATCTGGCTCAAAATCTTCCATAATCAGGACTAGGACTGAGCTAGAGACATGCACTGTCCAAACACAGCTCAGTTTGAACAGAGCTCCTGAGCCCACGGGTGTGGGTGGAGATCCCAGATGAACAGGAACATCAGGGGTTATTAAAGCCCTCAGAATCCTGACTGAACAGAAGAGCAAAAACTGGAGCACACAGTTTCTCATATTCCCTGGTTTCTTTGGTGTGCAAGCCAGGTCTTCAATAAGGGTGATTGTGGCATCAGAAGTGGTTAGACACAGGTCAAACAGAGTCTGCTCTTTCTGCTCCTAACTGTGGTACCTAACACCACCCATTTGACAGAATTAGTCTCATTCCCATTGCTGGAAAGAGCACTGGTAATCCAGTCTAGCTGTATTTCATTGCTAGATCATCTAGTTCTTAGGAGACTGTTGAGCAGAGACAGAATACATAGAAATAATAAAGGCTATAATCTTTAAAGTCAGTTGTGTGCATTTTTTTATTTCCCCGAGGCTTATGCCGTGGGCCAATTTTCATAGAGACAGCAAAAGAAATGCCCTTTTCAGAAAGGTCCTCTGAATTCTTAGAGCTGTGTTTTAAAAAGCATTGATGTGCTTGAACAAATATTTTAGGAGTCTTTAGTATGGGCAAACTGATGTATTTGTTCAATTCTATGAGTCTTACTCTGGTTCAGTTAAAATACTTCAACTTGTATTTGAAAACATTTTCAATTTAGGATGCACTAGTATGAAAATCTTGGTCTCAAAAAATCCAAATGTTGGATATAAATATCTAGAGCCTCTTTTATACTAGTGGAACATGTGAGAAAATCATTGTACTGGTGTCACTAACTGGAGCTGTTCTTCAGAAAGTAAAAGGGATGACATGATGTTCTACAGAAAGAACAGCTCCCTTCTTACTGAGTTTTTGAATACTTTTTTCTCACTTCAGCTGAGTGCAAGAGAGGTTTTGTGCAACACATCACATAATCACTGCAGAAGTAATAAAAGGCAAAGAAATTAAAAATTACCAAATATTAGAAATAAAAAAAATAATTAGATAATTGGATAAATACATATTCCAAAGATATTAGTTGGGATGTATGCTAAAATATGTGCAAATCTGTTCAAACACAATTAAAACACAATGAGTGTCTAGTTAATTCCATATATTAATATGTTTTTGTGGCTAATTGTGACATGCATTGCACAGAATCATTAGATATCCTGCATTGGAAGGGCCCCACAAGGGTCATAGAATGAGAAAATCAGAGAATATCCTGAGCTGGAAGGGGTCCATCAGGGTCACTGAGTGCAACTCCTGGCCCTGCACAGGACACCCCAAGAGTCACACCATGTGCCTCAATTGTCCAAATGCTTCTTGAGCTCTGTCAGGCTTGATGCTGTAACCACTGCCCTGGGGTTCCAGTGCCCAGCCACCCTCTGCATTCCACAGCAGGGCTGGAATATTTTTAAAATCATAAGGAAATAATGTTATAAAAGCTGTTAAAGTTGTGTAACTCCCCAGTTCTGTCGTTTTGGGTAGGGAAGTAACATTTCTTCAAGTAGTAACTTCTTGGCTGAGGGTGAGAAGGCATAGGAGAGCACACACTTCTGCTAATTATCAAACACTCTAGGAAGAGGGAGACCTAACTAGAATTTATGGAGAATCATGTTAACAGCACCATTTTTTCTGTGTCTTCATTCCACAAATTATATGGATGAGAGGTCAGGTAATGAATAAGATAATTCTGCTTCCACTCATCATTGGTAATTCTCTTCTGCAATTATATTCACCAACTCAAAATGTAGATTAGGTATTTTTCAATGAGAATTATACCAGTGAGGTTTGACCTTGGTTTACTTTGCATTGGCATTGCATTGACAGAGTTGTTTTATAGACTTTTTTCTACTCCAAAAGTCTGTGAAATATCTCACATTTATAATTGCTTTATAAATGGGACTTCATCCCACACATATTTTATATGTAGTATTCACAGCATGCAATTCCTTTTACTTGCTTCATCTTACTAACTAACACAGAACAAAATTTCACTGAATTCATAATATTGCTCTGGAACTGATACATTCTGTATATTTACACACCAATATGTTTTATGGAAATGAACACATTTCTTCTCTGGAGCATATTTTCAAACTTCAATTGCTCTTTACTGAAGCCAATTTTTTTTTTTTCAAACAAAAAAAAATGTGCAATGCGTTTCATGTCTATATATTTTTATTCACGCCAATATATTTTCACAGTTGGATAGATTTAACTAAATTAGTAGTTACAGTATTTGTTCAAACCATTGCATTTTTGCTGGCATCTGGTAAGTAAATGTTATCTGGGCTTTTTTTTTATTTTAGTAATCAGCTTCCACCAAACCCAAACCATGAAAAACAACAGTGATTTACCTCAACCACTCAAAATTTCTCAGCCCAAAGAGCAACAAAAACAAACAAAACCTCAACTCTTCTGCTGTAGCTGCTGAAACAAGGTAAAAGGCAGTGCAAAAGGGAAATGCACAGACTCCAGGGATGAACTCTGGTGCTCTGATTTCCACATGGGCCAGGAATGGTGCACTGGGCAGGGAAATGCATTTCCTGTGATTCCTCCTGGATCTAGGGAGGCTCCACATGAAGGAAGCTCATGGTGGGGAAAAAAGAAGCATTAAGCACTTGTTAAGGACAAATGCAAAAGGCTGCTGTACAGCCAGAAATTTCTTCAAGGCTAGGGGGTTTTCTCACAAGATTTTTTCCTGCTGAAACATGTAAATAAATCTTACTTTCCAAACTGCTCTTTCAAATGTGATCATGAGTGGCTAGCAGTTTTGCAGCTCAGGATAGAATCTGTCTCTAACTTCTGTCACTAGCAGCTTGCCTTCCCCTTATTTTCTGTGGGGCTTTTTAGTTGGTTTTGGTACTCTGCAACCATATTGTGACTACTTCTTTGCAACCCTCTAGATTATACAAAATTTAATCTAAAATAAATGTTACAGGACATAGCACAGAACAATTGTTTCTAGCTTGTAACTCTGGAAGTTTCTCTCCCCATAAATTATCTACACGTCTTCCATTGTTTGATGAATTCAACAAAACCATAATATTTTGCCTAATATATGTTTTCCTTCGGTTTCCCCTCCCTAATCACTGACTGCTGATGCTATCAAGGAGCATCATTAAAAACATGATTATCCCTTCAGATTTTGTTTGTCCTTCAGGGCAAACTCTAGAGGTACTCTAGAAGAGGTGGAGTTTAGCTGTTGTTTTGGGGTGATTTTATGATAAGTTGGGGAATTTGTTATTTACCAATTCAGTGAGAGGAAATACCTGAGGACTCCTTCTGAATCATGTTTGAGGATTAAACTATTTTGCTTTGTTTATCATCAGGAATATTTGTACATGTCAGCTTGGTGAATAACAGGATAATGCAGAAGAACATTTTTCTGTTTGTGATAGAATGTTTGCCTTCTGCATCTGATTTTCAGTGTTATTTCTCATTGGTGTTTAAGGGTATTACTTTTTACTCTGTTCTGAAGTGTGTTTCCTCAAGAATCCTTCTTGTCCTTTTGGTCTGGAAGCAATGGAGCTTCTGGCTATGCTGCCCCACAGACCAAATGCAAAGTTGGTTCAGATACCACCTGCCACTGGATGTCACAAGATGTGCTTCCATGCCTACAGAAACCATCAAATTAACACATCTGAGTTAATCAGGAGAAGCATGGCATCGTATCTGGCAGCTGTAATGATTTTAATCACACATTTTTCCAGATGTATAGTCAGTAAAAAAGAAAAACAAAACCAGGGACTTCTGTTGGGATTTTTTTTTTCACTATCAACATGTTGCTTGCTCATTTCAGACCCACCTGAGCCAGACAAGAATGGCAAAACCCAGTATTTTTGGTTATGCTCCTGACATGGGGGTGACATGATGTCCCTGTCACTGAATCCTGGGAAGAAAAGCTCAGCTGATGTTTCTAAACACTCAGATCAGCTTTTCCAAGTGTACTGATATGGCAAAGACTTGAAAACCCCAGGATGTGCAGACAGGCACTTCATTCCCAACCTGCCAGGGGACCCTTTCCTACAGCTTTTAATCACTAAGCTAAAAAGACTCTTGCATCTTTCCTATAATGCTTCCTGGAACAAGACTAAAACCAAAAGTAAGTCTTGTCAAAAGTGCAGAGCTATCAACTGTCATAATTAATGCAAAAGCCCTTCAGGATAGATTACAGTCCTGCCTTAGTGAAGGATTTGTGGGAATTGTTTGTTTAATTTCCTCAACCACCAACCAAAAAAAACCAAAACCCACACCAATATTTGCTGACATTTATAGGGCTGCCTTAAAAATGATGACTTGATCCCTTTCTGTAAGTCTTCTAAAATATTTTGATAATCATTCCCCATTTATTACTGCTGCACCTGCACTGAACCCTAAGAGAACAGTTGTAAAACCATTGCCTGTTGTGTCTTGTTTCACTAAGAATAAAAAAATAAAAGAAAAGAAAAAAGAAAAAAAGAAAAAAAAAGTAAAGCAAATGTCTACTCATGCTTTAGAGGCAGACTACAAATGCTTCCCTGCCCTAGGGGACATTCCAGGGCTACATCCTCTATAGTGCTAACATAACCCTCCAAAGGCATGGAGATGGATGTGATGGTCCTTTGCTACCAAACCATACGAATGCTAGAACTTTAAAAGGTGATTCTTTAATTTGATTCTGTATTTTATGTGAGCATCTTTTTGGAGATTGGGGAAACTCGGTATAAATCCTGATGCAGTCTCAGCTGCTGCCAGGCATAATCATCACTTGCTAATGAACCAAGTGGAGGATATGACTGCAGAATGCATAACTTTCCTGTGCAAGCTCTTCAAGGTGAAGCTGACAACTCATTGCACTTCCTTGACGATCTGAGACCGTGCCCCCTTCAGAGAAATGAGCTTTTAAAGAGCTTCCCTCTCCTGCAGGGAAGACTATTTCACCACTTATCTCCACAAAGTGCTGTCAAAGCCTGGGACATCAAGGTGGGAATTCAGAGATTTACTGTGGGAAGCATGCTGCATGGTATTGGAGAGAAAACCTCAACAGGAAAAAGATGGAACCAGACCTGGAGAAATGCCTGGTCATTATTTGGGTGCAGGGGAGTCCTGCTTTCTATGGGATAAGGCAACACAATTCCTCCACGGGGTGTTTACAGACAGATCCAGCAAATTCAAACCCAGGCATTCTGATTTTGCTTGTGCAAAATGCTGTGCTAAACATCAGCTACACAAAGGTGAGGTGGCTGCCTGCCTTCTTGCATTTCTCATGGCGTTCAGCGGAACATTTGCAATTCCAGCCCACCAGCTGAATGCCACCAACCCTCTCGAGAAAGCCTCCACACAAAAAAACTTTCTCCACGCCACGCAGAGTCCGCCCAAAGTCCAGGGAGCTTTATCGCCATTGCTCGGGGTTGGATATCATCGCCGCCGCGGTAAGGGCACCTGCACGGGATTCGTCGCCACGAGCCGGCGCTTCTTTCATCCGCTGCTTTCGGGGAGGAAGAGCCGAGGGAGGCGAAGGGGCTTTAGGCACGGCCGGGCCGAAGGGGCCGCGTCCCTCACAGAGCCCCGGCCGGGGCCGCGTCCCTCACACAGCCCCGGCCGGGGCCGCGTCCCGCACAGAGCCCCGGCCGGGGCCGCGTCCCGCCCGGCGCGGCCGCCGCTTCAGCACCGGCCCTGGACAGCGCCCGCTCCCGCCCCGCCCCCGCCGCTCTCGCCGCCCATTGGCTGCGGCGCCGCCGCGCAGCCGCCGCTCCTCGCGATTGGTCCGGGCCGGCTGTCACTCAGTGGCGCGAAAGGCGGGCCTGGCGGCGGGGCGCGCCCCTTTGCATTGTAACGCGGTTTCTCATTGGCTGCCGGGCCTGCCCCGGGCTGCTGCCATTGGGCAGCGCCGCGCGCCAGTCACGCGCCCGCCTGAGGGGCCGGGCCCGGCCTGAGGGGAGGGGCCCGGCCGGCGGAGGCGGAGCCGAAGGGACCGCGGAGGCGTGGCCGCGGCGCAGGGAGGGCCGGGGTGTGGCGGGAGGGCGGGCCCGGGGGCGGGCCCGAGCGCAGAAAGGGGCGGGGCGAGCGGAGGTTGCCCTTGTGTCTCGCGCCGGGAAGCGGCTGGAGCGGAGCGCGAGCGGAGCCCCTGCGCATCCCCCCCGCCTCCGCCGCCCCCGGCGGCACGGCACGGGACAGCCCGCCACAGGCCCGCCGAGAGCAGGACGGACGGACGGACGGACACGCCGGCAGGGGCAAGGGGAGCCGGCGGGGGCACCTGGCACCGCTCCGCGGTGGGAACCTGAACCTGCCCAGCAGCGCCGGAGCCAGCGGAGAGAGCCGCTCTTTCCTCCTCCTCCTCCTCCCTCCCCAATCCACCCCCGCGACCCTGGTCCTCCTCCTCCTCCTCCTCCTCCTCACCCCACTGGATACAGCGAGGGAGACACTGCGGCGGAGGCGGCGGCGGCGGCGGCTCCTGCGGGGGGAAGGAAGCGCCCGGAGAGCGGAGCGGCGGGAGGCTGCGGATCTGCGTGCCTGGCGCCCACCCAGCCCGAGGGGAGCCCCCAGGATGCGGCTGAAGCCCGGCGCGCTCCTGCGCTTCTACAGCCTCTGCGGGATCCTCGTACAAGGTACCGCCTCCTCCCCACCCCTGCCCCACGCGTGGGGAGGGAGGGACGCCGGGGGGGCACCGCTGCGGCCCGGGGCATCCCAGATTTCCCCCCCTCCCCACTCCTGACCCGCTCCCTCCCTCGCCCCCCTTGCCGTGCGCCCCCAGCCTCCCGCTCGGATAGCGCTATCCAGCGCTGAAGCGCCGCACGGCTGCGCTTCTTCCTGCCCTTCTTCCCTCGCCAGCCTCTTCCCGCCCTCCTTCGCCCTCCGCGATTCTTCCCCCACCTACCCCGACCCCCGCAGCCGCCCCCCCCGATGGCCGTCACCTCCTCGCCGCGAACGTGCCCCCGAAAAGTGCGAGTGCAGCCGCAGCGGCGGCGTGTGCGCTGCCACAGCATCCCGGGGAAACGTGCGGGCTCCAGCCGTGCCCCCCCGGCGGGGGGCGGCGGGATGGGGGGGTGCCCGCGCCTCGCTGCGCCGCCGCCGCCGCCGGGAGTGCGTGTCTGTGTGCGAGGCATCGAATGTGCGCGCAGGGTAATCGGATGAGCGCGGATCCCTTCGCCATCCTGCTCCTAGGCGGCTCATCCTGCAGCTAGTTTGCGGGCTGGATGTATCCCCCTCTCCCTGGATGTATTCCCGTCTCCGTGCCGCCCGCCCGCCGCCGCTCCCCCTCGTTCCCGTTATCCGGCCGAGCGCGATGGAGCGGCCGCCGCGCCGGGGAGCCCCGCGACGCGCTGCGAGGTGACCGCCCGCCTGCGGGGGAGCCTCCCCAGCATCCCCCAGCCCTCTCCCGCTCCGGAGGGAGCCGAGCCGGCCGCCGAGCCCGCTGAGCCGCGCTGCCGCCGGGAGTTTCGCCTTTGCTCCCGGGATGGCGAGCGGGGAGCGGCCCCGGGCCCGGAGGGTGCGGAGGGCAACGGGGGAGCCACCCCGGTGCAACTCGCCGGCGGACCCCGCTCCTCCGGGGCATCTCCCAGCCCTTCCCTCGGTGTTTCAGTGTGGCAAGGAGAAGCGAGGAGTCGATTAAACTAAGTGGCCTTGTAGGTTTTGGGGTTTTTTTCCCCCTTCTATTCTTTTTTATTTCTCCCCCCGCTCTCCTCCGTCATGCCATTTCACGTCAAGTTCAATATATTTCGCGTTTCACATGGCTGCGTCATGTGTCGGGCGATCTCTCCGGAGGGAGCCGCGGCTGGCAGCCCGGAGCGGGGGCACAGGAACCACCCGTGTTCCCGAATCTGGGAGCCTCCCCCGCTGCCATCCATCCCCATGGTCCCGACACCCCGAGTGCCCCCGCTCCACCTCGCGGGGAAGTTCCCGGCCGAGAAGCAATGGGAAGAGAAGGGAGTGCGCTGGCAGCCGCGGAGGACGCGTCCGTCGGGCGGATTATTTGTATTCTTTGCCGGTGTTTATGGGTTGCCCGGTACGTCACGGCACAAGGAGCCGCTGTGTTGGTGCTATACAGGATTATTTATGGGGGCATGTGCGGCGCGCTGCACCTGGGGGCTGGCTCCTCTGTGCCTCTTACATCTCCCTGTGAATTGTCAATTCATTGCCCTGCAACGGGGCTGGGGGTGGGAAGGCTCTGGACTGACTTTGTGTCACCAATAAAATCGGGGCTGCTGCTGGAGGAGGAGGATTTGATCTTTGCTGAGATGCAATCAGCCGCATTCAGCGCGGCGCAGCTTTAAGAGTAAACCAGTGATTAAAAACAGTGATGTCTTTCACTGCAGTTTAGAGAGCGTGCCAGGCAGAATGGAACTCTGTGAACTGCATCAGGTAAAAAACGTGTTGCCAAGAAATGGGGTGTAGTGCAAAAATCTGACTGCGACTGTGTGAAAATAACCGGATTGGGCCTGTCCTTGCAGATGGGGAAAAGTGACACATTACGCAGCTTGCCCTCTGCATGTGTAAAACATCTCCCCTCTCTTCGGTTTCTCACACAATTATTTTTTCAGCTCCTGATTAAAACTTCAGTCAGAAATACTTAGGCTCTCTGTGTACCACGCTTGAGCAGAGTGTTCTTTCAAGGGGATATAAAGAACCTCTAACACTCAGGCAGAAGTGAGAGGAAGTAATTTCTCCAAGCCTTGTTTCCTGAGGTAAAGGAGAATGGAGGAGATGAATAAATACATTCCGCAAGACTCTCCTCAGTGGCAGCTGTATGCAACAGAATATCAAATTCCTTCAGTCCACCTTAAAGTGCAACTTCGTAAATGTTTTGTTAGTTTCTGCCATTTATTTTGACAGAAGTAGCAGACACAGTTACCATTAGACACATTGCTTGTTGATAGCTTCATAGCTGCATTTAAAAGTAGTTTTTCCTTTGGCTTGATTTACTTCCCCAGACTGTCTAGTGAAGTGGCTCAATGGATTTATTAGATTCCTCCAATTTCCTGTTTGTGGGACATGCAGGTTTTTCTGTCAGCTCTGATGGGAATAACATCTTTGTCCTGAGGATCCAAAGCGCTTCTGAACTGTAATTATTGGTTTCTGTTGGTGAAACTGAAGCTAATTAAAGGCGAGGTGACAAGGAGTCAAGCTGACATGCGTCCTGTATGGAAGTTTCTCTTTCTGGTGAGATCTGTGGAGAGACTTGCTCAAGGAATCTGTCCTGAGTATTGATGAAGCATCAGCTGAGGGAAGAGGACGTAGAATAATGCTTCTCAGCTTGTGCATGGAATAGCATTAGCAGCAAGCAGTCCCTTCAGAGAGGAGGCAGACAAGAAGTACAAGAGCCCAGTGTCAGCTGCTTGCTGTGAAAGGAGAGCCAGGAGGTGGGAGAGGGAGTCAGAACATGTGGAGGAGCAGGGAAGCAGTTTGTCAGCTGAGGCAGGGGGTGGTATTTGCCTGCTCTGCCCTCTCCAGCGTTTGCTGTGAAAAGAGTGGGGATCTCTGGCTGCTGCTGTTCTTAACTTGAGCCTGGAGTACTTAAATGATGTCCCAGGAGGTTAACCTGTTATTTATGTTTACAGACAGCCTTACTTTTTTTTTTCTTTTTTTTCTGTTCTGTCTTTTGACTTTGTGAATGTAGTCCTAAACAAAGTTTAACAGTTGTAGGGGAGGCATGTTTTTAGAATAACTCAAGTGCTTCATCTGAGCTGCTTTTATGCAACCTGACGAGTAAGCTCGTTATTGTTGAGAGTTGCCACGTGAGAAACTGCTACAATAAAAATAGTTCTGCTGGATTCATAGGATAGAGATACAGGTTAGGATTATCCTGGAATTGTAGCTGCTGTAGCCCCCTGCTGTGTGATAATGCAAATGGCATCGAATGCCTTAATGTGCTCGGCTCTGGGCAGTGCCATGAGTGGGAGCAAACGATCCACGTCCAAGATTTTGCCAACACTGGGAAAATCTTCTCAGTGCAGTGCTTCAGACACTTCAAAGCATTGCAACCTGTCTACTAATCAAAATAATGTAGGGACTCTTTAATTTGTCAGAAACTGTGGCCACTGATGCAACAAATCAGCCAAAACAGGTAATTGCTGGCGGATGAGACTCTTTTCATTAGCCTGGATCTGTTACAAGCAGAATAAAAAAACCTGCAAACAAACCTGGACAAACATGGATATGACTGCTTATGAGATGGTCTAAGCTGATTTAAGATGAAGTTGTTACACATTACTCAATATCTTGTGTGTTTAGAGTTTGTTTTGAATTTTCAGTTGGATTTCTGTTGGCACAGCCTTGGCAACCCAAGGCTGCCTGCACAGGGGTTGTCTTGACAGCTAAGCGTTCATATGCTAATACAGTGTACAGCAAGTCAAATGCATGGAGTTTTAGTTCTGTTGGTGCTGTGAGGGCATGCAAAATTGCATAAGAAAATACAGTAGTTTTAGTACAGTCTCTATGTGGAATATTTTAGACACAAGTTGAAATATAAAATTTTTCACTCTACTTGATGGTGTCTGTCTTTATATGACTTCCATCAATCTAACCAGGGCTTGGTAGGCTTATTAGCTGCTTAGTTCTCAGGTTGGTTCATATTTTATGAATTATTTTGCTTGATTTCTTCGTGGCTTTTTATTGTTAGTAATTTTATAGCAGTTCAGGTTTAAAACATGAAGTAACTAAACAATCCTTATTCCCATTGATGAAGGCTCACAACTTCCCTGTGGAGTACATGAATAGGGATTACTCACTCAAATATTTATCACTCTTGCACTCTGTTTATCAAGTTTCTACCATGAAATGAGCAGTAAACAGTTTTGAAGTTTGTCACCAAAGAAGTAACTCCATGGAAGTGCTCATCAACAGAAGCACCTCTGTTGAAGCAAATACATTTTTCTACTCTACTTTCCAGTTAGTTTTGTTCTTCTATTTTTAAAATGTTATTTCAGAAATATAGAACAGTGAATCTGCCTCTGCTTTTAAATTTACTTGTCAGTTGCAATTCCATGATAATGTACTGCAAATGTCTCTAAGTTATAGTTTATTATTACAGAAGCTTTAGTTCTCATAATTAGCTCTCTCATCCCTCTGGCCTGATTCTGCTATTGACAAAATGTGTTGAATGAGATTACCCTTATTCTTTCCACCAAAGAATTATTCTCTTAATAGCAGTTATTCTTTTAATATTGTTATTTAAAGTGAAGCTTGGATTTTGAGGTGGTTTTGGGGTTTTTTTTCTCCCTTTTCTCTCCTGTTCAATACAAATGTTGATTAAGTAACTGGTAACAGCAGTTATGTATGTTATGGCCATGGACATTAGGTGCTTGCCAAAAAGAAGAGCAGTATAATCATCAAGAATGTGGTTGACTGAACTGGAACAGTGACTCCCTCTCCATCTTACACTTAAAAATGTAGAAACAGGAGATGTTGTCATTGTCCTCTTAATGCATTTTTTAAGAGAAAGAAGGATTACTTCAATTTTGTTTTAATTGAGTTGAACAGCAGGCAGAAACTCCCGCAAGTTAGGGCCTCTGAAAACAATGCAGGGTCTTCTGTAAAGAGATTGCCACTGACATGCTTTTTAAAATACAGATCCTAAAACAAATGCAGAATGGTAAAACTATTAGACACAGTTTAGTGTGTGCATCCTCTGGGATTGCATTGATATTAAGTATGCTCTTAATGAGCATATCCCTTCTTCCCAAGGAGTTTTTGAGGTGTGTTTGAAAGGAAGAAAGGCAAATATCACATTCCAGTGGCAAGGAATAAATTGTAAAATCATGATTTCTCTCAGGAATTTGCCCTTGAGCAATTATCCTTCGATATAATGAAAACGTTTTGGAATGAACTGAGTATTTTCAAAAATGATTGTGGGTGCCTTTGCAAGGGTCCTTAATGCTGTGGGTTTTTTTTTTTCCTTTTTTCTCCCTCTGAACTTATTTCAGGATCTTCTCCCTTCATTTTATAAATGAAAATTAAAGACAAAGCCCAACTGTTTGCAGTTTCTCTTATGTTAATGCATACTAAGCTCAGGATGGGTGCTTTAAATATCAATGCATAAGTCACTATCATTGTAGCATTCTAAGGGGGTTGAAAGGAGGAGAGAACATTTATTTCAGGGACAAAACACTGGGGGCTCTGTAGCTGTTCTTCTGGTGCTCTCCTTTAATGCAGGAGTTTGGTGTGTGGGACTTTTCAGCATGTGGAACTCAGAGCAGCTACAGAGGGGTTAGTGAACAATGTAGGTGGTTTCTCTACCTGTTTTCCCATCTCCTTTCCCTTTAATCTGTAAATGTGAGAAAAAAAATCTTACTTGCATCCTTTGCTGTCCTTTTATTTGGAAAACAGAGACCTTGGGACCTTTGCAAGTCTTATTTAGGAATGCTTTTGCTGTCTTGACAAGTTGAGGATTTTTGAGGGAAAGACAATTTCCTCCCAACAATGAGTTGCGTTTACTGGTTTCTAGTTTAAGCAAATGGCTCTTGGAGAGTGTGAGTACTTTTATAACTTTTGCATTTAAAGTAGCAGCAAATCAATTTTAATATAGTTTTACATTACTATAAATTTGTGCTTTCATCTTTTTTTCCTGTTTTTTAATACTCAATTTAGATTTATCTTTTTTTCCTTAAATAGCTGATAGAGATTATTAACTGTCCATAGGCAGCTGCTCTTTAGTTTCAGTAAAATAATTATAGTGTATGTTCCTCAATTCAAACCCCTAAAGTTCTTTCAGAGCTGAACATTTTGCTGTATAAATTTTGTTCTTGTGGAGGTATATTCCTGAACAACTCTACAGTTTTTCTCCTGTTTTTTGAATGGATTTGGCAAGGTTTAGCTTTTTTGTGAAGCAGTGTGTGTCATCAGATATCCAGTATGGAAGTTGTTTAAATAGCTTGGATATTCCCTCTATCATCACCTTTGTGTAAACAGTTTGTTGGGAAGGATAGTGCAGGAGAGATTGTTATTTATGTTAGAGGTAAAAATATCCTGGTGATGTTTTAAACCTCTTATATGCCACAGTATTAATCAAACAGTGGTTCTAATAATGGTAGTTCAATTACTGAACCTTAGGTGAAGGAACCAGGGTCTGCTGCTGCATGCAAAAATATCTTTGACCACTTATGAAGATACAGTTCCACCTTTATCATCAATGTATGATGCACTGCATTATTGCTGCTGCTTCTGGCAGAAGCTGAATAGGTAGTACAGCTGTACAGACCCATTGGAATCCTAAAACTCCTGGTTTTTTCCCCAAGTTCAGCACTGGAGATTCAAGAACTGCCACTGACTGACAGCTCTGAAGAGAGTAAGACCAAATTACTTCACAGCAGCAGTTGTAGTAGGCACGGGCACTGTGGCATTTTCTGTCTGCTCAGATATTTATCCCAAACTGACCTACATCTGCTGGATTAACAGTGTAACTTGACCTGCTTTTATTCCTGCTATGCTGTAAGGCAGGGAGGCAGTTCTGGTTAGTCCCTAACCAGGGGAAAAGCTGTACTAGTTGAAGCAGAAGCAATCAAACTTATTTTAATTAAAAGATTGTAAAAATTATGTCCTAGTATCAAGTTCTTTTCATATTTATCCCTTTTATAGTGTTTTTTTTTCTTTCCAGAGTGTTAATATGTTTTTATATGTGAAGTTAAAATCTGGATATGCTAGTTGATGCTTTATTGTGATACACTTGAGAACAGTGAAGAATTTTCCATTGATTTTCATAATTTATACAGAGAAAGTAAGACTTAATTTGTTAAGTGAAAACACTTATTTTCACTCTTGAGTTTCTTTCAACTGAATGAAATTTTTTATATCTTCAAATACACAGAAACATTGAACTGCAGCCATTTGCAAATTGGAGAATAAATGCAGTGACTAGAAATATTACTCACCAAACTGATTGCTAATCAAGGATTAACAAAGTATCCCAAATCTGCGACAGGTCATCAAATGGCATAATATGTTGAAATAGTCTATTTATATGATTTCTTTTGTTAGCAACTAAGATAACAGTAGTGAGAATGAATCAAAGAACTTGTTGTCTTTGGAGGGAACCTTAAACTAACACGCCACTTCTTAAATGGCATGTGAAGCATCTTCTTAGCATTGCAATTTTCTCTTAACTTTACAGTTATTTAACTTTTCTATTGCAGGTTTATAATAATGTTACTGATGTTTTCAGGCTTGTATCATGTAGCTTTGTAACACTATGAAAAATAGGTGAGATTTGGGCTGATATGGAGGAATACAGAAGTGCCATCTTGTTCAGTGATGGTTGTGGTTAATGACAAATTACATGTGTGCACTCAAAAGGGAATCCCTTCAATTTTAATTTAAAACCAAATGTAGCAAAAGTGGCATCACCTAACACTGAGAAGCTTTTCAGAACTTAAATATCAAGTCAGATAATTGACAGGACGCTGTATATTAAAAGAGTGTCTCTCATCTTTTAGTATAAAACCAAATTAGCAGAGAATTAGCTTTAAAGACTGTTTTCTCTAAAGGCTGGAGTCCTCAGCCTGACATGCCTTAGGGCAAATCTTGACTGCTGCTTATATAAACACAGTCAAGATGGTGTGGTTTCAAACACAGGCAGGGTATAAGTAATTTAAGTGTAGGTTAAAATGACTATTTGCCCATCTTCTGCAGAACTATTTGCCATTCTTCTTATTATATGGATTTTTTGTCAAGTATGTGACATATCTCTCTTCAGTAAATGTAAAGTTTGTGGTTTACCAACTTCTGGTTGATGCTTCTATTTGGTGTGTAAAAAGCGAAATTTTTTCTTAGAGTGAATAAATCTTATTCACTCCTTAAATAATAGTCCAAAGCTCACATAATTTCAGTACTTTCCCCATAAAATAAGCCTGGGTTTTAGAATTGGACCAGCATAAAATTAAAATGTTTTCAGCTTCCTAAGCCATCTTTGTTTTGCAAATTATAAATCATTACTGCTTTGCTGCATTCTGAATGGTGAATTTGGGAGCCACTGGGAAAGCATATAATCAATAGAAATATATGGGCCATTTGTTTTTATTTATGAAAGATAAAAAAACCTTACTGGCTTGTAGACTTATTTATGGGATTTTCACATGCTTAGCACATAAGATTAATGTAACTTCAAATAGTTTGGAATATAACATTGGTTTAAGTGACTAGACTTTTATATATTTTGTGGAAGCCATACCTGGGGGCAGGGGGAGGAGAAGAGTTCTTGGAAACAATGAGATTGTTGAATTTCCCAAGCTGTCTTTGGATTTTGAGCAGAAGATTTATGCCAGATTTTGTACAAATCTGCTTTTGTCTGTTAGAAGTGATACTTCTGTTCTGCAAAAGAACAATTTCTTCCTGATATGATGCAAAATGGAATAACAGGAAATCTGGATAAAGAAGGCAGTTGAACATGTGCTATGAAGGATATTCTTCATTTGCTGTAATATCTGTACCTCAGGATTTGCAAGTGCAGATGCACTTAATGTTCCTTAGACTGTGTCTGTTGCAAACTGAAATATACCAGAAATCCCAACAGGAAAACTTAATCGAGTAGTCTTTATCATTTCAAGTAAACAAGTGAAAAGTTTTTGTTTAGAATTAATATCATAGGGGTTTTTTTCCCTTTTAATTGGTTGAACTTGTTTATAGAAAGTAAATATCTTCAGAAATAAATTTCAAAATATGTGACTGGCTGGTCACAGATAAATGCAGATTAATCTCCCTCTAGGCCTTGTCTGTGCAGGATGACTGCCAGTAAAAAAAAAAAAAAACCAAGCAAAAATAAACCTTTATTTTCCTTCTGCTTGCTGCTTCAAGGCTTATGGTGGGGAAACAGCAGTAGCCCTGCTCTGTATGCATGAGGGATTTGCTTTCTTAAGATTGTGAGGATAAAGGCCTCGAATTTGGATCCTGTCTAATCTGTTTACATTGATGTGTCAATTCTGCAAGGAGTGAGCTGTGCCAGGACAGAGCCTGCGTGTTCCTCATGGATGGATGGATGGATGGATGGAGGACAGGACATGTGGACAGCCCATTTCTCTAGGAATAAAAGATCCCTTTCTGGACTTAACACAGAAGCCTTTGCTGTGAAGGACCAAGACATCTGTGAAGATCAGGCTGGAACAATCCCCCAGGTTTGCAGGATGCACTGGGACTTTTAACCTGTCTCCTGCTGTGACTTTCCACTCCTTCCCCTATGCAGGAAATGGAATGAAACAAATCAAGGTTTTAGGGGAAGTGCATTCTGCAGAAGCTGTGAGAGAACAACCTTGTTCCTACTTTGAGGATAAATTACCTGAGATGAATGTGACAGCAGGATTAGAATTATTTTTCCTTTTTTTTTTTTCTTTTTTGCGTTTTGTTTTATTTTTAATTATTGGTGTTTTCTGCCCACTATTCTCTGCCTTCCTCAAATGTGTGCTGACAGAGGTGAGGAGGAGAGCCAGTTGGAGTCAGTCCCTGGCACTGGAGCCTGCCTCCTGCCAGGGACACTAGTTTCAAATGCTTTTTATAGGGATGGTCATAAAGCTTCAGTCTCTTTTGTCCATTCACCTGATTTTTTTTTTGTGTCAGCAAAACATGGAGGACTTCCTACAGGCATAAGTAGGACAGGGTAAATATGAGAGCTGAAAATACTTCAGAAGTCACCACAGGAAAACCAGGAATTGAGATGAATTTCTGCAGATTGGTGCAAATGTACTGCATGAGAGCATTTCAGCGTAGCCCCATTTAATTTTCCTCATTCTGAGTTAAGAGAAATCAATTGCTTGATTTGAGCATCTCATTCAAATGCAGCTGAAGCACTTGTTAGGTGCAGTTAACTCCCATTTTCTCTCTAATGTTACAGGACAAGCCATTTCACTGCAGAATGCAGTAGGACCCAGAATACTCAAAGTAGCAATGTCACTTGTGCTCTGTTGGAATTAAGAGGCTTACGGAAAAGATTCAGTGAAATGTATGTTAGTATGAGAAATTGGAGTTGACTTGTAAATATCAATGTCAAAACAGAAGACGTGTTCAGAAATACACTTCCACTGCTGTTATGTCCTCTTGATCTGAGTGAGAACTTAGGAAATCTAGCATGTCTAGAAAAATGGAATTACTGCTCTGCGTATGTAGCAGCGTGCTTATCAAATTTAAACATTGGCAGCCATGCTTCTACAACTTGGGTAAGATGTTTGAATAGAAGGAGTAGGCAGTTTCTTAGGTGCTGCTCTTGCCTCTTGGTAAACTTCTGGGATTCTCTCAATACACACCACTCCTTCTCTAAAAGGGGAATTTTTCACATGAAAACTCTCAGTTCAGCTAACACCTGAAATATCTACCCCATTTCTGAAAGGCTTCTGTTGCTTGCAGAGTAGAGAAGTAACTGAAATAACTGGCAAAAAGTTTTTTAAACACATTGCTGAGGCTCTGGGGCTGTGTGTATTGTGAATATATTTTTTGTGTCTGGAACATGTGGAACGCTATCAAGTGTCAGGCTGTTGTACAGGGCAATCAATACAAATACAGTGTTTTGGCTAAATTAGGGCATAGTCCCAAGAGTAGAATTAAGAAAAGATGAGCAATCCATCCAGTGTTTCTGCTGCTTCAGAACAGGATTTGTATTATTGCAAATATCTGCCATCCTTGCATGTGCAAGTTGGTTTTGATTTTACTTTTTTTTTCACAGTATACCCTTGTAAGGCATCTACATCAGATGCTTTAATAACTCCTGACAAACTTGTTAGTATTGTTTCCTGTGGCAGTGTGACAGATTTTATTGCAGAATACACATGCATATGTGAATCCAGATTACAAAAATAAATCAATGGATGATGATATTTGAAAACTTTTAAATAGAGAACTAGGTGGTGCTGTTCTTTCATCTTTGTTGCTTAGCTGAGTTCTTAAGTATGGACTGAGAACACCAGGCTACTACTTTTCATGCATTTAGCTATCTTAAATGTTAGAAGAAGTTATTTTTTCAGATTTCATTGAGAATACTACTTTAACAGCTAATAATTTCTCAGTGAACAATTTGTATTTTATGGAAAAGAACTTTTACATTAAACAAATGGTGTGGTTTTATTCAGCATGGTGAAATACTTCGTTTTATTTTCAGTTTGAATGACTTTGGAGTTAATTCAAATAACTTTTTAGACTCTACACGTGGTGTTATATTTAGGTTTATTTGTTCTAATCAGTTTAACTTGTTTAGTTGTGTGAACCTTTTTAATCCTTTTCCACTGCTGGTTTCTTAAACACTTTGGGACTAATTCGCTAGCAGCACAATGAGATCATCAATAATTGCTGGAAGAAATTTGTTGTAATTCTGTAGTAGCAGTATATAAACCACAATTAATTAAACAAGAAAACCGATTTGTTAAGTTTTATTCCATTTACAAAAAATATAAATTTTTAATCACTGTCTTGTCTCAATGCCATTAATGCTGCAATAGGAAATGGTGAAGCTAGATTATAATGAACTGCCTAGGAACGAGATAGATTTGTTTTATTAGTGTTCAGTGTTGCAGCAGAATAATAAATGTCTAATTAGACTCCAACTCCAGTATGTAGCACTTCTGTAGAGTGCCTCTCATTGACCACTGCTTCAACTAAAACGTTGAAAGAACAGATGGAAGATAAAGAAATAAGGGGAAAATGTACTTCTGCACTGAAAAAGAAATGAAAATGTGCTCTGCCTAGGTCAGAGTTATAAATGTGTTTGCTCTAAGTATGTAATTACTTACTCAAAAAATAAGCTGCAGCTGTTAATGGAGGAGTGTGAAAACACTTTTTCATGGAATTTGTTTCCCCTATTCCTTCTGAAGTGCTGCGATACAGAGTGGAATCTGAAACAGAAAGTTGGGTTTGTACTTTATGCTTAATAATGAACCATCAAAAAATGCTTTTATTTGACTCAAATTAGGGATTTAGTCAAATATGTAAATAGTACCCATACAATTGCAAATTTGTATCTACCAATGTTAAAAGCAATAATTCATTTTATGTTAATTTTTGTGAGATTTTAGTGTCATCAAAGTAGCTATTCCAATGTTTGAAAGCAATGAAAGATGTTTTGATTCATTTCTGAAAACAGGAAAGAAACCCAAACCAGCTCCAATTCACAAAGATTTTTAAAAATCCATTTTTATTCCTGACGTACAAATATTCTTAGCTCTGAAGCAGGAGTCACATTTTATTATCCTCTTTGTAGTAATGGACTTTGTACAGTGTTTTTGGTTTTAGTTTTTACCATTGAAAGCTACTAATAAAAACTCACTTCCAGAGTTACTCAAGTGCTTAGTGCTTGCTTAGTGCAGAATTGCATCTCAGAGATAGTGGTTCAATTTGCATGGGTTAACAGACTATTTATTCTGAAAGGGATGTATTAATAGATTTAGTGTTCCTAACTGTAACTGGGTACAAGTGTGCAGAAGATTTCTGAGTGTGTATTATAAATTTAAAATTATCAAACCAGCTACCTTCAGAAGTTTCCACTTTGTCCCACAGCCCATAGTGTGGGAGATCAGCACATACTCAAAATTATTGCAAGTACTTAATTTTTACGGCATTTTCCTCTTTTTTTGTCAGGAAGTGTTGGACCCCTTAACCAAGTCCTTCTATGTGCAAGTGTTCTGTTAAAGAAGTATTTGACTGGAAAGAGGGAGAATTTATTATAAGTCGTTAATTCTTTTCAAGTATTGTGATTCAAAACCACTAAAATTTATTATTTATGTACTGTGTTGGAGGTGGGCTGTCAATAAATAAATGGACCACTTATAAGTCTTTCTGTCCCAGCCCATGCTTTTCAAAGCAAGCTAAGAATGAATTTATGGAGGAGTGATGTGTTAGAACCAGAGCTGCTGTTGTTTCACTGATTTTTCTAAGTTACAGATGCTATTTAATAATCTGATTTAAGCCAGGTGCTCTGAAAATGTCCTGTGATTTCTACACCATTCTGCAACACTCCAAAGTAACTTTTAGAAAATGGATGCTGCTTGATCCTTAGATGTGAGGAAGAGAGAGGGGGGTATTATTATTATATCAAAATAGAGGAAATATGATAATTTTTATCTTTATTTCTTTTGTTCTGCTTAGGGTCTGGGAAGCACAGTGATTCCAAAAGCATCAAATGTGTCCTTGCTCATGGCAGGGAGGTTGGAAATAGGTGATCTTTCAAGTCCCTTCCAACCCAGGCCATTCTCTGTTTCTGTGGTTCTGTGGTCACTAAAGCTCAGATTTGCTTTCTTAGTACATTAAAATAATGTACCAAATTCTTTTTTTTTTGTTTTCCCCTCCTAGTGAGTGTTACCAGTATGGGGAGAGATCTGAACAAGGTACTGAGTTTTAGGTAACTTCTGTTTGAAATGATTTAGATTGGCACAGTAGGTTTTTTCCCTTGGCTTACATTGCAATGAATAATTGATACACGAGGTGCAAGATGACACTGTATATAAGGTTACTTTTCTAATCCAGGAAAATGCCACAATGTAAAGGAGCCATAAAATAGTTTGCATTTCTATTTATGAGAAAATTATATTGTTTTTTCCGAACATTCTTTGATTTAGGTTTTGTATTCCACTTTCAGGTTTTCTTCTCTTTTCATCTGTGACTTTATTTATTCTTTTTCCATTGTCTGAACTTGTAGTTTTTTGTTCTGTTTCGTTCTTATATCAGTTGCCATAAGTCCTGATATTTTAAATTTGTTATATCAGCTGAAGAATATATCTGAATAAACACGAGATTGCTGTGTATTTTGGGCCAAAAGCATGAGGAACCCATTGTCACCTGTTAGTAGTGTGTTTTTTTTTTTCCTTTGGTGTTTGTTGTGTTTTTTTTTCTTTTGTTTGGATTTGAGTAAGAATAATGTGGTAACACTACACATTAATGTCTGATTTAGTAAAAAAGACAAATACAACCAACTTAACTTCCATGGTATCTTATGGAAAGGTTGTAAGAAGGGAGCAGTAGAGAACTACCTCGTTTTTTATAACAATATCTCAGAATTTGCTGCTTCTGCACCACTTTTGAGTTCTTAGATACTTTCTTTTGATACTTACAAGTACTTCCTCTTTGTTTTCATCATCTTTCAGTTGCCACAGAGTAACTGTTTTATTTCAGATATAGTCAAAGCAAGACTCTCTAGTATGACTTCAGTGTAGGGTGTGACTCTGGTTTGTTTCTTCAGCACACCTCAAGACAGCTCACACTTCAGAGCTCAGATGAAAACTGAACAGATGTGTAAATGGAGAGAATTTAAACTGAAGTCTTTCTTTCAACTATGGAATTTAAAGGAAATAGATAATGTTTAGAGTAAACAGTGCTTACTCCTCGTTTTCCCTTGATAGTGGGATCTCAGAACCTTTGAATTTAACTTTTTTAATTTAACACTAGCTAAATTGAGTTCTAAGGCTACTCAGGCTCATGATAGTGATCCAGTTTTTTTGAGACTTGTTTCACGGTGTTTGTCATGACTAATTCATCTTGAAAACCTCTAGCTGTGCATACCATTGCAAACATAGCAGAATTAAATCAAAATTATGAAATAGGCCAAGAATTGTTTGTGTACATGAGTTTATATCCATACTGAAAATAAGTGATAATGAAGGTAGGGCAATTATTGCATGATATTTGATGAACCTAATTCAGTCATGTATCTGACTCTATGCAAATATTCCAAGTACCCAGAAAAGAATTTTTTTAGGGTTTTTGTTTCTGCCCACCACCCTTCTGTCTCCCCACTTCCCTGAATAATTTGAAATGTGCATGAAACTTTACCAGTAACACTTAAAAATACAAATAAAATTATGAAGTCCAGCTCTTCTACCATGAAACAAGTTGTTTAAGCTGAAGCAAAGTTGGTTGTGTTTTTCATCTCTGCAGGACTGAGTTATTTGGGATTCTGTTCATTTTCATTGTGAAGCACACAAGTAATAGGTATCAGTTCTCAGATAATATCAAGGCGATTTTTTTACTGTAATCTGTGTGTTTTCTATGATTTTTTGCAGCTGGAATTGTAGATATGCCCATGTGTCTGCTCTGTGAAAATTCAAAGGTGCATTCACAGTGTGTGAAAAGTCATTCAGTCCCACAAGTGTGTTGGCATTTTTCTCAACTTGCTGAGTGCATAAGCAGTAAATTTTAAGTAATTGCCACGTAGAAACCTCATGCATATAACAGGACCATTTTAGCTATGCCTATTTGTCAGCAGCTGCATCCCAGAATGGATTTGTTAAATGAGTACCACTGTTCTGCAGTCTGCACTTGTATGTGCTTTTTCCATTGCCTGATGATCTCAGCAAAGCAGAAACTCTTCCCCCACCCCACCAAGTAGTCTTCTGAGATTGTGGAAGTACTAAATTTTGTTCAGAAAAGTGATATAATAGGTAAGGCTTTCAATCACCTAAAGTTTGGCTGTATTTTTCACTATTGGTTCATTAAATCTTTTGTCTTGTTGCTGGCAAGTGTCTTTCAACATCGTCATTTTTGGGGTTTCTCATCACAAAATACCATGACAGATGAAGTATCAGGTAGAGTTGAGCTCATCCTTCTGCACTAACCCTTTGAGTTGAGCTTGTCTTATTCCATATAAAGAGCATCTTCTGAGCAGTCACAGTTCAGCAGCTTATAGCAGGGGTAAGGGGCTGAAAGAGGAGCTCTCCAAAGTCCCTGAGCTGGAAACATCATGGGGATGTGGCTGGGCTAATTAACCTTGTGTAATTCATCTTCAGTACTCTGGTGTTCCTTACTCTTCTCTTTGCAAACAGAACCATTTAACTTTTTTTAATGCGTGTCCCGTTCTTCTCAGTGAGAATTTTTAGTTTGATCTCGTCCTAGCAGTGTATTAAACTAGATCTAGTCATTAGTCTTGGTGTAGTCTGCTAAAAATGCATCTTGAAATCCAGAGTTTTGTGTGAGATGTAGTCCACTTAAAAATGCAATACCCACTGTGGTTAGTAGAAATTCATATTCAGAAATTTTGGAGAAGGTCAGGTTGCATTTTCTTTTATTTAAGAAAAAATACATGGTGTAGAGGCTGCATTTATTTTATATGTTATAACTATATTAGTATATAAACATTTAGACTAAGTTTAACTCTATATAAACATATAGATATATTTACATATTTCATCACTTGATTTGCACTGCTTTCAAAGCTAATAAATTACATGTCCATGCATGACTTGGCTTCTGGCAAGAAAGTTGACCAAAACTAAAGACAAATTAAGTGCAATAACTGAAATGCTCTGAATGTGAAAATTGAAAACATCCCCCAAAATGTGTAATTTTGTTTTCTGTAAATAGAAGCCACATCAGAAATGTGTACTATTTTTTTTTAAGTGTTGATGTCAGTGCAGCTGAGCAATGGAAGACCTGGTACTGGCTTGTTCAGCAGAGTCAGAATTATGCTGTTCCAGGTCATTGCGGGTCATCTGGTTAATGCTGGATGTGAAAGGCTGTGCTACATTCCAGCCTTTGTCCTACTTTCCTGAAACAGATGCTCTTCGCTGAGGAGACACAATTAATTCCTATGAAATGGGTGGGTATCTGCTGGCCATTGCTTAAATGCAGCCATTTCTGTTAGTTTTGGTTAAATCCTTTGCTGTTTGTAGCTGCAGGAGTTCATATTTCAAGGTTGTCAATTTCTTAGACTCCAAGAGAAGCTGAACAAATGGAAATGCAAACACCTAATATAAATACTTTCAGTGCCTTTAAGCTTTTTGCTTATTTGGCAAGCAGTTGAGCTTATTAACCCTGAAAAAAGTAATCTGAAATGGTAACAAATATAAGTGTTAATGCAACCTCTTCTTTCACAAAAAGAACCTGAAATTTGCAACACCACGTCTCTTGAAAGACCTGTAGTTTCTCACTGAATGTGGTTTAATGAATTTTTCTTTCTCTCTTTGACTGTTTTTTGTTAAGCAGTAATTCTCCTGTAGAAGATTAAGCTAGTTACTAGCAAAAATAAAAGGCGATACATCTGAAAAAAATGATAGCACAAATTTCCTTGTGCATGTGAAGTGCACCCAGTAAATTTTCAGTGGCAGATGTGCTGCTTTTATTGTTGGCTTCCATGGGCTGCAGTGAGGGGAGCTGCCAAACCTGATCTTCTGTGGGCAGCGCCTTGCTGATCCTGAGGTTTCAAGGCTAATCTCCATCACCTACAGGGCTGAGTGTGCACATTTGGGTGGGGAAAGCATCCAGGAAGGGTTTGGAAGGCTGGGAGGCACCGGTGTAGTCATGTGGAAGAGGCTTCAGGTGGAATCCAGGCTTGGATTGGTTTTCTCTCTCCTGGGCAGCACAAAGCTGGATTCACACTGCAGCTTTTGGTGGGATGTTATGGTGAGAAAGGAAATGGGGAAATGCAGAGTTCTGAAATGCTGGATGGAAAGGAGAGGGATGGGGCTGATGTACAGTAATAATATGGCAGAAGGGAGAGGAACAGGACATGTGGTTTGAGGTGTGAAGGGTAAACTATGGGGAAATGGCATCATTTCAGATGTGTACAGAGATCCCTGCTATGTGTAGCTGGTTCAGCCTCACTACACAGTTTAGTCCTAATCAAATTGCAACTTAAAATGTGTTCTAAGTTCTTCATTAGAATTAAGAAATTACGTGTCTTGAACATGCTTCATCTTCACATACTTTCTGTAATAAAAGAATAGAATACATTTCAGGGTGAAACATCAAATACCAGTGTAATGGTATTACAATGGAATCTGGGCTTCATTGGTTTTCTCTCTCCTGGGCAGCACAAAGCTGGATTTGCATGGCAGCTTTTGTGGGATGTTATGGTGAGCAAGGAAATGGGGAAATGCAGGGAGTTGTGAAATGCTGGATGGAAAGGAGAGGGATAGGACTGATGTACAGTAATATGGTGGAAGGGAGAGAAACAGGACATGTGATTTGAGGCATGAAGTGTGGACTGTCTGCTGTAAAGTATAGGGAAATAACATAATTTCAAATGTATACAGAGATCCCTGCTATGTGTAGCTGGTTCACCCTCACTACGCAGTTTAGACCTAATCAAATTGCAACTAAAAATGTGTTCTAAGTTCTTCATTAGAATTAAGAAATTACAAGTCTTGAATGTGCTTCATCTTCACATATCTTCTGTAATAAAAGAAGAAAATACTTGTCAGGGTGAAATATTAAATACCAGTGTAATGATATTAAATACCAATGGTTATAAATAGATTTTTCTTTTAAAAATATTGTGCAAATTTATATTATCTCTTTTATCCACCTTCTGTTTTTTTTTCTCTGTGGCATCTCTTTAATAATGATGTTTTTGTTCCTGTGGTTGGTTTTCTTCCTGTGCCTGATTTCAGAAGAACAGCTTGAGTGACTTCCTCAATTCCGTTTTTATATAGTGACAAGTATCTCATGCTTCTAATCCAAATGCTGTGTGCCTGACTAGCCTCAATCCAGAGGGTGAATATCCTGCTATGAGCAGAGCCTATTCTAATAGTTTTCAGAATATCTATCAGCACTATTCTGCTATTCTGAGCTGCCACATTCTATAGTCCCTTTTACGAACCAAGAATTCATTTATAAAAAAGATGAGGAATTTATTGTTACTAATCCTTCCTTATTTTTAATGTCCACTGCTGCTGGATTAGTCTGCTTGCCATTTACAGGAACTATAATATTTGGAGCACACACTTTTCATTGTTTGTTTGTTTACATTTTATTTCTTTGCTTCAAAGTCTTAAGCCAGAAACTTAAAGCAGGGAACTCTCTATATCCTGCAGAAGGAATGAATAGCTACCATTTCTCATGTCAGGCTGCTGTGTTGGCCCAGTATTTTAAGTCATGAAGTTTTTTTTTTAGATGTTAAATTGTGCTTTTTTCTCTACACTGATAGTTCGACCAAGGGTATCATCAGTCAATTCAATTAGCACAGTCCTACCTATTTGGTAATGGGAATGGTAAATTAATTTTATCCAAAGATCAAGCTTAGGTTCTCCAGAAATAAGCAGAAGCTAGTAGAGTTTGATTTCCATTTCATACATGTGATATTTGTTGTCTTAGGAAGATCTGAGAATATCTGATTCCTACCTTCTATTTGTGTTAAAAATGATAGGTTGTTTTTTTTCCTTGATGTGTCCAACATTGTAATTATCACACTAAAAAGATTGGCCTTCTGATACACAACTTGAAATTTACTTTACTTTTAAATCAAATCTCATTCATGTTGCATAAAAAAAAATATAAAGATGGAAATATTTTTCCTTCTTCAATCTTCCTTACGTATTTGTTGCAAGACCTTACTTGTTAACTGTTCTTTTCATCCTCCTTGTAAACATTAATTTATTCTTGCCTTGTTTCATTTTTATGATTACGTTTTTTGTAATGTATTCAACAGGTTTAGGTGAAAATTGATCAAAGGGATTTTTTGATGTAGCTGTCTATTCATGAAAGTCAGAAGCTGCTCAATAGGTTTTTGGGTTTCTGCCCATGGATTATGATTGTCTTTCAAACAAGCCCTTGTGAAAGTGCTGACTCTGAGTATTTCCTGCATTTAATTGTAGATGCTTCAAGTCTGCATTTTGTCTTTCTGAAATGAAAAGTTTGATTTTTTGTTTTTTTGTTCTAGTTCATCAGAAATGTTTTTCTAGTTGTGCAGTCCAAGGTTATGTATTCTGGCCTCTGATTTAGCTACTTGACAAAGCAATGTGTGAGATAAAATGAAGTCTAGTTGATGCTTTGTAGCAAAAAAACACCCCAAAACCAACAAACAAGTCCCATCTCAATCAGATTTCTGTATTCCCAATACTGGTACTCAATGTTTTTGGATGTATATCTGGAGAGTTGGAAATGTATTAATTTCTAGTGGTATCTGCTGACAGACCAAACCCACCAAGCAGTCAAAAGAGATTGAACTTGAAAAGGAAGTTTTTCTGCAGGACTTGCAAAATTCTGGGGGTTGAACTCACAAAAGAGAAAACAGTTTGCATTTTATTTTTACTCTTCAATTAACTAAACATGTAAAAACGTGTAAAAACATGTATAAACTTCAGCCTTTGAATAACATTTTTAAATATGGCTTTTGCAGACCTGCAAAATTATGCTTCAGAATATCATATAAAGTTATTTCACAGTAGAATAAAGAAATCACTGCTTAATATAATTTTAATCGTTTTATGAAACCAAAGCTCTTAACCTGAAACATTGTTTTGGCATTTCATTCATTTAACAAGACTTCATTGATTCTTAGAACATAAAGTTTTGAACTTGGTTCTTGACCGTCTGTAGTTGTTTAGTGTAAAAAAAGTTGAGTTGTAAATTTATAAAAGCTTCTTATGACAGAAATTGCATGAGTCTGGTACATATGTGTGTGGTTAGGAATGTGTGGTATATTGAATTACACATTTTTCATTTGCACTCTTCTTAAAAAGGAATATATCTTTGAATCTCATTGCTCATAGCAGTTTCATGTAATGTGACCAAGGCTGAAGTTTTTTTGGCTTATACTTCTTCCCCTAAAAGTTCATGACAGTTCATTAAGAGTAACTTTTAGAAAGCAGGTAATGGACTCAAATAATTTAAATAGCTCTGAAGTGCTTGGGTATCTTCTGTAGCATACAGATATGAAGTGTGCATACATATGTAAACTCTCTTAGAATATTTTGCAGGCATGTTATTGAGCGTTTATATTAATAGGTATTCAGGAGCAGTCTTCTGTTTCTGCTTTGCTTAGTCATACTCCTAAAGTGCTTCCTCTGCAGAGCCTATTACAGCAAATCTTTTGAAGTGTTTCATCAGAAGCTGCAGGTGCCTAAGACAAGTGAGACACCCGAATAGCTGCCTTATGAGATCTGCTCATCATGTGGCATTCACACAGACTCATGTTTGTTTACAAGTCAATTTAAATTTCAGCGCTTGCACTAAGCACCAAGACAATGGTTAAAGATTTATTTCCGTCATAGTTACTGAAGAAAGAAATAGGATCAGCTAACTGATCTATTTCCACTACACTCTTTTCAGAGATTCACTTTATTGCTGCAGCAGATGAGGGAGCAATAGCTAAAATAGGCTCAAAGTTGTCATTATTTGCTGTGTTTACCACAAAGGGCACATGCTAAAACCTTACTCAATCCAGGTGCACATTTAAGAAATCACTTAACTTATTTAAATTGTTAAACTGGGGATGACAAATTAAAAGCCTGATTCGTTGTTTATTTTCACAGCGCCAGTTGCCAGAAAAATTGCCATCCTCCTACATTGTTTCTAAACATTTTTCCTTGGGAGAGTGACCAAATTTTTCATCATTTCTGACTTTGCCAGGATGCATTTGTTCTGCGACTTAAAGCTGTTAGATATGCTCTAAATACTCTGGGAATTACAGCTCGCTTGGATGGCACTGTTAGTCAGCATCTTCAGCTGCCCTGGCTCCCAGAAGCTGCTTCAGCGTCGAGCACACAAAGCCATGCTCAGCTCTTGGCTTTGGCCCTGTGCCTCAGTGGGGCTTTTCCTGCTGGCATCCTTTGTGTGCCTGGCAGCTCTGAGAAACACTGAGCTATCCTGAGGGAGCAGGTTGCTCCGTCTCCCTCCCTTTGGATCCCCCGTCTCCCTCCCTTTGGATCTTCCATCTCTGTCCCTTGAATCCTTTATCTCTGTCCCTTGGATTCTCCACTTACCCATGTGCAAGGCAGAGGGAAAGAGGGTGGCACAGCTGCTTTTGGGGGGTTGGAAAGGGTGGGAGAGGAGGTGTAGGGAGGAGGAAACACGATGGTGCCTGCAGTAGAGGAAAATGGAAGAGGATATGGCAGTGGGATGGGATGAGAGCAAGACGAAGAGGAGCTGCAGCAGGGTGTGGTGAGGAGACAAGGCTCTGTGCAATATAAGGAGGAGGAAGCAATGGCCATGGGCCTCTTTAGGGAAATGCAGAACAAATCTCTCAGACAGGGTGCTTAGAGCTGTGTTAGAACCCTGCTCCATTTGTGTGTTCACTGTTGTCATCAGCATTAAAGTCATTCAAGCAAGAGCGCACACAAAGATGATGATGTCTCCTTTGTCTCTTCCGATGATGTAGCAACATCTCCAGATAACCCCAGTCTTGCTGGAATTTTAATCCCTGATTTTGGAGTTCTGGACACAGCCAGCCTGCTGTTGTCCAGTGAGTGTCTGTCTTCACACTTGGAGAGGGTTCTGGGACACTGATGGTTTTGCTCCAAATTTAGGACATCTTAAATTGTTTCTTTTCCTAGGTAGAACAGTTTTACAGCTGCCAACATTTTCAAGCTTCACACCATCACAGAGTTCATTTCACATGTGCATTAACTTCCTGAGTGTATCCTAACTAGGAATGCTAAAACTTTATATGTCTGTATGCCCTTCCTTTTTCTTTATTTTGAATTTTATTTCTTAGGCTGTTCCACACATTGGCAGTGTGCCAAATATGATTGAGTTAAAAAAGTATCACACGTGTTTCAAATTTGGATATTGTATTAAGTTGAAAGAATGTAATACATAAAATAAACCAATATTATTGTTTCATGAATGTATGTATAGAAATAGATTAATTGTATGAATGTGTATTTATATAAGATTCTGAGACCTTATGTTGTTCTAAACTGTGCAGTAAACAGTCATCCTGCAGAAATCAGGAAGAATTTCTGTCTAGCTCTTCTCTCATATTCATGTCTGGCTTTTGCATGAGCTAAGAATACTCTTTAGTTATCCATGCTTGGAGCCCGTCTGAAATTGTCAGTTTTAAAAGTTATAAAACCCCAAAACATCCAAAGGCCAAAGCTAACACTTCCCTTTCCTTCTTTTTTTGCATGTCTTAGATCATTGAGGTGGAAGTGAAAAATACCACAGCAGAAGACAGAGCAAGCTCCCAGCACTGATCTTTCCCTCATTTATCAGTGCAGTATTTGGGAGGGGACAGAGGGAAGCTTAATGTATCCTTCTGTGAATGCAGCTTCCCCCTGGCTTATGAGAACTATTTTGCCAGTTTTATTTCTTCTTTTAGCTGCCTCCAAGTTTATGGCCCATCTGTTGGACATAAACAAGCCAACAACTTGTCTTGGGTTGCAAGAGCTGCCTGATTCAAAGGCAATTTGAAGCAGAGCCCGCTGTTGGACAGGGAGGATGTTGTGTGCAAAAATTGGATGTGTGCAGCATTGAAGAGATTTTTGTAATACAACAAGTATTGGGGAGCAGCAAATATGAGTGACTTGTGGCTGGAAAAAAATAGAACTGACAGATTCTGCAGAGAGCTTGCTCTTCCTTGACATGGTCTGTTGTCAGAATCTCTAAATCAGACATATGCAGGCATCCTTGCAAATGATTACCCTCTTGAAGGTCCTGCATAGAAATAATGGAAATTTTTTATTCAGTTGCAGGGCATCAGGATTCAGCAGCTTCATAAGTTTTATGAAGTCAAAAGCTTTTTGCCATCACTCCCTGATGTAAGGAATTGTATGGATTATGTGGAATTTAGCTGCAGCTCCAAGGCCCTGTCCTGCCCCATGGTGGCCTTACAGACAGGTGTTTTGATGCTGAAAGTGTTGGTGCTCCTTCTGCTGCATCTGTTGTCAGCTCCATGTGCCAGCACATTATTGGGCTGTAATGCAGGGCTTGGAGAGTTTTATTTATGAAATAACCCAATTTTAATATCAGTGCTTACTTGGTTAGAAAACTCTCAAATCGTCTTTTGAGAACAGTGGTTTTTTTGCATAGTAAAACTGCTACAGCAGAGTAGTTTTATATTAGAATATTCTCCATATTTGTAAGGATAAATGTATTCACTATATTGACAATGAACACTATTAGCTTGGATAATAAACACTTTTAGCTTTGTTGCTGGGCCCCAGTGGTTGTAGACGATCTCTTTGGATGTTAAGCTTTTGTGTTTTGGGGTTTTCTTAAGCTTCCAAGGTTTTCTGAGTCACCTTAAAAAGTGCTTCAACCTGCTATGAGTTGGTCAAATAAAATGCAAAGCAAAGTCAAGTTTTTAAGTTAGTGCAAATCTGGAGCTTGCATGCCTGGGAAAGAGAGGTCAGTATTTACATAATCCAAGGAATCAGAGGTGCCTATAGAAACATGTCAGAGACTTACACTTGCATGATAGAATATGCACTGATTGCTCATCATTGTGGCTGAATTTGTAAATCTTGATTTGATGAAAAGTGGGCAAGAACTATTTGCTTATTCATACAAAGGCAAGGTGATGTTAGTAGAGTCCAGAAAAATCATTGCTTTAGGCTGATGTGCTCATTTTATCTACAAGCTTGAGGCAAATTCTCTATTTCAAAACTTCCCTTCTTTTCACTGGTTTTTTTTTATTTGTTTGTTTTGGTTGCTTGATTAGTTTCACTCTTCTGAGGAATTTCTTCCCATCAGGTAATATTTAAGCAAACAAAAACTAGCAGGGACACTTTGTGTAATCTTGAGTTTTCTGTGCAAACCAGTTTCTTTATCCCACTTCCCAAGTAGTTACATCTCTTCTTTTAATATTTTCAAAAGTTTGTTTATTTATTTGTGTTTTTGTTTGTTTGCTTTTGTGGTTTGTTGGGTTTTTTTGTGATTTTAATACTTGGCTTCTACTATTCTGTGTTATCACAGCAGCACTGAGAAAAATTTTCAACTACAACTTGCCAAAACAGAAGATCATATTGATCGTTAAGTGCAGAAGTGGTCTCTGATCTACACTTGCTACTCTTAAATTGGTGTCTGTAATTGCGCATCAATTCACCTTTCCAGCTTTTGATATAGAATTGACTATGTAGCATTTTGAGTTGCTTTCTTCCATTTACTTCTGTTTTCAATATTCCATTTAATTACTTGGCTTAGACTAATACATGGTTTTCTTCTTACATCCAGAAAGTATAGTTTTACTTTAATTGTCATATCTGATTTCACATTAGTGTGCTGTATCCTAGCAACTTAATTCTGTGGTAATTTTTCTTACTTTGTTGTTATTATTTCTGCAGTTTGACCAACCTTTTCTTTTCATTCTGTTGCAATGAGAATCTAAATATGGCTCTGTCTAATCTGCCATTCATTTCTTCAATAAAATGGAGACTATCCAGCTATGAGAAATGGAGTCTAGATTAGTCAAGTCTACTGAAAACTGATGCAATGTGGATCTTCTTGCTGTGTTCATGGATTTCTATTCCTTATTGTTTATTCAGATGAGGTAAATGCAGCTTTTTGCCCTGAAATCTCTCTTGACCCTGAAAAACTTTTTTTTTTTTTTTTTAATCTTTGGTGCATACACAGTTACATTTTGCAGAATTGACATTCACACTGGGGAGCTTGTCCTGACAAGTGTGTGTTTATATCTCCAAGGCTGTTAGTCTGGGAAACTAAATGGAAAGAACTCTTACTTCTCTATATGCCTGATGTGACTGCAAATAAGTTCTGCTTATTGGGGATCTATACAGGTTTTTTATTAGACTGTATTTTGTTTTTGTTTGGTTTTTTTTTTTCTCTTTTAGATTTTGCATGTTTGTAATGATTGGACACGTCTGTTGTTGAAGTGACATATGTATATTATAATTTATTTAGCATCACTGTTCTTCTGGGTAGTCCCTTTATCAGAATACATTTTGGGAAGACATTTGTTTACATTTTGAAATAGAAAGCCAACATCATCCTGGATGTAAGATTAACAGCAAGCTTGGAGAAAATAGGATTGGAGTGCTGGGCAGCTGGAATTATTTGAAAGTGCATTGGGCTGCGGAATTAAAGGACAGATGTTCTTCCATGTAAACTAATATGGATGTATTAAATATGAGAGCAGTGTTGACATGTTTATAAAAATAAAAAGTACACTATATATGTATTTTTATACTGAGAAGAATTTTGAACCTTTTCTGACATTACCAAGTTAAACATCAAAATAAATAAAATTTGTTAAACTTATGCAAAATATTTTCTTACCGAAGTGCTCACTAATATAAGGATCATCTTCAAAACTCTAGCTTGATTTACTGAATTTCACTCTTTGGCTGTAAGCAATTTCTAATTGAAAAAAGGGACAAAGCTATTTCTGGGGACGGGGAGAATGCCTATGCTGGTTGATAATTTTTGAGAAATAAAATTCAAAATGTCTTTGGGGAAAAGTGTGCCTTGTTAGAAAAAGCACTGCTGTAAATACCTGTGACCTCATTATATATGTCCTAGAGTCTGTAAAGTCAGAGACCCAAGAAGACTGGAGTTGTTGAGAATCCCTGTGGTCAGAAATAGATGTACAGAAAATCCCAACTGCACCTTCTGGCTGCTGTGGGCATTGGGAATCCTGGGGGAAAGCAGTAAAGAATAATAAACTTTTTGTCACAAATCTGCTGTGGAAGGGATAAGACACTGTTCCAGCTTGAACTCCCCAATTCTGTGCTCTGCAAACACAGACATGACTATAGTTTACCTTCCCTATATCCCCACTTTCCTGAGATTCTGGATTTTTATCTTTTTGTATAATATTTACTCAGTAATTCATCTTTTCAGTTGATGGACTGAATGCTTGTGCCAGTTAATGAGCAAAGTAAATTTTTTTTTAATCTCCCCAATGGAAGACTCCTCACCAGTCCCTTCACCTTATGCTTTCAGTATTAAGAGTGTTTTAAAAATGTGTAGTTATTATTAGAATCCCCAGGAAGAGAAAGAAAAGTTGATCTGCATGTTAGTTTAAGGGTAGAAAATACTCAAATAAAAAAATGTAATCAGAATATTTAACACTTCCTAAATTGTGGCTTTTACTAATGAAATTTAACGTAATGTATCAACATATTTTTCCAGGCACAAATGAAGAAAAATAGAGATCCAGTTTGTTTTAATCAATTTTTATTAATTCTGCCCTGAAGCTCTTCATGATTTCAGCATGGAACACAAACATGCAGAGAAGCAGACAGAGGGGAAATCTGTCTCATTAATCTCTTTTGGACAGAGCATGGTGGAGAGTCATTTAGGATGCAGACAGGTTTTATGGATAACATGCTGTCTGTGTTTCCACCCAGGACCAGAAAGGCTTCTGTGTCCTGGTCCAAAAAGGTGCCAAGCTGTGAGTACAGAGAGTGCAGTCAGGGAAGGGGTGAACAAAGTTTCCTGTCTTCATCTTGGGAGGTGGGGGGAAAAGGCCAAGGTCTACAGATTTTTCTTCTATGAAAGGAGTTATTGATATTACACTATGTAACTGTGTCTTATCAGAGGCCTTCAGTGCTGGTTACAGGCATCCTTATTTCTAATTCATGAGAAATATTTGTAGAACTGTAAATAGCTGATTTTGAAAGTTTTTTTTTTTTGTTTAAGTTTTGGTTTTCCAATTTGAGATTAAATATTTTCCCATGTTTGCTTTGAGGATTAAAAACTCCAACAATAATAGAAGAGAAAAATATTATGAGAAATACTTTTAAAAAGAAAATCAAAGCCCACACAGCCCCCCAAACCTGGAGGAGATAGCAGTCAGTGTTTTAATGAATAGCAGATTTTAATGTGCAGCAGATGGGAAGAACTTGATGTGCTGAGCAGTTTGAGGCTTTTTGAGGCAGTTTGCTCAGAGTTATCTACAAACTAGAAATCTCCCAGTTCTTCAGCCAGGAGCTGGAAACCTTCATATGCCAGGCTCCAGCTCTGAGCTTTCATGTGCTCCTGAGCAGAAGCACTCTCAGATTTCTGTGCTCCCAAGTGCATTTGGGCTCCCTGTTGCAGGGAAAAGGGACGCAGAAACTTGGGCACACAAAGGCTCTTCCCCGCCAGTTCTCAGGAGCTGATAAATAATTGCTGATGTGCTGCCACCATGTCCAGGAGCTGCCACCATGGGAAGGGCAACCTCCCCAGCTCGCGTGCCCTGAAGTTTCTGATTTCATAAAAGGTTAATCAGCTTTGAGACATTTTGATAGCGTTTAGCGTTTTCCAGAAATCCATTAGAAAATAAGCAGCTCTGTTTAGAATTGGTATTGAAATGCAGCATATTACAGCTGTGCAAAATTAGGTACTCACCTGTCTCTCCAATGTGGAATGCAGTTTATATATTACGTTTTATAAGTTGTTTTCTGAAAGAAACTAATATATGATTTAGCTACGGAAAGCCTATGTTCTGTAACAGACCACAAAACTCTTCCTGTTCTTACAGGAAAGCACAAATTGAAGTATTTTTGTGTATTACTGTCCATATTTGTATGGACAGTAATACACAAATTTGTCCCAAATTGAAGTATCTTTGTGTATTACAGTAATACACAAATTTGTCCCAAATTTAAGTATCCTTGTTTCTTACTGTCCGTACACCCCGTATTCCTAATCTCCACCCCCAAAAAATAGTTTTGCTTCATTGAAAGTTAAGTTTCATTTTTGTAGCAACTTCAGTGGCCATTCAGTTTTTCTACTGATCCATAGTGTAGAATCTGAAAGAGATAATCTTTCCCAGAGAACAGGGTAGGAGGGGGAAAGTCCCAGCTGACAGCTCCCTTTTGGTTTGGCTTTATAGATAATAAACTGGTTCTTAAGTATCTGCTTGTTTGTTTCCCTCCTCCGATATTTGTGAGTTTATTTTTTTTAAATGAGGGAGAAAAGAACAATGAGTGCAATAAGAATTCCTAGTTTGATAGAGGGCAACTGAGTTATAAAACTAAACCACTGAGGATTTACATGGAAATTTGCAAGGAATTTAGGAATTTGCTTTTTTTTTTTTTTTTTTTTTTTTTGCTATATCTTCTGTGTTACAACTTGCATTTTGGCTTTGGAGACTGAGAGTTTGCTGTCATAGTCAAGCTTTTTTTTTTTCTTGTAATGTGTCTGAGTGCTAAGTCACCATTTTAAACCCTATTTACTGCTACTCTTCTAGAAAGTTAATGTAAAGGAGGATTACAGCCATCATCTTTTGATGTTTCACTACATAATATTATAGAAATTGGTTGCCTGGGTTCCCTGAGTGTCTTTCCTGCCGGATGAAAGTCATTAGGAAATTTTAAATATATATTTTGGTTTAGTCTGCTGCCATCTCTTTATGGGCAGGAAACTCAATCCAAGACTGGCAGAACAACACTGGTGTAGGAAGGAAATATCTGAGGGATGATCTGTAGTTATTTGTCCAGGAGTCTGGATATGGAGGAAAATCAGAGTGCACTAAATGAGCTTCTGAGCCATCTCCTGTTGTACAGGAGAAGGGACCACCACTTGGATATCTCCTCATCTCTTTGATGCCAAATCAGAGAGCAGACTCCCCCCTCAGGCATCAGGGGCTCCTGGCAGGTGTCACCTGTCTCAGATAAGTGCTTTAACCAGCGGGCCTGGAGAATGCTGCTCCATGAGTTCCCTCTCCAGAACAGCAGGTTATAAAGTGTGAGCTACTCCACGTTACCATTCTGATAAGAGCGTGAAGTAAAATAACTTACCTCACTTGATAAAAGAGCTTAATATTCCCTTGGTGGGACAGGATGGATTCAAACTCTTCTGAGCAGTGACTCTCTTCTTTGCCATTTTTTGATTATTTAAACCACCGCACTTTTGGGATTCCATACTTCCCACTTAAACGGCAGTGGATCAGCAGTACCCTGTTCCCTTTGGCTTTTTGTGATGGTTATTTGAAATACAAAAAGGTTCCTCATTTTTTTCCATCCTGTTTCTAGTGATGGCAAATTCTAGACCTGCTTATTTGGCAATGTTAGATTCTCAAGATAGATGCTTAAACCTCTGAGACCTGTGGAATGAAATTAAGTGTTTGCTGTCATCCAGCTTGTATATTTTCCTCTAAATTGCATCCTTTGCTCTTAAATTGCTCTTTTCTCTGAATGCTCTATGCAAATTGGACCCTTCCTGTTGACTTGGATACCACACTTAAATAATTGCAGTGTAAATGCTGAGTAACATTTCTCTGAAGTACCATACTTACCTGACTGTATTAAAGATGACTTTTGCAAGATTTAAGTTTTTAACTATTTTCTTTTGAACTTGAGAAGTTCTTCATAGTCTCCTCAAATTCATACATTTTTCAGATTTTTTTTTCCTGAAAAAGCTAATACCTGCCAAATGAAGTGGTGTGATTACTCATCACTGCTAGGGAAAAGAATTGTCTCAGTTCAATGCAAAGCCCAGGTAATATTTGTACAAAGAGAGAAGCAACAAGAGAAATCGGGAGTTATGATAATGGCAGTTCTGAAAGGCATTTGAAAATTCAGTCTACAACTGTGATGTATTGGGAAAAACAAATTAATTTTCCATACAGCCTGCTGTAAGGGTATAGGTCTTTCCTTCTGACCACCAAAGTGAATGTTCCAGGCTTGTGTTGCAGAATGATTAACTCACTGGAATATAAATTTGCTTGTATAGGTATTTTTAAATAGGTGCTGGCAGCCTAAAAATTACAAACCAGTTTTAGGTGAGATTTCTGTGAAATTTTTCATGGTTCAAGACCTTCATTCTCTACTGGTTAGCTATCCACCATGGTTTGTGCACAATAGGAGGACATTGAGCTGAAATTGCCTAAATGAGAGAAAAAGAAGAGCTCCTATGATTTTTCTTTGAGAGGCAGAAATTCCTGTCCTTTGGAATTATTCTTTTCCTTATGAGGTTCCTGATTACAAAAAAACCCTTTGTCTAGCCAAGGCATTTAAAGGAAGCAGTCAGTGGACTTCTGAACCAAACTCAGAGGGCTTATTTCAAGGATATTTTCATTATTGTTCTCTTTCTTATGTTTTCAGCAGTAAATATTTGTCACTGTTTTAATTGAAATAATTTAACGAACTGTTAACTCAAGTCTTTTTTAGGTGTTCGTATTGGTAACTTGCACTGACTTACTGATGTGGCTTCAGAAGTATATATATTTTGTAATTCCATTTGATCTAGATGTATTCAGAACCCTCATAAACAATATCTTGGTATCCCGGTTGGCTGATTAAAAATAAATATGAATGAAAATTCTGTCACTCTTCTCATATCCTTAATTCATACAACGTTCTAAAACCATTCACTTCCTAAATATTTTTTTAATTAGTTGGAACTTGCAAATTGTGTGTTAAGTTTATGCAATAAAGTCTTTTATATTAGAAATGCTCTATAATTACATTTTTTCAGTCGTGAAAAATGAATTAGTGCCGCATTTTATGTGATGACAAATTTTCCTGTTTGTTCTAATTTCACTGAATAGCATGCTGTAACTTCTTGGCACAGCCTAGAATAACTCTATTTAGCCATGAAAGTAGGAACTGTGCTTAGCACCAGAAAAGGCCAATATTGTGTGTAAACAATTAACTTACATGAAAGCCAAGCAGAGAAGGATGGCACGGGGAATTGGCTATCAGACACCAGTACACCAGTTTGTCCAGACAACTGGGATCGATGGAAGTGCCTGGAATGGAGTTTCAGCAGGACTGAGGGAAAAGTGGTGCAGATATTTTCTCTGCTGGGAATATCACTTTATCCCTGTCTAACTTTGTTTTGATGGTGGAGAAGTTGGAGATGGAAGACATCAGGGCTTTTTTTCTTCATTGCTGAAAATTCTGATTAGAGACATAGCCAAGCTTATGTTTTATTTTGTCCTATGGGAAAGTGTTGTTTTTGTTTTGTCCATTCCAGATGAAGACGGAAAATGCCCGAGAGACAAATTGTCAAAAGAAAACACATTTTGGTTCTGTCAAAACACTTTGTTTTGATAAGTGTGCTCTCCTGTTGTATTGTTTTTAACCTTTATTAAAGATTGGTAATCAGGTTGCCTGCTATTTGATGTAGTCTCTGTAGCCATTGTTCTTCCTGACGCTTCCTCGGTTCTTGTGAAGTGTCAGATGGAGCCAGCCAACCATGTTCTTGCTGAGCCCCAGAGAATTGGGAAACATGTCAAACAAATAAACAAACCCACCGGTCTGGGTCCACCCAAGCACCTCCATTTCATGCAGCTTTCTGAACTACATCCAGCTAATAAGTGAAAAGAAGGATTTTGGACAGGAGAGAGAGAGAGATAATAATGACTATTAATCTGATTGCTGAATTAGATTGCTCTTCTGGTACTGCCTTCTAATGCTCAGGTTAATATCTAGTTATTTGCTTTTCTTTCTGCCATGTGTGTGCTTTTTGCCATCGAGACACCCTGCTTCTTTGTGATACATATACAAAGTTCAGAATGCTTTTTTATGTTACAACTAATGCAATAAATGCATTGTTCAAATAGGACAGAATATTCCATGCCTGTGTATATTATTTGTGATGCCAGATGAATCTCTTGAGTCACTTAACTCAGAGCTTTTACTTGTCAGCTGGAAGGCTTCCTCAGCTTTTGAATCTGAATGCTGTGTCAGACGTTCAAAAGCTTTCCAAAAGTCAATGTACATTGCATTCACTGTGCTTCCCTTATCTGCATAGACACTCACTTTGTCACAGGGGGAAATTAGGTTGGTCGAGCGTGATTTGCTTTTTGTAAATCCATGTTGACTGCTCCTGATTGACCTTTTTAAACATGTTTTGAAATGAATTGTGAGGATTTACAATCTGTGGCTTATGCCTTTCTTGTTATCTCAGGTGGTTGCCTGATTTCCTTTTAAAACACAACAAACCCAAACTCCATAATGAATGATTTTGGCTTTGTTTAAAAGCCTTTGAAAATCTTTGTAAATTCCTTAGATGGAACATCATTAACCTTGTGCTGTTGTTCCTCACAAAACTGCATTATTTTTTCAGGCTTTTCTTCAAAATCCCACGATGACTCTTCCAATATAAATCACATTTATCCACACATTTTACTAACTCTGCTCTCTTTGTGTTCCTTGATATTTTGCCTAATGTAGCGATCAGGATCTTGGACCTACAATTCCCTTAATAAACCATGGAATAATTTAAAGATTTTTTTTTTAATAATAATTTTTTTAAAAACTGTCATTTCCACTTGATAGATAGGAAGGTAATTTTAAATGTGATTTTATTGTGCAAGCTGTGATGTATTGCACAGCAAGCAGTACACTGTGCTAGATGGGTGGTTCCCTACTAACTTCAGAATTTATGGGAGTATCTTTGCTGGATTTTGGAATTTTTTTAACTGAAAAATACAGTTTGGACTGCCTTGAGGATCCATTATTAGCTCCTGGCACTGATCAAGACATTTATTTGATCCTGGCTAAATATGATTCTTAAAAATTAGTTCCCATCCTAATTTAGCAGCTTCGGGCTGTTCCAGCAAGCTTAAGGCGAAATAGGTGATGCAGTTATCCAATATTAATGACCAATGGAGGACAAAACATGCTTTGGACAGGAAAGTTTATGATGTATTTACTTTTCACAGACCAGAAGAAATTGTCAGCACACCAGACAACTCAAGCACTACAGAAGCAGAAATCTTCACAGCACAAGATTTGTCAGAACATAATACAGCAGAAACAGTTTTGTAAAAATATGTAACCAAAACAGCTGTCTCCATTATTCTAATGTGACCTCTCTACTAATATATACAGTTTACACTGAGTCTAAATTAATTGGATAAGTAGCTGAATGATGCAAGCAATTTGAAATTCTCTGCCCTGCAAAAGCAGTCTCACTGCAATTAGGTGCCTGCCTTGCCCAAAGTAAGACTCTTCTTTTTTTCCTTTTTAAATACTTTTTTTCTTCCTTGAACCTGGATGCCTATTTCTAGCTGAGTTTAATGGGTAATCACTTGGGAATTTGTGCTGCTCCAGCCAATGTGAATTCCAAATCAGAATCTGTTGGTGGCTTTTCCATATGGAATGTAAGACTGGTTGTGCCCACAACAGGAGTAAATAAAAGATGGCAAAATAAAACAAAAGCAAGGTGAACATCTTTGGTGAAACTTCTCTGGGATATTATACTAATCTCCAATAAATTATGATTAAGATAGTACCTGTGTTACAGGTGATATTTCCTCTTTAATTAGGTGTTTGGTTCATGTTCAGTCATCTTATCTTCAATAGCCGACTTTAATCAGCAAACTTGATTGCTTTCCTATTCATCTCTTCTTTGAGATAATTTAGTAATGGACCATCCAGTTACTGTCTTAGAGCACTTAATTGAATATCTCCAATTTCAGTATCAATCCTTGCAGAGCTCCACCAGTGACTTCTCCTTGCTGTGAGCTGTGACCATGGCCTACTGCACTGTTCCTTAGCCAGGTATTTCCTCCTGCTGGATTTTACACCTCGTGGCAGCTTTGTTCCTTAATGTACCTGGGCAAGGGGCATTCTTGAAAGCCTTTTGTATAAATACACCCCTGTCCACAGCTTTTTAACATCTTAGTAAGACCCTAATACCTTTACAAAACTGGCTTTAAATTAAATTAAACCTTCTACCTCAATTTTATTAACAGCTTCTATTAATCTACTCAAAAAATACACCAAATTCACTGAGATATAAGGGTTTGTTTGCCTCTGTACTGTCTGCAAGGATGCACTCTTTTGAGCTTCCTGTCAGCTGCTTTATTTTTATTTTTTTTTTAATCAAGTGCTCTTGCTCCTTGACAATTAGCCCAACAAGAATATTGTTGATAAAAGATTAAGAAAAATATGTAAAGCACTCTTTTGGTGCTAATCCTCATAGTTCATCTGCTTAATGCCTGTTGTAGTGTTTAAATGGCATTTTATTTCACTATTAATCAAACCCTCCTGGACAGAAAGGTCCTCATTTAAACAAATTTTGTCAAAACTCACTTTAAGTAGTGGTGAGTGGAATAATCTAAAAAAAAAATAATCTGTTGGGGCCCCAAGGGCACTGACAGCCCTTGATTGCCATGAGCAGCATCACCTGGCACTGGAGCCTCACCCTCTGCCCCTGAGCCATGGAGCTCCATTTAAGCTCAGCCCAGGAAGCTGATCCTGCTCTGAGTCTGATGCCCAGTTATTGCTGCTTTCTGCCAATGGCTTTGGTGAGTTTTTTATATTTAAAGTAATTTAACTGCCATTAAAAGTGGGTTTTTGTTTGTTTTGTTTTTTTGTTGTTGTTTTTTTTCTTCTTAATTATCAAGGAAGATAAACTTAAATGCAATGATGCAAAAGCATGTTGCAAAAAAGCAGCCGTGGCAGAGTGTTCTGTGTCCTGTGACTTGATTAGTTTATTTTGCCCAATTTTCCACCCACACATTGTGGGTACTGAAGCTTAGGATACTTCTAATTTTTCCTATGGAAGTCTTTTATGTCCATTTCGGGTTTGTCTTAACATTGTTACAATATATTTTTTTCAGAAATTTGACTGAGAGTGTATCATAAGTGTATCATTTTCAAGGACATCTATCAAGAGCTTCTAGTTTTGGGCTCTCATTTTTCTTCCTTTTGTTGTCTGTATTTGCAGCTTCTGTAGATAAATGAAAAGGTTCTTGTGATATTCTCACGCATACAGGCAATTATCCTCTAGGTTGTTCAGATAACAAGCTTTTGGATGAGAGGAAACAGCCTCAAGTTGTACTGGGGAGGTTCAGATTGAATATTAGGAAAGCTTTTCACTGAAAAGTTGGTCAGACATGGGAAAAAACTGCCCAGGGAAGTGAGGGGATCCTTGTCCCTGGAATTGTGCAGAAAATTGTTGATGCTATGCTTAGGGACATGGTTCAGGGACGTACTTGGCAGTGTTAGTAATGGCCAGGCTGGATGATCCTGGAGCTCTTTTCCAACCTAAATGTGTATATGATTGTGTTTTCTTTTAATTTTTGGTGTAATTATTTTTTTTTTTTATATCTTTGCATTGCACCTCTGAAGAGTTAGTGGTTACACAAAAGGATCTAGGCATCACTGGGAGTCCCACCTGATGTGGGGAAGGCAGGAATGTGCTCTCCATGGAGTCCTGTTAGCTGAACAGTGAGAGCAAGAGCTTCAACCCTGTTCCTTACTGAGAACAGGTGAGCAGAGGTGCTGGTCCAGTCTGCGAGATACCTCCAGGCTTCTTCTGATAGTGCAGAAAACAAGAACTGTTTTCCTCTTCATAAACACACCTTAGAAAAGCTTTCAGTTACTTAAACCTTAACACTGGTGGTTTTGACTGGTATCTCTTAATATTTTTTTTCCTTAGGCAACCCTGCATAAATTAAGTTCCTGTGTACTGTATGTGATACTAGCTTGTGTAGTTAATTGCCTGGTGTATATTGTAGGCAGAGATGAGATGGACTTTCCCTGCTCTGGAACCCAGCTGTAAGCAATGGATGTTTAAAATGATGTGTCCTGTGTTTCAGCGTGAATTACTGCTTTTGGTGTGACTTTGTCCATCTGCTCAGTGGGCAGAGCTAATGCTGTCAGAGGGAACAGGCTCATATCTGCCCACAAAAATCCATTCCAGGCTGGACTGTTTGAATTGTGCTGTAAGGGTTGACAATGCATAGTGAGTCAAGAATAACTTTCTGTATTTTGTAGTAATTAAAAAAGCTTGGGTTCTGTCATGATTGGTGCATGCTCAGAAAATGCTGGAAAGCATGTACAGCTCCAAAAAAAAAAAAAAAAAAAGTTGCTGCTGTTTAAAACATGCAGCTGAGCAGCTTGGATGCACACACATCTCTGTAATTGAATAAGTGCAGAATTATAAGCAGTAGAAGGTAACTGAAAAACGATGTTCCTTTTTACCTTTTCCCTACTAATTCTTAAGTTTTCGGCTTGGCAAAAGTTTTGCCTGAGTTCTCTGAGAGTTAGTTAAGTCTGCTTCAATTTGGGAGCAATCTGCTGCTCCATCTTGGTACCAAGCTTCTCCCCTGGCTGCCTGTGCTGAGTGAGAGCTGTGTCTGTGCAGGCAGGGTGTCTGTCACAGCTGCTCCAGCTGGATGTGAGCCCTGCCTGCTGGGTTCTGTTTGCAGCGGCAAAGAAGTTTGACGCTCTGAGAAATGTTTGCTGTGAATAATGCAGAGTAGTCCTAGCTGAATGTGCAGGCTGAAGTTGGTGAAGTTGCAGGCTAAAAATAGATTTAATCTTTTATTGTGAACTGAACCATCTCCTTATGTTGTTCTCAAAAGTAGTGAATCAGTCCAGGTTACTGTAACCCTATAGTGGAGCTATTTTTGAGGTGAGTTTTGTGTTTTAGGGTTGTTGTTGATATTTTTGAAAAGAGCAAATTTTGTAGGAGTGTCACATAACTACCACAAGAATGGACTACAAAATGTTCGTTGTTTAAAAAATTCAGTTTGCCTGAAATCATGGAGTAAATCAATCTGAGAATAAATATAAAGTTAAAATGAATGTATTAAAGCAAGTATACAATTAAATAAATACAACAAAAAAACCCTGCAACTTTAAGTGAGGTCTGTTTCTACTTGTAGGCACTCCTGTCACATGAACAGCTCTGCTTTTGAGTGCTTAGACACCTATTGCAATTCACATTGCTTTCTAACTGTGGCCCTGTCAAACTTCAAGAGGGATTAGTTAAAATGGATTACTTAGAATAGCAGGGTACTTTTCATTTGTTTTCCTTCCCCATGTAGTTGTCAGGGCTTCTCTTTGCATGGCAACCTCTGATGCTCAGAATTAATCTGTGCCAATTATTAAGGGTTCAGTTGCCAGCAGGAACTGGAGTTAAACTGGTGTTGCTCCCAGTCATTCACCACACTAGGCTTTGACTTTCTGATAGAAGGCCAGTGGAAGATTTAGGGAAATTCAGTTGAAAATGTGACTTCCTGCACTAAGATGTGTAGAACTCTCTTAATTTATTCTAGCACCACCTCCTTTTTACTATCACCTACATTCTTCTCCACCTCCTTTCAGCTGTAGAGAAATCCCTTCTCAAGCAAGAGATTTCTCACCCAGAATTTTTTTTTATTATTCAGTAGAGCTAGGGATTTTGAAAATACTGTATTATATTGCAAAATACTTGCTCTCTTCAAGCTCTTTAGGTTTTAGTCCTTATTTGGACTAATGAGTGAAGTATTTTCTGTCAGTACTCCGTGATGCTGTATTTGTTTACATAATTTTTTTTATGCATGAACTTTTTAATATGACCTTTTTTTTTGTGTCTATGAGTTTATTAAACTTCCTTCTTTAATGAGTGGGCATTTCAGTAGGTATGCAGTAAAACCTTGTACAACTCATTGCTTTGTTTCAGTAGTGAGAGCCACAGCTCCTACTTATCTCAGACTGTAAAATGTGCTAATACTGTGGCTATGGCATTATGGAGGGATAGAATATGAGAAAATAGTGCAGAAGGTAATCTCACACCTGAGGAGCTGCAGTTGTACCAATCTCCAAAGATTAGGAACAGGTGTGCCCTTAACGGGCCACAGCTGTGTCCAATTAGAAGGGTGCTACAAAAGGGTGGGGTAGCTGGGTGAGGAGAGAGTTGGAGTTTGTTGGCTGTGCTGTGAAGAAGGAGTCAGTGCTGTGAGGAGTTGTCCGTGAGAAGTCACCAAGAAGGTATGAGAACTTTTGTAATATGATGAGAACATGTCATTTTTGACATGTATGTTTATTGGAGGCTCCTTTAGATGCATATTTGGATTTGGTGCATGGCTCAGGGCTTGAAATATAAAAGGTTAGAATCTGGCTGCCTTTGCTTCAAAGACAAATTAAATTATGAAGTGATTTCATGTTTATTAGCTATTGTTTCTTGGCTGCCATTGTTCTGGTATAAAATACTGTTTTTGAATAGGATTTATTTTAATTGAATGGTGTGACCATGTTCACAGGGGTCCAGGATTGAGGGAAGAGATGAGGACTTGACTCTGTGTTTCAGAAGGCTTGATTTATTATTTTATTATATGTATTATATTAAACTATACTAAAAAAAATAGAAGAAAGGATTTCATCAGCAGGCCAGCTAAGAATAGAAAAAGAAGGAATGATAATAAAAGCTTTTGTCGTGGACAGAGAGTCTGAGCCAGCTGACTGTGATTGGCCATTAATTAGAGACAACCACATGAAACCAATCCCAGATGCACCTGTTGCATCCCACAGCAGCAGATAATCAATGTTTGCATTTTGTTCCTGAGGCCTCTCAGCTTCTCAGGAGGAAAAGATCCTAAGGAAAGGATTTTTCAGGAAATCTCATGGCTACAAGAACTGCCCAAGGAACAGCTGAGGGCCCACACCTGAAGCCCCCAGCCCCAAGTGCAGCCCTGGCCCTGTTCCCAGCCCTGCCTTGGCCCAGCAGTGTTTGTGCTCTCTCCAAGGCACACAGGGACTGGGTCTGGCTCTGATGTGACCCAGACAAGGGCTCAGATCACCCATCCCAGGCTGCTTCCTCCTCTCAGCCTTCCTCTCCCCTAGGGAAGGATCCTGCCTTATCTTGTTGATGCTCCAAGATTGCAGTTTTGACACCTCTCAGCCAGGCAGCACATCACTGCTTTAATAAAAACCCAGGCAGGAACTTTGCTGCTCCACCACGGATTGCTGCCTTTGGGATGCTGTCTGCATCAAAAGCAGGGCTGGGGGAGAGCAGGGAGGCACAAACAGCCTCCAGAAATGCATTTATTCCTGCAGGCTGGGAAATGGCCATCTCCCTGCAGCCACCTCCAGGGGCAGAGGGTGGATGGAGTCAGACAGCCCCTGGCTCAACAGGTGGGCTCTGAAAATCAGCTGGGCTGAAGTGGGCCTGGCATGTTTGCCCAAAGCACCGAGCATGGAAAACAACAGCGCGGCAGGCAGGGCTGCTTTCATCAGCCCTAATGACTCTTCAATATTAATGATTATGTGGTTTTTATACACTTTCCTGTTAGCAGGGAGGGACGTGACAGGGAGGCAGGGAGAGCGTCTGAGCAGGGAAGGAAGGGCAGTGGCACCTGAGGCACAGCTGCTGCTGTGATACTCTGAGAGGAAAATCACACTGCTGGGCTCGCCTTAATTTGATGATATAATCAACAAAAGCTTCTCATAATCTGCAGAGAGACAACGAGGAAAGTTGGATTTGCTCAAGCTAAACGGAGACAAAGAGACAACAAACTCACCATTTTCTGGGATGACTAATTGAAGTGAGGAACATTGCTGGGATTGACAGAGCCTTTTATGTTTTCAGCAAGCCAGGCCTTTAACTCTGGGGACTGGGAGCTCTGCTTGGAGAGGCTCAGCTCTGCTGCCCGTGTTTGACAGAGTGCAGGGCAAACCTCACTCCCTGCTGCTTTGCCTTTGTGTCACATAAAACTTTTGTTTTAAATATTCCCTCACCCTGTGCATCATCAGAGGAACCTGGGGCTGTGTGTTCTGTACCAGGGGCTGGGCCGTGTTCCCTTTTTTCTGCAGCAGCTTTGAGGAGCTGCAGATGCTCAGGGACTCCTCTCCTGCAGCCCCAGAGCCTGCCCAGGCCAGGAGGGGCTGTGCCAGCCCTGCCCTGGCCAGGCCAGAGGGCACCCAGATTGTACCTGAGCCCCAGCCTGTGATTTCTGTGCCAGGGGAACATTTCCCTCCTGTCTGCCCAGAGCAGGAGGGAGCTGCAGGGGCAGCTGTCAGAATTTGGTGTGTGCACAGCCCAGCAGCTCAGGGCAGCACCAGCACACCCACCTGGCAGGGTGGTGACACCTCCTGCCACCTCCTGCCAGCTCTGTCACAGCACCAGCCCCTCTCTGCACCTGCACATTAAGGTGGGAGGGCTGCAATCAAAGGGGAGGCAGCTCCAAACCAAACCAAACCAAACCCCTCTCTGTCACTCCTGACTCTTGCTGACACCCTCAGCTCCAAATTGCTGGTTTCAGCCTGGCTCTGAGGGAGTGTTAGAGTAGGAATCAAGAAACTCTCACAAGAAACCCCTGAGAGAAACCCTGCTGGAAGTGCCCAGGGCTGGGAGCAGGACCAAAATCTGAGATTATCTGTCCCAAACCCAAGTGTGCCATGAAATCCCCTCCTGATCCTGCCCCAGGCTGGCTGGGGTGGGGACACCTTCACCAGGGACCAGACCAGGGAGCTCAGGAGGAATCCAGGGGGTCTGGGGACATTCCTGGGTGTCACAGCAGCTCTGGTGGCAGCGCCTCTGCCAGAGCTGTCCCTGAGAGATGAGCAGGGAGGAGAAGCAGCAGCTGATGGCAGCACACAAAGGTTCATCTCTCCCTGAGCTGAAGGAGCTGTGCCACCCTGGATTTGCTCTTTTGTGCAGCAGAAGAATGGAGAGAGGAGTGTGGGCAACAAGGCTGCTCTGTTCCTGCTGCCACCCACCCCAGGAGCTGCACCAACCAACACTGACTTCATTGACACAACTGGGGAAAGGTGCTGGGTGGGGAGGAGCTGCCATTGCTGGCTTTGCCTTGTTTTACTTCGTCTTTTCTTAATTTTTCTATTTTTTTTTTGGTAGGAGATGACTCAGGCTCTAGGAAGAAATTCTGCCCCAAATGAAAAACCTTGGGGTGAGGTGTTTACAGGCTGGGGATCCACATGTCCAAGCCCAGACTCACCTGCACCTGCCCCTCCCAACACCTGAACAAGTGGCCCAACCCCAGCACCCATCCAGCCCCCAGAGCTTAGCAAAACTCTGATTTTCCAGAGGGGAGCAGCTGTGCTGGGAGGGATGGAGAGCACTGCCTTCCCTCTTCCCAAAATAGCCACTGTGGAATATCACAGGCCAGACAAACCTGAAGGACTCACAGCTGCAAGTCTGTGCCTTGAGAGCCTCAAAAAAAGCCCCCAAAGTGATGCTTCAGCAGCCCAGCAGCTCAGAGTGGGGTCTGAAATAGCCTTTCCTCAGGAAGGAGAGCTCCTTCCAAAGGCTCTCCTGGTCCCACCACACTCTCTGTGCCTGGCATGGAGAAAAGGACCCTGCAAAGTCCCCAAACCACAGGCTGGACCCTCCTGTCCCACCAGCCTTGCTTGGGGCTCCAAGGACCAAGGAGGAGCTCAGGGTGTGCCTTTGGGAAGGTGAGCACCAGGATGCCCAAGCAGCAGGAGATGGGAGCATCCTCACCAGGATCCCCAGCACTCCCTGATGTCAGGGCTCAGCTCAAATAAAATTATCCTTTCACAGGCTGGTTTGGCTTGGAAGGGGCCTTAAAGATCATCCCATTCCAGCATTCCACTAGGAAATTCCTTGTGCTGTGTCCCCCCTGTTTAGAGCCACATTTAGAGTCACTTTCCCCTGTGCCTGCCATCACTGCCTGCCCCAGGGAGGGAGGGAAGCCCACCCTGACCCCACCAGCCCTGCAGCAGGCAGAGAGCTTGGGGAATGGCATCTCTAATGCCCTGAGCCCCAGGGATCTGGTGCTGCCATTTGGCAAAGAGCCCTTGATGAAGTGACTCAGTGAACAGAAACCAAATCCTTCATTCCCAACAAAGCCGTTTCCAATCCGCACAGTGACGCTTTGTGCCAACGCCTCGGATGAACAGCACGAGCCATTAGGAGGATATCAGACTTAATCTTGCATGCAGCAGGACTCTTTAACTGCCACAGAACGGGGGGTTTAAACAGCTCTTTGCTAACTTTAATAACAGAGTTTACAACTGAAAGGCAAGAGCAGAAGGGGGAGGAATTTAGATCAGCGCAATGTAAACCCAGATCAAAAATGAAAGGTCTTGACTCCCACTGTTCTTATGTCAGATCGTGTTTGTCAAAACAGAAATTAGTGCTGAAACCTTGTTTGGAATAAAAATTAGGATGCAGTTTCTATGAAACACGATGAACTTGTTAACTGCCAAGGCACAAGGGGCTCTGGTTGTTTACCTTCACCCCCTGGGGTACAGGGGGGAAAACACGAGATCTCTTCCCTGCTTCTGCTGGGTTGAATTAAAATCAGTGCCCTGGTACAGCAGGAATCTGAAAAATTACCATCTCCAAGTGCTGCTTTTCCTGTTCTTTTTGGTCCTTTTTCTCCATGACAGGGCTTGGAGAGCAGCCTGAACTCCTGACATTTATCCCAAATGTGTGTGAGAAGCCTGGGAGCTGCCTGGGACCGCGCCACCACACGGCTCCTGCCTGGTGGCAAACTGTCCAATTCTGGGAGAAATCCACACACAGACGTTTCACACAGCTCAGGATTATCTTGGCAACCAAGTAAACTGTGAAAATCACTGCAGCTCCTGGAAAAATCTGCCCTGCAGCCAAGATTTGCCAGTCCCTGCGCAGAGCGCTCCAGGCCAGGCACAAGCAGAGGCTGGGAGCCTGAGCTGGGATCTGGGCTCAGGCCAGAGCTCCCTGTCTGGCCTTCAGCTTCTCCTGCCAGCCTAAAAAGCAGGAGGCATTTTCCTCAAAGCATGAAAAGAAAAAGGGTTTAAAGCAAGAGAAGTAAGAATTAATTTATCCACTACATCCAACCTGTTGTCTCTGCTCTTCCCAAGCACTTTGCAGGAGCCATCCATCCATCCATCCATCCATCCATCCATCCATCCATCCATCCATCCATCCATCCATCCATCCATCCCCCCTCTGGAATGGTGCAGGAACATTTCCCACCTGTGATTTCCTAACATTTCCTCCAGCACTCACCCCAGGGATGGGCACTGGAGATGAACTCCAGCTCCAGTGGAAAATCACTCTGCTCCCACTGCAAGGATCAGATGTCAGGGCTGGAACCACTGCTCCAGCTGACAGAAATTAAACAGAAAATCCAAACGGAACTGGGAAATGGGTTTGCTTTGCAGGGAGAAAGAAAAGTGCTCAGTTAAATCCACAATCAGCTCATTACAGTCCTTCAGCTGCCTGTGAGTGGTACCTACTGCAGACGAAGGCACAAACACCAGACCTGAGCTCCAGCCCTGACAGTGCCTTATTTATTGAGTTTTTTGTCTGGGAACCTGATAGCTGTAACACAGAGTAACTACATTCCCTTTATTTAAGGGAAACTAAACAAATTACATCTGAGCAACAAGGTAGCAGAAGCCAGAGATAGAGGAGACAAAGAAGCAGTTCAAGAATTAGAAGAGATCTATTTCTTTTTGTATCAGCACATTCTCTTGCAGAGTTAGGGAAAAAAAGTCCATTAGCTTTTGAGCAACCTCATTTTTCTCTGCTTTCCAAATAAACCACTGCACCTACACTTCAGGGACCTCATCAAAAACCACTCCATGGCCAAGGTTATTTTCCCATCTTCCTCTCATTAATCTTCCTCACTCTCCTCTGCAGGTATTGGTCAAAGGGTCACACCTGAGTTCTCTCCATGCCCTGATGGGCAGCAAAGGCCACCAGGCAGGGTCACAGGCAGCTCTGTCCCTGTCCCTGTCCCCATCCCTGTCCATCAGTGGGAAGCTGACATCCACGGGGGTCTCAGGGTGACACCCTGTGCCAGGCCCCACCTCACAGCCCAACAAACCAGCCCCCATCAGCCCAAAACACCAATTTCCCCCCAAACCAGCCCAAACCACAATTTCAGTCTCTGTTCTGTCCCTTCCCCTCTCCCACCCTGGCAGATTCAGCATTCCCAGGTTGCTGGCCCTGCTGTGCAGTTACCAACTCTTCAGCTAGCAATCCTGGCCCTGGAGATGGGGATTCCCACACAGCTCCAGAGGAAACAGGGATCCACTGGAATCCCACGCATTTATGAGCCACAAGACATCACTCACACCATGTCACCCTCTGAGCTTCACACCCAAACCAGCTCCAGCCCCCATCCTGTGCAGGCAGGGTGCTAAAGTCACATTTCCCCAGCTAAGGAAGGGTCAGAGGCCTGACAAGATGCTCAGGAGCAGCAGAACAATCAATCCTGAATGAGGCTGGGAGGGAGCAGCTCCCGTCCTGTACTTGCAGGGTGCTAAAGTCACATTTCCCCCAGCTAAGGAAAGGTCAGAGGCTGATCATTGCCTGAAAAGATGCTCAGGAGCAGCAGAACAATCAATCCTGCACAAAGCAGGGAGGGAGCAGCCCCCATCCTTTGCTTTCAGGGTGCTAAAGTCACATTTCCCCCAGCCAAGGGAAGGTCAGAGGCCTGAAAAGATGCTCAGGAACAGCAGAACAATCAATCCTGCACCAGGTTTGGAGGCAGCAGAGCCCCAAGCTCCATTGCCAACCCAATCTGAGCCTCCCACCCACAGCACTGGAACTTTGCAGGCTAGCATGAGGGAAATCACCCAAACGTGTGGCTCACACACAGCTCAGCCTGCCCTTTGCTGTCAGCAGGAGAGCTCTCCCAGCTCCTGGGGAGTGCTAATGAGTGCCAGCTCCACCTGCAGCACGGAGCAGCCTCGGCATGTGGGTTGCACAGGTAAAGCTGGCAGCAGACAGGCAGCTTCAAGTGCTGCCTTTTAGGCTGCTATGATCAAATTTAATAGGGACCGTGCTCCAGCTGGGGAAGAAATGGCTTTTTTGGATTACAAACCACTCATGTTTTTCAAATATCAATTTCCCCTGGAGAATTAAGGCTATCATTCAGGCTGGAGCAGCAGCGGCAGCTCTGCCCTGATCCAGCGATGGGTGGGAGACACAAAAGAGAGCTTGGGCTCGTTTAGGGATGTGAGAGGCTGGGGGAACAGGTTAACAATGCCCTTATTAAGCACTGGGAAAAGGAGAAGAAAGGTGCTCAGCACTAAAATGAGTCACTTGTCACAGCACCAGCCCCTCAGATAAGTTACTTCCTTCAGAGGGACGGCAGAGCAGACATGTGATAAGCACCTTTTGCCAACTGATTCTTAAATATTTAATACTTGGCAGCACTCCCCAGTTTAATCCTCTTTCCCCCAGCTCCTCCAACCGTCTTTCAACGTTTAGTGATGCTCCAACAAGCAGCTCTGCTTCATCCCTGCACGGCTCCAGCACCTCCTGGAGCTCGAATCAAACCGTTCCTGCTGCACAGAGCCAGGCAGGAGGGGAGGCTGCCAGCACAACCCCTGCGATGGCACAGACACTGCAAACCCACTCTCCACGTGCCTCCCATCTGCCTCCCGTGACACGCAGAGCAGCTCTGCGGGCCAGGGAGGGCTGGGCAGGAAATTGGAAGTGATAATCGTTGAAATGCTCCTCTGGGAAGGAAGGAAGGAGCTCCCCTCCTGCTCAGTGGGGCTCAGACGCTGGCCAGCAGAGTAATCACTCCTGACAGAGATGGGCCATTTGACAAGGCAGGAGCACTGCTGGGAGGAGCAGTTCAGGGAGGTTAAGCACAACACAGCAGCTGGGGCAAGGCACTGCTGGTGCCTCCCTGTTCTGGGCGTTTGAAATTAATTTTGGAGCGGTTAAAGGTAATCTGATTATATTCAATTTATTGCTCCTCCACAGCCCTCCTGGAGGACCTGCAGCAGTTAATGTGAGGGGTCCCAACAGGCCCATTAAAGCAAACACACTCGTCCTACCTGCAACTATTATCCTGCTCTGCCAGAGCCACAGGTAGCAGTTAATGAGCAGAGCTGCTAATTCACCTCACAACTCAAAGGGGAGATGCTTCATTACAACAATCAGGAGAAGGTGCCCTTCTGCCTCTCCAACACACTTCCCCAAAGTGGCAGATGTGTTATGACAGCACAGCCTGGAGCTCCTGACAGTGATTTTCCCTCAGATCTGATCCGGATGGGCTCTGCACAACAGGCACCAGGTTGGAGCTGGGGCTGTAAAACCACCCATCCCTGTCGTGGGTTTATCCACAGCCCAGCCCGGCCCAGCCAACATCACCTCCCAGAAATTACCTGGCCCTTACCACCAGCCCAGGCAGGAGAGAATTCAGAGATGAAGAAACCAAAGCACCCTTTACCTCAAAACGAATAAACAGATTAATTGTGCTGTTCATTATGGGGCCTGGCCATGCTGAGAACCCATGGGCTGAGCTTGGAACCCTCATAACCACCCATGGAAGGATCTGAGCACATTTTCTCTGTGAATGCAGTGGGCCAGGAGAATGCAAATGCTCCATTACCACCAGCACAAACACATTGAGGCACAGAACTCCATCACTTGGGACCATCTGTCCCCGCTCTTCCCTCATTGTTAAAGTCACACCAACAAGACCCCAGCTGAAAGCCTCCAAACGCTCTCCAGCATGCTGCTTGACAGGATTAGATATCAAAATAACCCCAGCAAACTGGGGAAACAGTCAGGGATGCAGCTCAGTGAGGCTGCACAGCGCGTCCTGCCCCGGGGAAGCACAACGAGCCGTGAAGCAGAAGGAAGGAATGGTGAGGCAGCACTCAGGAAAGCATTGCCAGGCTGCAGCCCAGGAAATGCAGCTCAGACCAGCCACTTCCAGCTCACACCAACCAATTCCAGCTCAAATTGAGGATTTCCAGCTCAAACCAACCAATTCCAGCTCAAAGCAATGACTTCCAGCTCAGACCAGCCATTTCCAGCTCAGACCAAGCATTTCCACCTCAAATCGAGGATTTTCAGCTCAAACCAACCATTTCCAGCTCAAATTGAGGAATTCCAGCTCAAACCAACCATTTCCAGCTCAAATCAGGGATTTCCAGCTGAAAACAAGGATTTCCAGTTCAAAACAATGATTTTCAGCTCAAAACAATGATTTCCAGCTCAGACCAATGATTTCCAGCTCAAATCACCAATTTCCAGCTCAGACCAAGGATTTCCAGTTCAAATCACCAATTTCCAGCTCAGACCAAGGATTTCCAGCTCACGCCAACCATTTCCAGCTCAAGCCAACCATTTCCAGCTCAAACCAAGATGCTGGAATGCTGGACAAAGGAGCAAAGCCCACCCCAGGAACGGCAGTAATGCCTCACACAAGAAAGGGCACAGATTCCCCTTTCCAGCAGCATTTGGAGACTGCAGAGGGCAATCCCAGCAGGAGGAATGTGACCTGCAATTAGAGCTGGGCAGGCCTGAGGCTGCTCGGCCTCTGGAGGAAACTGGAGATGCTGCAAAGCAGGAGAGGGTAAAAGCACTCAGCAATGCCCAGGGGGAGGCCAAGGAGCCACAGCTGAGCTCTGCACAGAGAGGGGTCAGCCACCAGGACCAGCTCTAAGCACTGAGGCAGAACTGTCCCTGCCAGGACCTTCCAGCTTTTGGGAAGCACTGAAAGACCCCAGGCTGCTGATTCTGTGTTTTGCTGCTCTCTGTGATGAGTGGGAGCTGCAGGTCTCCAAAAAGATGCCCTGGAGAAGCAGCAGTGGTGCTGAGGGAAGGAAAAGCTCCATGAAACGTTCCCTGCAGGCTCCATCCCCTGCAAACCTTCCCCAGAGCTCCCTTGGTGACAGAGAACATCACAGCTACAATTTGGGATGTACACACAAAAGTCAGGAAATTAAAAATGCTGGTTCCCACAGCAACCAGGAGGGAGCCTGCCAAGAGAGAAGGAATGTTCTAGCCCAGGCAAGAGGTGTCAATTTTAATGCCTGGAGGTGACTTCCACTTGCAGCTGCCTGAAGGAGAAGTCCAGGAACGCTCTGCTCTCCTGCCCGGGCAGACCTTGATGCTCAGGATTTGTTCTGGATTCCCTCTCTTCCTGGCACACACAGCACAGACTGGAGCTTGGAAATGGAGATGAAGCAGAGCTGCAAACCCAGCCCTGGATGCTGGGATCCCCCACTTCAGAACTCAGGGTTTGTGTTTTCCCACCGCAGAGCAATCCTGGTTCAGAGGAAAGCACTGTGCAGAGAAACAGGAATAAATTTGGTGCTCTTAACCCTGCGTTTGTACCTGAGAGGTAAATTCTGGGTTTACTGAAATTAGTAGGGAACAACCTCTGCCTTTAGAACTTTCTCTTGAAACGCTTTCATTTTCCTGCACTGAACTTTTCCTTCCCTTTTGGAGCTGCATATAAAGTGTGCTAGGGTGCAGAAGTGGTGTTGGGAATAAAACATCACAAGGAAGAGGAACAATTTTAGTCAGTCCAAAAAAAAAAAATCCTCACTGCGTTTCACACGGATGCCTCAAGCAAAGGCTGAGGGATTTCCTTGAACCTCCAAAAAAATCCTCTCCAGAGACAGACACAATCCTAGGAGGCTAAAAGGAAGCACTCTGTGAAAGCATAAAGGTCTTGGAGTGACAAATGCCTGCCACAGCATTCTGAGCACACAGAGCCAGCCCCGTGCAGGGACAAATCTGAGAGCTCATGTCCTGAGGGAGGGAGTTAAACCCACTGATTGAGCGAGATAAGGGACTCCTCTCCCCCAAAAAGGCAGCAGAGATGAAAAAAAAAAATCAGAAACAAGCATCTGGAGAAATTACAGAGGAAGAAATTCAGTAGCAGGACCCATTTGATATATGATCTCCTGGAGGTGAATGGAAAAATGTCAAAGTCTAACACTAATCCAGATGAATATCCAATGAGATACATAATGAGGGTGGAAAGAAACCTCAGCAGCAGCACAAAATGATGTGATAAAGCAGTTAAGTTCTAAATGTGAAATCCAACACAGCAAAGCCAGTTTGGAACCTGCTTAATCTCTTCAGAAGTTTCAGCAGCAGAAACCAAGTGAATTAAAACCAAAGTAAGTGGGGTTTTTGCTGTACAGTTTCCACCTCCTCTGAATAAACAAGGGAAAGCTAAAACACAGAGGGATAAAGGTAAGAAACCCTCGAGTCTCAAGATATTTCCAACATTAAAATGCATAGCTAAAAGTGTATTTTTAAAATATTCTTAACCTGGATTTGATGGAGCTCCTGGTAGTGTAGGGGGGGCTGTGGCTGCAAACTCCTCCTGGAATAGAGCTGGGGCCAGAGAGGGTCAGGCTCTGCTCCCAGGGAACAGGGACAGGACAAGAAACGGCCTCAAGCTGTGCCAGGGGAGGTTCAGGTTGGATAGAGGGAAAATTTCTTCCCTGACTGGGTTATCAAGCACTGGAACTCCTGGGGTCACAGCCCTGGAAGTGCTCAGGAATGACTGGATGTGGGTTGGTGGTCAGCACAGGGCTGGTGCTGGGCCAGTGCTTGGATTTAAAGGTTTTCCAACCTTAATTCTGTGATTCTGGCAAGAACCTCATTGAGAACCTGACTGCAAGCAGTGGCCAGAGACAGCTGGCCCTGAGCACTCCCAAAATCCACCTTCAGCCCAGGCAGGGCAGTCCCAGGTGGGGCATCTACCTCCCTAAGGAATCCCAGACTGGCTTGGGTGGGAAGGGTCCTCAAAGCCCATGGATCCCATCCCAAACCATGGATCCCATCCCAAACCATGGATCCCATCCCATCCCAAACCATGGATCCCATCCCATCCCAAACCATGGATCCCATCCCATGGATCCCATCCCAAACCATGGATCCCATCCCATCCTATCCCATGGATCCCATCCCATCCCATGGATCCCATCCCAAACCATGGATCCCATCCCAAACCATGGATCCCATGGATCCCATCCCACCCCAGGCTCCCAGTGGTTCCCAGCTCCCTGGAGCGGGTGCTGGATGTTTGTTCAAACCAGCTGCAAGTGCCAAGCCTCCAACTCAGCTTTTGCTGCGTAGCTGCCACCAAAGGCTCCTAATCCAGAGCTGGATCTGTGAGCAGTCCAACTCCACCCACCCTCAGCTGGCTGCCTTTTAATCACACGCTCAATATCTCTCAAGATTAGACAATTATTTCCGCATAATTAGTGTCCAGAATGAGGCACAGGCAACATCCATAATGGGGTGCTTAAAGAAAATATTAAAAGGAAAGAAGGGAAAAAATCTTAAAGACGAGCTCGCTGTGTTTTAAAATACACCCAGAGCCTGAAAAAAGGATTAAAAAATAGCTCCAGCCTGATTGTTCCCTGCGCGCTGCGCCACGGGGCTGCTCACGTGTGGCTTCCTCCTCATCTCTGCCTGCTCCTCTCTCACAGCCCACAGAGGCCCCACAGAACCCTCCCCACTCCCAGCTCTGCTCAATTCTCTCCCTTTTCCTGCTGCTCTAATGGCTGTTTTTCTGCTCCTTGTTTCGTTTCCTCCTGCCCCGTTGTGCTGCGCCAAGCGCTCCTGACAAATCCCACCGCACGCTCCGCTCCTCCCAGGCCTCGGTAAGCTCCAGCCCCAGCCTGGGGTCAGTGGAAAGCTCAGGAAGCTGCTGAGGAAGCTGGGCTGATGGACGGGCTGGGGGAGATGAGCTGGAGCTCGCCCAGTTTGCTGCTAGGGCAGGTTGGGCGCCCAGAGTGCCCAGATCCCTCAGCCTCTGCGCCCTTCTCCTTCCTGACTTCATTTCCCTGCTAAAATGCAAATCTAAGATCAACTCCCTCTGTTCAAATGACATTTTCTCAACAGTCACTGCCCTGCCCAGCCCCAGAGCCAGGGTTTGATGCCAAGGTGGCCTCATTTGGAGGCCACTCTTGAGACAGTGGGGGTTTTTTCTGGTTAAACTTTTTAAATGAGTATTTCAAGCTGAGAAGTCAGCTGAGCCACTGTAATCAGATTAAACCCCTGTTTAGAGTCCAGCAGAGCCCTGAAGTTTGAGCCACCACTGCCAGCAGGACCCAAGGCGAGAGTGGAGTGGGAACAGATCTCCTGAAGGATTAATTAGCTTGGGAGTGATCTCAAAACAGGGGAAAAAAACCCAAAACAGGGATTAATGTCTGCTCCAACATGCAGCCAGACTCCAGTGAGTTTGGGATTTGGAGCACATCCTGATTCCCTGCTTCCTGCTGCCAGGAAATAAGTTTGTTGCTGCAGATTTCGCTGACATCAAAAGCCAAAGTCAACTCAAAACGCCCTCCTGAAAATTATTCATCTGGGGAACATTACACATGAAAAAGACAAAAAAGATGATGATGCCAGGGAGCAACTGAGTTCCAGCAACATCTTCATTACAAGGTATTTTTGTCTTTAAAGAGCCCATGGAGCCAAGCATCCAATGTCATGTGCAACAGGCAGCAGGCATAATTCAGCATCGAAATTAAGAGAGCCATTATTATTATTATTATTATTTTAATCACATAAAAGGACTCTCCAGGGTTTTGCAATTTCGTGATCACAGGGAAAGAGACCCAGAGACAGAAGAGAAAAGGTGCAGTAAGTGATTGCACAATTGGAGGTTCCCATTTCTCTTCTGGTAGCTGGGATATTGCTGAATTAATATTTTCATTCAATTATCTCTGTTATATATTCCCAGACCAGCTCCTGTTGCTTCTGACTGAGCTGGGTGTGTTTGCTGCCTGCTCAATCCTGGAGGAGGAAGCAGCTCTTTGGGAAATGTTTGGCTCAGCTGGCCAGACTGGGGGCACGTGGAGATTTTGGGGTCCAGCACCTGGGCAGCTGCTGTTAAAAGCTGCTGTCACAGGAGCTTGGGGGTGTTAAATCCACTGGGGATTCCTGGAATATCCAATGGGATTGCTGGAATCTCCACCCAGATCTGAGCCTGGCAGGGCAGAGACAAAGTCTGGTGGGATTTACCAGGCAGAACAAACCTGAAGGTTCTGGACCTCAGCTGTGTCCTTTCCAGAGGCCTCTCTGGATATATTCCCGTGGTCACTGCTTTTCTTCTCCCTTTTTTCATCCTCAGAGCCAAACCAGCCCCATTTCCAGGCAGCTGAGGCCAGTGACCTCCTGTCCTCAAAGCAAACAGCTCGGCCAGAGTCTGAGCCCAGCACACAAACACAGCCATGGATTTTCCAGGAATTCCTCCAGCCTGGGCCCTGTCACCAGGCAATCCAACACAGGATGGCCCTGCTGCAGGCTGGGGTGCAAACACCTGCAGAAATTGAGTCCAGCTGCTGGCAGAGCTGTGCCACCCCTCCTGCTGGCCTGGCAGCGCCCTGGCTGTGACAGCTGGCACTTGGACAGCCTCCCTGTGCTGCAGAAATTCAGCATATGCTGAGAGCAGCAATGGCTGCAACGAGGCAATTCATGATCTCAAAGCATGATATCGAGTGGGGAAAGAGGGGAAAAAAAGGGGAGAAACCTGGTTAGGGTTTGCTATTTTTAAACTAAAATTAATAAACCAACGTGCATTTAGGTGGTGAGGAACGCCTAACAGCACAGCAGGGTTCCATATTTACTTGCTGTCACTGATTTCAGAGCAAATTGGCTCAGGGTATAAGTCAAAGAAAGATTCTTCTGCTGCCAGCACTGCACACTTCAAGAGATATCTGAAAATCAGGCTTCTCACCTTATCATTGTTAAAAGACTGTGCAATCAAAATGTAACTGACAATTCAGCTGATGCACGAGCACAACGAGATGCCAGCTCACTCTCCCGTAGCTGCAGAAGCTCTGTAAAGCTATCAGGATTTTAAAAACATTTTGTCAGAAAAATAAGTGGCTCTGACAGAGCTGGGGAGTGGGCAGAATAATAATCCAGAGCTCTGGAGCTCAGGGTGACAGGTGCATTTCAGGGGCTGTGCCCTCTCCAGCGGCCCCAGGGAGGAACCTCTGCAAACAGCACTGAATTTAATCCCTACAGCACCCAAGGCAGCAGGGTTGAGGTGCTTGAGAAGGGTTAAAACAACTGCATCAGCACTGGGAGCAGAATTGGTACCTGCAGATCTCCAGCCTCACCCTCAGACTCAAGCTCAGCTGTGCCATTTTGCTTAAATGTTCCTAAACCAGCTCGTTTGGGGTCTGGTTTGAGCAGTGCCTGGCATTCTGCAGACAATCCTGAACCTAAAATTAATTAATAATAATTATAACAAAAATATAAATAATAAATATAACAATAAAATAATTAATAATTAGCCCCCCAAGCTGTGCAGCCTCTAGGAGCCACTGGAACCTCGTGATGTGGGGTTTGCTCCATCAGAAATGATCCCCCACCCTCTGTGGGGCACTGTGCCCACTCCCATGGCACCAATTCCAGGGAAATCATCCCACACCTAAAGCCCAAACCGTGTTTACCCCACTGGAGGGCACGGGCTGGGCTGCTCAGCGTGGCCCTTCTTATCACAAGCGTGGCTGATGAATAATTAATGCTGATGAAAGGAGCACAGCTTGTGGGTTTAAGGAAAGGGCTCTCGAGCTGCAGCGATTGTAAATGACAGCAATCACAGGAGTTCTGTGCAAATAAACTCTGGCCAGAAACGTGGGAGGATGAGAGAAACAGGAGCTGGAGAACACCAAGCACCAGCAGGAACGTGAGACCAGATCACAGTGCAGGAGAGGGGGAATGCTGGAAAAACACCTGGGAAATGGCAAAGTTGGATTTCTGGAGAGATTAATGGGGCTGGGGATCCAAGATTTCCTACCTGGGCAGGAAAATGGGGAGGGATGCTGTGTCCTGGCTGCCAGGAGGAGCAGGGCACTCTGCAGGAGTAGAATTCAGAGTTCATTTTTATTCCTACTTGGACTTAGAGGCATTATTTGATCCAGAGCAGCTCCCCCCAGGCTGAGGCTGCCAAGCTGGAGGCTCCAAGTGAGCAGCAGCACATCCACAACAGCAAATTCACCCGTCAGGAACTTGATTGCTTCCCATGCACGCAAACACACTCCAAAATAGCCCCAAAAAGGTTCCTCCCCTCCCACATGGAAGCAGCTGCAGAGAAATCTCAGCTTAATATTGACATTTCCAGCCTGGAGAGCACCCAGTTTGCCTCCTCTCCAGCTGGAGCTTGGGATAAAAAGCCACTTGGTGTGACAGGAGGGGGAATGGGCAGCAGTGCAGGGCCACAGGGCCCTGTCCTGGTTCCTCAGAGGGACACAGGGCTGCACCAAGGGACTGCCTGATGCTCCCTCCTTTAGAGGCACAGCAGGAGGAGGAAAAGCCTATGAAAAGGCTGAAATGTACCGTGGAGCTGCTTTTCTGCAATTGTCTGCAAATCCTCGTGCTCCAAAGCATTTTTCTTGAGAGTGCTCACAGGCACACTGCAAACAAGCATAAGTACTGTCAATTGTTTTAGCATGATAAATGCATTTTAAAGCTTTCAATATTTTTGTCTGTTTACTGGCACACTCCTTGAGGAATTTTGACAAGCTTGCCAGAGTGGAAGAGCTGCAAAATGCTTCAGCTTGCTCTGAACTCCGTGCAGAGTCTCCAGTAAGGAACCTGGCTGGGGGCTGAAAGAGCAAAACAAGGCCAAACCCACCCAAATCAGAGCTCCTGGCACACAGGGGCTGGCCAGGGGCAGGGGCTGCTCACACTCAGCCTGTGACAATCCCAGATCTCCTTCCCTGAGCCTCCACAAGGGTTAATGGGGTTCCTTGCAGCCCAGCCAGCTGTGAGCCAGATGTGCCTCCCCACACCATAGCAAAGAACCCGTCCCTAATGGCCCATCTAAGCCTCTGTCCCTTTGAAGCCACTCCTGTCACTCCACACCCTCATAAATGGTCTCTCCATCTTTCTTGTCCTCCCTCAGGTCCTGCAAGGCTACAATCAGCTCACCCCAAACATTCTCTGATGGTGTCAGAGACACCTGATGCCATTTCCACCTTCACACTCCCCTTCCCCAACCTCAGCCCCCAAAGCTGAGCAGGATGAGGGTTGGGCTCTGCACAAAGCAGATCCCCACAGGCTGAAAGCTCCCCCCAGGTCCTGGAGCTGATGTGGAGAAGGACCTGGGCACCTACAGGGTGCAGAACAGGATGGGAGTGTTCTCCAAAGGCTCAGTGCCACCCTCTGCAATCAGCTCACGGGTGACCTGCCCACAGAGGAACTCCAGGAGAGAATCTCCGCACACACATCCCTGGACAGGAGCCCAGAGCCCTCTGCACAGCAGGAATTCCCCAGGGATGGGAAGGGAAAGGAAGGGATGCCCATGGCACAGGCTCAGGGAGCCAAACAGAGAAATGCTCCCAGTGCGGAGCAGCAAAAATACAATTTATATCCCCAAAAGCCAACAAATATCCCAAAGCCACAACAAGTATCCCACTAGAATGAGCAGGGGAATAGCACTGAAAGTGGCTCACATAAAAAAAAGTAATTTGCTAAAGAGTAAAATTATACAAGCCAGTTAGCACAGAGTATAAAGAGCTTTTAATATTGATTCACTCAATATTTCATGGAATTCACATCTTGCTCAACAGTGAAGAAACGAGAGAGAGAAAATGCTCAATTTGGTCAGGTCCTGAAGCCTACAAGCCCAGACAAATAGCAGCATTGTCAGCTCTGGGCTGGCTTCATGTTTTAATAAAGACACTTTCATTTTAGCACTGCATTTGGTGCTGGCTGTGCACAGAGAGGAGCCCCTGCAGGGATGAGGTCCCAGCCCTGGACAGGCACAGCACAGGGATTCAAAGCTTTGCTTCTCACCAACAATGAGAGGGATGGGGGTCAAAGCTGTGACAGGCACCTCCCTGCCCTGCACATGTGACTTCCACAGCTCAGGGAAAGTGGAACTGCAGCAGCTGAGCCCCACTCACCGAACATGTTCCCGATGTGGCCGTTCTTGGTCAGCGGGCGCAGCTCGTTCTTCCCCAGGGCGTACTGCTTGTAGTTATCCCAGGCAAACTTCATCATCTGCGAGGGCAGAGGCAGTGAAAACAGTCAGCACAGTGAGGATTTCCACTCCTGAGCTCTGGGAACCCATGGCCCGTTAATGATAAAATCTTAATTCCCTCTGAACACCAGGAGCGGGGCTGCACCCAGAGGCTGGGAAGTCTCCAGCTCATCATTCCTGGGGAAGAACCTGGCACATCTCCCACCAAAACCCCACGTTTCACCCTGGCCCTGCAAACCACGTGGGATTTGTAAAAAGCCGTCTCCATATCTGCATTTCCAGCCTTTCTCAGAGAGTAGTTCAGAATACTTGTTAAATACAGCAGTATTTCAGAATGTTAAAGTGAGCTAAGAATGTAAGGCCAAAGCTGATCTGTGCCTAAGTACAGGCAGGAGCTGATCTCAGGGACTGCACAGAGGTTTTCACTCTATTAATTGACATAATTAATGTACATTCACAAAGACCAAATCCATGACATTCTGTTATCTTCTCTCAGAACTCCACAGTGCTTTGTTCAGACAGCTCTGCACAGGGGCTGGGTGATTTCTGAGCAACCCCTTCCAACTCAAACAATTCCTTTTGGGATGTTTGAGCTGTCCTGCCCGGGCCCAGCACCCTGACCTTCCCCTGAGGGCTGCAGGGCAATGCTTGTGCAAGTTCCAACACACACACACACCCCAGAGCAGCTTTTTCTGCCCTCCTGCCCCTCTGGGAGGGCAAATTAAACATGCAAGTGTCCTTTCTTCACCTGGGAGAGACTGGGGCTTGTCAGATTCCCAGGAGTGCCTTAAATCAAGCTGCCTTTTCTAACCCCAGCCTGGCTCTGAGCAGCTCCAGCCCCAGCACTGCACTGACCTGAACATCCTTTGATTCAATCCCTGGCAAAAAAAGATAACAAAGGGGAAGAGGGGGCTTCAGAGAACCAGCCATGTTCTCCAACAAAGATAAGAGAAGTCTGAAACGCTTCCCTCAGAGCAGGCTTTTGAGGGAAAATGGCAGTTTAAACAAAATCCTTCCTGCACAGAGCGCTCCCGTCCCGTGTCTGCAGCAGGGCTCTGTTTCAGGATCAGAATCACAGGTTGCCTTGGTCTGAAATTCCTCCTGAAATTCCTCCTGCCATCTCAGCTCTTACTCTCCCCTCCAGCTGTGTGTTTCACAAACCCAGCATCACAAGCCCCTGGCAGAATCCTCTTTAATTAGCACAAAGCCACAGCCCCAGATTCCCCCTCCTTTTTAAACATCAAGCTTCCAAAGTAAAGTTTCCTGGAGCTGCTCAGATGGAGGAGGATAAACATTTGCTGAACTGATTGTTAACACTCGGGCTCCAACACCACCAGGAGATGGAATGCTGGACAAACAAATAAAGGCAATTTGGGGCTTAAAAACTCAGTGTGGGATGAATTAGTCAGTGGAGAACTACATAATGACCCAGGGAGGGGGAAGAAACCCTCCACAAAATGCACTCAGACATGTCCCAGGCATATGACTCGGGGTGCTCACTTGATTTTTGCCAAATCTCTTTTTGGGTTTTTTTTTTCCCCAGTGGCAGCAGGTTCTAAATGGGAAGCTCTCATTCTCCATGAACACCCCAGGAGGAGCTCTGGCCTCTCCCTGGGCAATGCAGAGCAATTCTGTGTGTCAGAGCTTGCTCCTGGAGCTGGCAGCAGGGAGGATGGGGTTTGTCCAGGCAGCATTCCCACAGCCAGCAGCACCACAAGGAACCAGCCAGGCCCCTCCTGGGCTCCTCAATCAGGGTGAGGACGGGGACCCACCCTCCTGGCACGCAGGGAGCCTGGACATGCACAGGATGTGGAAGTGATTCTGTTTTCTTCCCTAAAACTCCTAACGCTGCAATCCTGAGTCAGCCTCATTTTAAGCTGAGTGTGAAATTTTAAGTTATTTCCTTCCCTCAACTTCTTTAACCCCTCCAGTGCAGAAGGACCAGGGCACAGCTCCCTGGGGGTGCCTGCAGACACCCCCATCCCAGGGAGGGCATGGAAACCACCCAGGCCTCCCTTCAGCCACATCTACAGGGAAAATCTAATTTTCTATCTCCTCATCAAGGAGGGACAGCCTGAGGCTCCCCAGAGTGCCCCACGTCCCCCAGGATGGAGCCAACACGAGCACCCCTCACCTGCCTCCTCAGCCATTTCAGCTGCCTGTGCCACACTGCTGAGAGAAATTCCCCAGCACAGATTCCTGCCCAAACTCTGCCTCTGTTCAGAGGCTGATGCTCAGGGATGGCAGGGCTGCCTCTGGGTGAAGCACACGGTGCTGGCTGCCTGGAGCCCTGCAGATCTGGGAGGCAGGATGCAGAACGTGGCAGCTTTTCATCTCCCAGCACCCCAGAGCTTGCCTCTCTCCACTGAGGGCTCCAAAATGCAGCAACTGGAAAAGGTGAGGAGCCAAAAAAGCATCTGCACCACTCTGCCTGTTCTGGCTGCCTGCAGCTGCCTCTCCAGCCCAAATTTAGCTTCCAAAGCACTGGGGGGATGCAGCAAGGTCCTGAAAGTGGGGGCTCCACATTCCCAGAGATTCCAGACTCCAGGCTGGAAGGGAAGGGATGGATGCAGGAGGGAGGGGAATGTGTGTGGTGAGGTGTTCCAGGCTCATTTCTGATGAGCCACCAGGATTAGAAGTGAATATTTTATTAATTCTGGTCCCGACACGTTACAATACATCAGTGTTAACACTGTGCCATTTTGCATTTGAAAAATGGCACTGGAACCACAAAAATTATGGAAATAGATCCATAATTTCAGATTTTGTTCTCACCACTGAGCCATCTGCCACCTAACAGACAATTATCTATTTGGGCCTGGTATTCTAAGCACTCTGGGTCTCAGCTGATTTATAGCAGAGACTTCCAAATTTATAAGTTAATTTGTCAGATTGCTCTTTCTTTCCTTTCACCTGCAAGTCACTTGTTACTTTGGAGTTTCAGCTGCCCAACCAGACAAGCCTGTATTAAAATCAATTAGAAATGACAAAACTGACCTCTGAAAACCTGCACTATCATTTTCACCACTCAGATCCCCATCTTTTCCTGTGCTTTGCTCCATCCAAACCCAAAAGGGACCTGGCTTTCAAGCCCACCTGTGTTTCACAGAGGCAGCAGCAGAACAAAAAGCATTTACAGGATGCTGTGATCCAGGTAATGAGGAAATGGGTCTCGGGATAAAAACTTGACCAAGAAAGTGTTTTCACTTTGAAGAGATGTGCAAATCTTTAGCACATTTAATATCTAAACCACTCCAAATCTCTGGTTTATGGACTTGTAAAAAGCAGAGAGATGAGAGGGGAAGAAAAGAAGAAAAAGCTCCCCCCACCATCACTTGCCCTCCTTTTGTCAACAGGGAAGATTTCCAAAGGCAGAGCATTCCCAAACAGCTATTTGATTCGTTTTATCCATCTAGACTGGGATAATTAGTAAATGCTTAAAAGATGAAATCTAAATATACCAACCAATGAGCCCCTTTCAAGCACTTCCAAGGAACATTGCACAAAGCCATTATCTACACAAGATAACCACTTCCGTGCCTCTTCAGCCTCCTTCCTTCAACTTCCCTTCAAACACTCCCCTAGAAAATATCAAAGAAATTTCCAGTTTGGGTTAGGAAAAAAAGGAGGGCAGGGAGGTGAGTGTAATCTCAATATTTCTTTCTCCATTGTGTTCCTAACTTGTTTTTTCCCCATCTCTCTTCCTTTTCCTGCAGCTGGAGCAGATTATTTGTGCTGACAGTTTCCAAAGCAGGACCAGTTCTTTCCCACCTTTAACCTCCTTGCCCCATGGCAACCCTGTGCCACTTTGGGTCTTTAAGCTGCAATAATGACATTTATTTTCCCCTGCTGTATAAAACATAATTTGCCAGATGAGAAGAAAGAAAGGAAAAGAAGAACTGTCAGTCTTGTAGGAAGAAGTCTGCCTGAACACATCGGGATAACTCATTTCTGTTTGGAATAATGGATGCATTTTTCCCTTATCAAACTTGCATAAAGCTGTATAATTCAGGATCTGCTGAAAAGGTAATGAAACAGCATCATGTTTATTTTGTGTTGCTGCACATGGAGATATAAATACCCAGGCAAACAGCAGGGCAGAATGCTATAAAAAGGCTGGAATTCATTTGAAAACCTTTAATAGAAAGCTGAGCAACTTCTCAGGTTACTTCTCCGGGCCCGCGTCCCCGGTAATGCTTTTATGTAACAGCAAAATGATAACAAAAAGGCTGTGTGCTCACTCCAGAGCATGGAGATGTTCCATTTAGGCAGACACTGATAGCCAGAGCTGCCTCTGAAAGCCTGGGAGTGCAGAGCAGGAGGAGCTGCAGCCCCAGGGACGTTACCAAGCAACTCCCGCAGATGGACACCAACATTGATAATCCATCCTAAAGCAATTACACCTCATAATTAAAGATTACAGGAAATCCAATAGATCCCAACAGGAACTCCAGCAGTTTAAAGGCACCCTGGCTAACCTGCCTGTTTTCCAGCAGCCATGTTCTGTCCTGCTGGGATGGAGCACTCAGGAACTGCAGAGATTTACATTTAATGGGCCCTCAAACGTGGTAATCCAACATCCCCTCTCTCCTCCCACTTCAAATCAAACTCATCCCTTTAACTGATGGTCAAGGGATAAAACCTGAGCCTGTCACTCCCAAGGAAAGCCAGGAGAGCACAAGCCCAGCTCTAGCTCTTTCCTCTCCTATGGTGACTCTGACACATCCTCTGGGCAGCTTCCACTGCCCCTCAGCTCCTCCAGATAAAACACACTCAGAGACTGGGCAGGGTGGAAATATCCACAGGGAACTGGACACAGAAATATCCACAGGGAACTGGACACAGAAATATCCACAGGGAACTGGACACACAGAAATACCCAGAGGGAACTGGACACTGTGAGCCTGAGCTCACTTGGTCCCTCAGGTTCTCCTCAAACACAAGATAAAGGCTCATTTTCCACACCCAAAGCAGCAGCCTGGGCACAGAACTCCTCCTTCCTGGGGCTGCACTCTTCCTGGAGGATTCTCACCCAAAATTTCCATCCCTGTCAGCTCCTGCCTGCAAACACACCAGCTGAGAGCTCAGGAGGAGATGGCAGATAGAGGAATTGCTTGCTACAGGCAGCTTTACCTGGAAAAAAATGTAACAGAGCAATTGCAGCAACAGGTGAGTGGGGCTTTGCCTTGATTTCTTTCTGGCAAACTCCTTCCCAAAGCTGCATGGGTGGATTTTTCTGCCATCAGCTGCTACCACAGCTCACCCTCTCTTGCACAGCAGCCAAAGACATTGCTCAGAAAACTGATCTCCATCACTGGAACAATGGGGGAATTCTTTAGGAATTGAAGAAATCACCTTCAAGCAAGTCACAATATAAAAAAATAAGTTTGAAGCTCTCCTTGCTGTTCCCAAGCAGCCAGGTCAAGGTGAGTTCTCCAGCACAGACCTGCAGAGCCAAGCACTCCCTGCCCAGCACAATCAGGGAAAAGCAGGACAAGAAGCACTGGGAGGACAGAAAAATGCCCAGCACAGAGCAGCCCAAGGTTGTCAGTGTTAGTGGCAAGGACAGAAATAGAACTCAAGAGTCAGTCCCTGCTAGGAAAGCTGAATGGGAGAAAACAGCTCAAACCACAATTAAACTACCACCTAATTAAATTCCTAATGCAACTAGATTTAACCGTGTCAAGAGGGGGAAAAAAATAAAACCCTTCTCAGGCTATCTGAGGCACTAAACCCCAGCTGGATCCAGCTGCATCTAAATCAGGAAACATGTCAGCAAGAGCAGTTGATTTTGCAGTTAGCTCTGTAATGAGATGCTGGCCTGGAAGAGGCTGACAATGGTTTTGAGAACAAATTTGCAAGTCTAGACCAAAGCACGGGGTGATTTAGTGGAGAGATCAGGGAAACTGCAGCCTCCTCTTGCTTTGCCTCCCAGAACCAAAGCCTGGGGAAAATTCTGATGGGAACAAAAGGAATTTGTGTTCCTGGCCACCCTGACACCTCAGTTTCATGTTCTCTGCCAGCCCCTAGGGCTGATCAGAGTCAGGATATTCCAGAGCACGGCCAGGCTGGCACTGCACAGCCTCACCAGCAATAAACACAATAAATACTCCCTGTGTCCTGGCTTGTCAGCACTCAGGCACTGCTGTCACCGGTGCAGGGAGATGGCAGCAGGGGCAATCCCTGAGCCCCAGGCTGCACCTGCCCAGGGGAGCTGACCCTGTTAAACCTGAGGGTCAAACACAGTTCCTGAGCTGCTGCAGGCACACGGGACAGCAGGAGGAGCAGAAAGCCACCAGCACCCATTGGGTGACACTGCTCTTTGCATTTCTTCAACTCCATTTCACTCCAGGCTGGACAGTCTGGCTTTTCTTAGTGACTACTATTGCATTCCAGCACACTTCAAGGAAAGAAAGTGGGGAAAAAATTACTTCCCTAGTAATGAATGATGCTCCTTCAAATGTCACCTCCGAGTCCCCTCCTGGGCTTTGAGCCTGCAGCACAAACCACACAGGGAATTCCCTGAGCTCTCAAGATTTTGGGCACTGTCTCATTCCTGCAGGCTGCCTTGAGGGCTCTTCCATTTCAGCTACTTCCCTTCAAGCATGTACAGCACAGGGCTTTGTAAATCCCTAATTACACACAGACTACAAATTCTCCTTGAAAGTGCCCAGCATTCCAGGTGAGCACCAGCAAGAGCTGAGCAGGCAGGATCCACCAGCTCCTGCCCAGGATCCCCCCACGCTGCATGGGAAGGTGGATGGAAACACAAACACAGGATTGTTTTTACAGACCTGCATTATGGCAAGGGAAGGTTTTTCCCTTTTCCCTACAGATACCATCTGCACAGAATTCTCATTTCTGGAGAGCCACAGCCCAAGGGGATGCTCCAAAGGAGCTGTAGCCATAAGTAACTCAAAACACTGCAAGGAGAAGGAAGGATAGGAAAAGGTGTGGAAATATTTTGCTTTTCTTTTACAAGGAAAATAAAAAAGAAAAACCAAGTCTCTAGAACATATTGGGCCTGTCTGTTTGACAGGCTGTAGGACAAATGTCAAACAGATCAATAATGAAAAGAAACAAAACAGAGAGGAGAGGAGGCTTAGTACTCCTGAGCCTCGGCTGGGGGAGAATGGCAGAATCCTTGGAGAGGTGGGAAGAGCAAACAGGCTCCAGAGCTCCTGTGAGCAGATCTGCCAGGGAGCCATGGCCAGGCAGGGCAGCAGAGGAGGGGATTTGTGAGCTCCCCACAGCAGGAGGGGATTTGCGAGCTCCCCACAGCAGGAGGGGATTTGTGTCTGCCTGTCCTGGGTGCGATGGAGATCGGGGTGGGTGCACCAGAGCTCCTGGGGGCTCCCACCCCAGCAGCCCCACAGCCAAGGGAAGGTTTCCAAGCATCCCCAGAGACACAAAGTGAGGCTCAGCCCCACACCCAGCACAGCTGGCACAGACAAAAGGAGCAGCCCTGTGCCAGCTCCCCCTGAGCTCAGCTCCCCCAGCCCAGAACCAGCAGCTGAGCTGCCTCTCCCCAGCACCCACAAGGTGTGAATTGCTGCTGACACATGGATGGCTCAGGGGCCCAAAACACAGCACAAGCAGATGGGAGAGCTGAAGGGAAGGGAGAAGGGAAGGAAAAAATGTAAATACAGGCCAAGAGTCATCCTGCACCGCTCCTGTTCTGCGCTGTGAGAACGGATTCAGGGAGCAGGAGGAACATCTGTTTGGAAACTGCCTTTGTCTCAGTCCAAATGCTGGAACAGGAGAAAGAGGGAGGCTGAGGACTGCCAGCACACCTTGTGCTTCATCTCACACTTGGATGGCTTAGCAGGAGAGATCTGGGAGGATGAGTTTAGTTTAATGATTTCTTGCTGGTTCACCTGCTCCCCATCTGTCTTTGTAGTCCTTGCTCAGAGGGACAGATTGGAGCACTGCTGTCCTCTCCCTTTTCCAGAGTTCCTCGTGATTGGAACTTCTGAAGAGAGGAACAGAGCAATTCTCAAGTATTAAGTAGTCAGCTGAGATTAGTCCAATAATTTATCACAGGTAATAGCTAATATCATACATGAGAAACTCACTCAGAGCCTTCCTAGAGCCACGTGTCAGAGCTGTCACCTCACAAAAGTGGTGCAAGAAATCCTTGGACCACAGTAGCAAATTTATTAGCCAGAGGCTGAAAAACCCTTCCAAGGGCCCCAGAGCCCACAATAAATCATCACAAAGCAGGTCACAAACACCGGATCCCTGATGAAAATGAGGTTGGTGGGGTGGGTGTGAGAACAATGTTAGGATTCAGCTGGCAGGATGGAGAGGCCTGGGCCTCACCTCCCATCCCCAGAGGGATCAAGGCTGGGCCCTGGCCCTGCTCCAGCACTGCCATCACACTGCTCTGACTAATGGGCTGCTGACAGAATACAGCAGGGAACGGCAGCTTCGGGCACCAGGGTAATAAACTGCAGAAAACAGCCAGAAAGGTTCATCAGACTTGGAGGCAGCTCCTTGCTCCCAGACTCCACGTCAGTGCACAAGTGGCACCCACAGAATGCTCAGGCCTAAGGAATGAGCCTCCACTCACCAAACCCCACTCTAACACTCAGCTCAAAACTTGATTTCAGCCTTTGAAAGCCAGAAATGAAAGAACCAAGAGAAGAGAGCTGCCTATGGCTTTGTCCTATGCCAACATTTTGAATTATTTTGCTTTGCAGCCACCAGTGAGGGTGGGCAGAGCCACAGCCAGCAGCAGTGGTGTTCTGGCTCTTTGGGCTCAGGAGCACAAACCTCTGAGAGATAAGATAATCAAACACAGTCATAGTGGTTCATCAATCCTGACATGGTCTTGCTGCTGGAGAAAGGCCTTCAGAAAAGCCAAAACAGCACCAGAAATCAGCCAAGGGTTTGTTTGGGTTCATCAGTGCTGCATTCCAATGTAAATACGTGTCCTTCCTAGAAAACTCCAGAGAAAAACGAGGCTCATGTGGAAGGAGAGCCAGAAACATCCCTTTTCCACTGGAAGTATTTTATTTGTATTAGATCCTGCTAGCTAACCCAGGCAGCAGGAGGGTTTCAGGATGGATGAAACGCGATTATTCCACAATTATCCTTTGTTACTTCTCAAAGTACACGGTTCTGCACTTCCCTCCCTGCCCAGGGAAATCATGTTAACACAATTAGAGCAAGAGCCCTGCTTTAAACACGGCTGCTCGGACGCTGCTAACACGGCTCCAATTCTCAGCACAGACAGGCTGCAGAGCCATCCTGCTCCATAAATCAGCAGGAGCTCTGTCAGCGAGGGCCTCTGAAGGGAAGGGAAGGGACACTCTCTAGGAGGAACACTCACTGTATATCATCCTCCTGTGCTAGCGCTGCTGGCACGAGATGCTGCAGGATTTCTCCATCTCTTGCATTTCGTATTCTTTGCAGCCTTATTCTTGCAATATCTCAGAGAGGAAATCTAACAACAGCTCCAGGGCCACGCAAGGCGAGTACTGGAGGCCAGATTAGAACTAATGAGCTGCTGGCTCCCACTCAATCCCAGCCTTTAGAACAATTAGCTCAAACAAACCCAGGAACCGTTTGCTGCTCCGCTGTCGCCTGCCTGTCCTCCCCGGTACCTCCTGAGCTGCAAAACTGCAATTGGTTCTGACAGAGGGGAGAGGTCACACAGAAACCAGAGTTCAGTGCAAGCTGCAGCAGGGGAGACCCCCGGGGAGCCCCACAGAGGGGGGGTCAGTGCACGGTTCCTGCTGCTGCACTGAGGAATAGGCACCGGGATCAGGATGGGGCCTGGGGCTTACACAGGGGACACGAGGATGGGGAGCCCCAAGCTGCCTGATGGCTCTAAGGAGGTTCCAGCACACATTCCTAGAAAGCTGCACCCTGCTACCTTCCAGCCCAGGGAAAGAGCCTCAGGAACACAATTCCCCTTTCCAAACCCGCTCAGATCCCTCCTTGGGCTCCACACTCACTCCCACAGGGCACTGTGCAGCTCTGCTGTCAGCAGCAGGAGATGCAGAAGGGAAGCACAGCAGTCACTTCAGCTTAGTGCAGCCTCGTGCTTTACTCACGCTCCAGTGTCCTCCTGCACATTTTCCTGCTGGATCAGGGACTGAGCAGCGTGTGCCCGTTTCACAGAGGTGCCACCATGGATGTGCCCTCAGGAACAGGGCACAGAGTGTCCTGTTTAACTCCCAGAGGGTGCTCTGCCCCTTAGCCAGGGCACACATGAGTGCCATCCTGGCCCATAAAGCGGGATGTTTGTAATCCAGTCCTGCAGCACAGCTCGCAGGGTGCTGTGCCTCCTGCCATGCTCTGGGTGCACCGTGCACAAAGCCCTCACATTATGTGCAGCTCACAGCCACCACAGCCCACCACAGCTCCTCTGGAGCCCTTCCAAAATGTGCTGTCAGATGATGAACTCAAGTGCCAGGGGACCCAGAGTAAAGACAGCAATCATGGCAGCGTGTGCTCCTCATGCCAAATCCACTCACAGCATCCACTGAAAAGCATTTTTCTGGGGAATGTAAATGTAGTCTCTTCCTTAAGTTTAAAAATCAGAATGCTCCCAGCACCAAGATCTCCTCCTGCCACCACTGGAGTGAATTTTCCTTCCTGCCTTCTCCTTCTGACAGCTGCATGTCAGTTTTATATTCAGGTCAGTCTCTCATTTAGTACTAAGGTACATTTCCCTTCCTCCCTCTCAGCTGCCCCATCTAAAATCTGAATTGTTTTCAATACCGGAGAACGTATTCAAAAACATCAAAATGACAAACAATCTGTACAATAACAGAGTCACAGAGTAAACTAAACATGATGGATTAGCCTCATCTGGCAAAGCCTTGCACACAGAACCAAAGGAAAGAACACTTAGCACTAAAATCTTTCTCCCATTAAGGGGCAGATTTAATCATTGATTAAAAGTTAATCATGAGTCCATAAAAATTTTGTCTGGGAAGATGGAATCTTAACGCAGGTGACTGCTTTTCAGTAAATATTTGAAGACCTGGATGTGCTCAGGCCCCAGCCTGATGGAGGAGCAGGGAGGTTCCAGCAGGATGTCACTGACAGCTCCCAGCAGGCTCCATCCCCCTGCCCTAACCCCATCTTCCCACCCAAACCATTTCCAGGAGCTGATGTGCATTTCCTGACGGGATCCAGGGGAGTGCAGGTCCTTCAGCAGCACAGATCTGTGGGCATCCTGAAATTCATTTCATTCCCCCCGCCCAGCAGTCACTCATCACCCGCCCGCCAGCAGCTCTGCAGTGCTGGAGCCGTGTGCTGCCTCTAAGTGGCAGTTCAGAAACCAGTCTAGCATCAAATTTAGTTGTTGTGGAACAAGTGCTTTCGCTGCTAGACTTGGGGAGAGAGGAGCAAATGACTGCAAATTGCAGAGCACTCCCAAATTCCAGAGTGCTGGGTCAGAGTGAGCTCTGAGGTAGCACTGAGGCAAGCAGCTCTGCAGCACTGATCACAGCCCAGACTCCTGTGCTCTGCACTCCCCCGACTGAACAAATACATTTTTAGTCAATTAACTGTATCCCCTACAGCTAGAACAGGCTGCAGGTCAGGTCTAAATTCTGTTTGCGTGAATCCACCGGAGGCTACTGAAGCAAAAACCCACTGCATGCACCATTTGTGGGATTTCCACTACAGTACCCCTTTCACAGGTTCAGAAAATAAATGCATGAGGAGTGTGGAGCAAAGGAAAATTCCAGCAAGGCTGGAGCCAGCCAGTGCTTCCAACTGCAGAGAAATTCTCTCTTGCAGAGGTATTTCCACCCCAGAGAGAGAATTACAATCACAGCACATCTGACTGGTTTGAGAGCATAATTCCACTGCACCACAGTAAATATTTTACAGAGAACTGGTTTCCTTACCCCCAGCAGCCAGAGCAAGTCTGTTGGAAGTGCCTGGGTCTCCGTGTGCCCAGCACACAGGATCAGACCGTGCCTCAGAGCAGAGATGGGCACGGGAGGAGCATTTCCAGCTGGGCTGAGCGTGGTGCTGCTCACGTACAGAACCACGGACGGATTTCACAGCTGGCCTGGAGCCTGCTCAGCCCCAGAGCACAGCACTCAAAGGCATTTGCTCCAAATGTGTGCACTGAAAGTTGCACAGTGCAGGCAGGCAAAGGGAGAGGCCTGACATGCTTTTCCTGCCGGCTGTGGGAAGGAGATGGTCAGAAATAACCAGTGATGGGATTCACAGCCCAGCCCAGCCCAGCCCAGCCTGAGAGCTGCTGTGAGCCCTGCTTTTGGCAAACTGGTGATCACAGCCCAACCCAGGGCACCTGTGAGCTCCATGAGGGCACCCAAACCCACACAGGTCAGCCAGAGGCAAGCAGCACCAGGGCTGAGAGCTCTCCTGGCAGGGGTCAGAGCTGTGGCAAAAAAAAAAAAATCAGGAGAAGCTGCAGCATTTCCCCAGCCCTGCCCCAAATATGGACACTTCTTCACTGCAGTCACAACAGTCAAAAACCACACAAAGGGAACTCAGCAACCACCACCAAGGGGCTCTCAGCAGAGGCTGAGCTCCTGATAACATTCCTGTCTCCTGCTAATTACCTTTTAGTGATAAGCTGTCAAGATATGTGTGTTCCAGAGACTGATCCACCTGCTGATGTGCAGAGTGATGCAGGATAACCGTGTGAGTTGGTGCCTCCTTCCCCCAGGGGCTGATTTCTGAGAGCAAATACATCTCTAGAGCTGTGTTAGAAGGGGACAGGGGACAGCCAGGTGAGGCAGGGAGAGGTGGAGATGGCAGGAAAAGCCAGGATGAAGGGAACTGCACTGTGAGACAAACAGGCTTTGGTATCATTAATCCAGAGGAAATGAACGCAGGTGTCAGACCCAAGGGGACAATCCCTGCCTGGATGTGACACATTCCCTCATTTGGAAGGGACAAAAGGCACTGCCAGGTTCAGGCACGAGGCATTCCCACACCTCAGGCATGGAAACGTGCCTTTTGCACCCAAAAAAAGAGAAGAAAAAGGAATAAATCTCTCCCTCTGTTCACATTTTTCTCACATCCCATGACCGAGCTGGAAGTATTTAATGATGAACTTTCTGCTCTGCCTGGCTCCTGTGGTTGTCTTTAAGCACTGGTTGGTATAAAAATACTTTAAAGAAATGCTCTTCCCTGTCTCCCCCCTGCTCCCCCACCTGTGAGGCCCAGGAGCGCAGCAAGGAGCAGCCTGTTTGGCTCCATCCATCACCAGCAAAAGTGTCAGCTCAGCTCCACCAGCACAATCTTTATTACTGGTTATGATGCAGGAGGCAGGAACCACACGCTCTGATTTCCTCAGATCTGAGGCTCAGTTTGCAGAGGCAGCAGTTAGAGGGGAAATAATTTTGACTTTTCCCTGAGCCAATTTGATCTGGAAATTGTTGAGAGCAAATAAATATGGAATCCCACTGTGGAATTTCTGCAGTCACTCTCCAGCTACAACCACTTCTCTTTTTTTTTCCTTTTCCCTGAGCATCAGTGATTTGTATTTGGCACATGTAAAAAACCAGCTAATCCCCAAAGCCATGCCTGACTGATCAATTACACAACTAATACCTTTTCCAGAGGTCATCCCAAGAGATGAATAATCCCTTCCAAAATTTCCCAACCTGCAGCATGGGCACATTTGTTATTTGGCTTTCTGCAGCTTTCCTGGAAAGGTCAGAGTGCCCCAGCCTGGGCTGCCCACAGGAACACACAGCAGTGGCTCCCAGACTGTTCTGCAGGTGACCAACGACCTTCAGCAGCAAAAGCTGTGCAATACAGCTGCTCTTTTTTTTCATTTCCAAGAAAACAACTGTTAACTGACCCTGGACCTGTGCTTATAGGTGAAGGTACCTGCACACACACGTCAGCCCAGCCTCACGCTGTTTCCTCACTCTGCAAACAGCCCCAGTGCTCCTCGCGCCCCAAAGGCTTTCCCAAAAAGCAATAAAATGGGAGAGGCCATGGGGTTTTCCACTCCAAACTCTGGTTTTTAAGCAGGGAAGGTCTAGCAGGGCTACAGGAAAGCCATGGCACTGCCACCTCTTTTGCTGAAGATCAGACAGCTCAGAGGTGGTAGGAAGGAGGGGACACCAGCTCGGATTCCTGGCTGGAATTCCTGACACTGGAGGGTCCTGTGGAAAACAGAAAGTTCCAGTCTCTGCGCTGGGCATCTGTGGTCATGCACCAGTTTTTCCTCCTGGCTTTCATCTGGCAGGCAGGAAGGGGAAAAACATCCACAAATCCCATCCACACCCATCCTCCCTGTTACAGACCTGGGAGAATGGCCTGAGGGAAGGCAGAGAAAAGAACAAAACTCCCAGTGCAAGGACAGCTGGGGACTCCTTCTAGCAAGTGACAGGACTGAAAGCTCTGGAGGAAGGAGGGAAAAGCAACCCAGAGCAGCCAGCACAGCCACCACCTGCCCTGCTGGCGCCTCCCATCATGTGAGCAGTATCTGCTAATCCAAAGGCTGTATCATCACTTCTTCCTTGCAATTCTTTTTTTGCTCCATCTGTTTTTCTTTTTTATGCAGCATTTGTCTTCTAACCTTCCTGGTTTGTTCTCCTCTTGTCTTTTTGATTAACAAAAAGAGACACACCTTATCTCTTCCCCAGGCTGCACCACCCTCCCTTGTTTTGCATGTTCAGCCTCATATCTCAGCACCATATTTGTTTCTCTCTCTCTCTGAATAAATAGAAGCGTAGGCACTTTTAAGAAATAAGGGCTCTGTTTGAAGAGTAATTAGCTGTCAGCATAAAACTAATATTTATGGATTCTCATCCTTGAAAACTCTAACTCTGCTACCCAGCACTGATTATGGCTGTTAGAAACAGATGGGGCTGCATCCATACAGCTTGAAATAATGCTATATTTAAAAAATAATTAACTCCAAATGAAGGACTGAATGCCACTCGCTTCCCCTAAATTTGATTTTTCAATTTGATTTGTTTGCAGGGAGTGGAAGCCGGGTTGTTCCCGGGTGTGTTGCGCTCCCTGGCACACCTTGGAGGTGGGAATCTGCAGAGAGCCAGGCATACACGTGAGGGCTGGGCACTGGAACATTCCACACACCCAGCAGCAGGAAAGGATGGCTGGAACCCTCCTGGGACCAACAAGGAACCCAGCACCCCTGGGTGTGCTGTGCCTGGCAGAGCAATTGGAATTCACAGCCTTTGTTTTAGTGCCTGACAAAGACAGCGGGAGGGGAGCTTTAAAAACTGTGTTTCAGAGGCAGGTTGGAGAGGATGAAAGCCCTCGGTGTGTTATCCCCGACTTGATTCTCTCTTCAATCCAGCATCGTCGCTGGATGCCTGCACCTCTGCGAGAGCACAGACCCAGGAAATTTATACTCTGCTTAATTAAACCTGTGCTTTTTACTTATTGGCACCTCTTCCCAGAGCAGAATTCCCTCCAAGTCGGTTATCCATCAGGGCGAGGGATGTGACAGCCACGATGGAATCCCACACAAACCCGGTTAACTGGGTCACAGCCTGCTCCACGTGTGTGCCAGGCTGGGGACACGGGGCCAAAGCCTCCGCTGGCCCTGGCAGCCCCCCCAGCTCACAGGGGTGACAATTCCAGTGCCAGTCCCACAGGGACCTGGAGGGACAGAGCCTCCTGCTCCTCCCTGACCCCTGCATCCCGTCCCTCCATCCCCCTGCACCAGCCAAGTTCTGTCATCCCCTGGTTTTTGTGCAAATCTGTCCCCCCCAGGGATGGAGACTCTTGCACAAGCAAAGACATCTCCCACCAAGCAAGTTTCTTCCCCCCATAACCGTGAATAACCAAACCGAAATTTACATTTCGTTAATTTCGGTGACACCGAGTGAATGGAGGTGTGTGGGACACACAGGCAGTGACAGGGACACTCCCCCAGCAACTGACACCCCAATTCCTGCCGCCCTCCTTGGGAAAGGGAACAATGAAGGGGGACACGGCTGACGGGAGGTGATGGCTGAGGGGGGACATGGCTGTGAGGAGAGGTGGCAGCAAATTGAGGGGGGACATGGCTGTGAGGGGAAGTGACAGCAAATTGAAGGGGGATCCAGACATGTGGGCTGAGGGGGACAAGGCCCTGAAAACTGAGGGTGGTCATGGCCGTGAGAGGGGACAAGGGTTGCTGAGGGCGATGTGGCTGTGAGGGGAGGCAAGGACTGACTGAGGGGGAGATGTGGCCATGGATGGCAGGTGAGGACTGAGGGGTCACATACCTGTGAGGGGAGGGGATGACTGATGGGGACATGGCTGAGGGGACACACACCTGTGAGGGGAGATGAGGTCTGATGGGTACACGGCTGAGGGGACACACACCTGAGGGGAGGTGAGGTCTCAGGGGACACACACCTGAGGGTAGCCGATGCTGTGAGGAGGTGAAGCAAGGTGAAGGCCGCCTGAGGGGGATGTGAGCACTGAGGTGAGGCTGCCTGAGGGGGCTATGGAGGGACTGAGGCAGCCCCGAGCGGGGACTCGGCCGGGAGCGCTGCCTGCTCCTCACCCACCTCTTTGATCTTCATCCTGCGGGCGCGGGTCTCGGGGTCCTCTCCGCTCCGCCCGCCCCGCACCGGGTGCCGGAGGCTCCGGCGGAACCGCTCGTAGTCGAAGCGGAACGGGGCCCGCGTCTCCCGGGCCGGGGGCGCGGCGCTGGCGGGCTGGGCTCGGCTCTCGCCGCCCTGCACCTGCTGCCGGGAGCCGGGCGCAGTGCGGGCCGGCGGCCCGGCCATGCGGGCGGCCGTGCGGAGCTTCTCCCGCAGGCGGCGCGGGGCCGCGGGGCTGGCGTGGCGGGGCTCGGCGGCGGCGGGGGGGCTGCGGGGCAGGTCGGTGTCGCGGGTGGAGGAGGAGGAGGCTGAGGACGAGGAGGCGGAGGATGAAGAGGAGGCGGAGGCGGTGGCCCGCCGGGGTAGGAAGAGGCGCTTGAAGCGGGAGGAATCGGGCAGGAGGAACAGGGCCCCGAAGCAGAGCGTGAGCAGGCCCGAGAGGAAGAGCAGGAACAGGAACTTCTGCGGCAGCCGCAGCCCCAGCGCCGCCGGCCAGCCCGGCATGCCCGGCAGCTTCCGCAGCACCACCATGGGGCACCGGATCGCGGCCGCCGGGCGGGACCCGCCGCCACGCCGGGGGCCGCCGCTGCCTCCTGCGGCCGAACGCTCAGCGGGGCCCGCCCTGGGCTGCACCGGCCGCCTTCAGCGGGGACCGCACGTGGGTGGCTCCGGGCCGGGCGGAGCGGCGCTTCAGCGTCCCCCCTGCCGGCATGAAGGCGGCGGCGAGCGCATCCCGCCGGGGCCGGGCGGAGCGGGGCTGGGCTGGGCTGGGCTGCTGCCGGTGCGGGCTCCCGGCCGGACGGTGCTCCGGGGCTGGCTCAGGCAGCGGCGCCGGGGCGGTGCGAGCCCGTCTCTCTAGGCGGCGGTGGGTTCATGCTGCAGCATTTCTGCGGGGCGGGGGAGACAAGAGCGCGGTCACTCAGCACCGCCGGGGATGCGGCCGGCGAGACGAGCCTTTGTCCCTGGCCGGTCCCCCACCCTCCAGCGGCACTAGTTCGGTTCCCTCTGTCCGGACCTGGCATCAACTCTCCTGTCTGCGAGCAGCTCTGAGCTCTGCACCATCTCCCATCCAGCGCCGGGATGCCGGGCTGTGCTGGCGGGGCAGCCCGGGTGACAAGGGGGAGAACCCCGGGGCGAAGGAGGTGCTCCGGGACACCCCAGGAGGGACAGGGTGCCCTGGGACAGCGCACACAGACAGGGACCAGGCTGCTCCGCTTCCCTGCCGGGAGCTGCCTTCGCCCGCGCCGGGCTGGGGACGATGGGGCTGCAAACCAGCCATGCGGAAAGCTCGGCTCGGGCTGAGCTTCTCCAGGCAAAAAATAGTAATAAAAAAAATTAAATTTATGGGTTTTGGTTTTGCCTAATAGATCCCGGTTAATTTCTCCCAAATCTCTGCCTCTTAGTTATCCATTTCCCCCCACAAATCCTCTCCTTGCCGAAGAGCCAGAGCTCAACTTTCAGACCCCGCAAGCCGGCAGGGCACGGCTTAAACCCCTCCGTGCGATGCCCAAATCGCCCGTTCTCCTGCGGGCAGGGACAGCGCTGCCCCCGAGCGCCGTCACACCCGCTGGGGCGGACGCTCTCCCATCCCCAGCGCTGTTTACTCACCCTCGGACTAATCCAAGCCTCTCTGGCTCCTACAGCGAGCAAAATCTTCTCAGTCCTGCCCGCTCATCCCAAAAGCGACAGCCCCTCGCTGCTGCCAGCGCTCACGGGTGCCCGCTCAAGTAGGAGAGGGAAGATGCTGCGCTCTCCAGGGGACAGCTCCTCTCGCTGCCCATCCGAGCACGCACGAGGGAAGCACCTGACTGCCGCGAGCCCCTGGCCAGGCTGGGGTTTTGCCCGTCCCCGTGCCGGGCGCGGGGACCGGCGGGGCAGCGCTGCCCGGTGCCCGCACGGAGCCCCGCCCGCGCCGCCGCTCACTGCGACAGCGCCCGGCCCCGCCCCCGCCGCGCCCCCTCCCGCCAACGGTCACTCCGCCGCACCGCCAGCCAATCAGCGCTCAAGGCTCCGCCCGCCCTCGCGTGCTATTGGCTGGTTGTCCACCCCTGCGATCACCCATTGGCTGCTCCCCGCGACAGGGAAGCCGTGGGCCCCGCCCCCTTGTTTACCACAGTCGCCCGGCTCGAGCTTGGCGAGGGTTGGCCCCGCCCCTTTCCTCCAGCCACCGCCTCCCATTGGCTGCGAGGAACGCCCCGTCCGCGCTGCGATTGGCGGAGGGGGGGGCGCCGCTACTTTAAAAAGGGGCTGCGGGCGCGCGGCAGCTCTAGAGGCTGTGAGGGCTCGGTAGGCGCAGGTGCTCGAGTTGTCACTCATTCCGATCCTCCCACACTGTAAGGGCTCTGACGGACCGATTTACCCACAGATCCCCCACGAGGGGCTCCCTAACCTGCGGGTCCCACGGCCCTGGAGGCACTTCCTCACTGCCTGGCACGAGGAGAGGAGAAGGGGTTTTACAGAGGGGCTGGAGGTGCCTTGAGAACCCCTATTCTGCTTTATACAAGCCCATGTTCAAGTGCCATGAAACACTTCTTAATCCCAAATTGTTAAGTCCACAATTTACCCTTCAATTTCTCACCAGGTAAATTGAGTGGCCCTGTGAGCTAATACCACACCAGAGGGGAAGATAGTGAATCAGAGTTTCAGCTCATAAATGTTACAAAAAACACCCTCAAACCTGCAGAATTAGCAATGAAAGGGAGAAAAGGGCATCACCCACAGCCAGAGGCATCTGGAACCCCTCAGGAATAGCTGGATGGGGGAAGGGGGCAGGATGAGGCTCCCAGGAAAGGGTAAATGCCGCCACCGGAGAACGGCTGTGACTAAACTTGGAAGAGCTAAAAGGAAACATTTTGTAGGCTGGAAAGGAACTGGAGCTGCGAGGAAAGGAATCATCTGCAGTTTGTGTTCTCAGTGTGTGCCTGCTGCACAATAAGGAGCACCGCAGGGGACAGATACCTGAGCTGATTGCTGCGGGGCCCACATCTCTGAGAGTCAGAGCCACACTAAAATTGTCATTTTCCCTGCTTTAAACTGCTTTAAGGGGCATAAAGCAGGAGGCACAACAGGATTGTGGAGCTGCCCTTGACCCTGGGCTGGCTATCCTCCCCCTTCACCTTCCTCACAGCTCCACAGCTGCTGCAGGTTCACTCAAATAAACCCAAACAGTCGTGATGCTTTCAGCTCCAGTGCCTGCCTGGTGGACCTTGAAGGTGGCCACCCTCCGAAAAGGATTTGCATCTTGATGGTTTGGGTTTGAAATCGCTTTTATTCCCTCTGCGGTTGGAGGCAGGGCCTGCTGAGCATGAAGACGCTGTGGGCACCATGGTCACCACGGCCCATGACCACCATGGCCCACAGGGCACCATGGCCCATGGCCCACAGGGCACCATGGCCACCACAGATTTGCATCTTGATGGTTTGGGTTTGAAATCGCTTTTTTTCCCTCTGTGGTTGGAGGCAGGGCCTGCTGAGCGTGAAGGAGCTGTGGGCACCACAGGCCATGGCCGCCATGGTCACCACGGCCCACAGGGCACCATGGCCACCATAGCCCATGGGCGCCATGGTCAGCACGGCCCACAGGGCACCATGGCCACCACAGATTTGCATCTTGATGGTTTCCGTTTAAAATCACTTTTTTCCCTCTGTGGTTGGAGGCAGGGCCTACTGAGCGTGAAGGAGCTGTGGGCACCATGGCCCATGGGGCACCATGGTCACTGCGGCCCACAGGGCACCATGGCTGGCCATCCTCCTTGCTGGCCTCCAGGTGAGGCAGGGCAGGGTGGCAGCAGCCAGGCCCCAGCCCAGCATCAGGAGCTCCATTCCCAGCAGGATGCTGAGCTCAGGCTGCAGAGCTGAGGCACAAACGGGGCTGTGGGTGTCTGAGCTGTTCCAGGGAGATGGCTCCTTGTTCTGTCAGCCCAGCTTGTTCCCCGGCAGGGAAGGAGGGAGGGGATCCCTCCCTGTCACGGCTGGCAGCCCCAGCAGGGTTTGTTGTCACTGCCTGCACTTTGTAGTAGCTATCAGCAGAGATTCTGTGTCTGCTCTGTTCTGGGGACGGGTTCAGATGTGTTCAGATCCCTTTGCACCACGGGGGAGCAAGGCTGGGTTATTGGGTTGGTTTCCTTTTTTCCCTCATTTCCTTCCTTTTTCCCCCCTTCCTTCCTCTGCCTTCTCCTTTCCCCTCCACATTTTTCCCTCCCCATCCCTGGCTGTTGGGTTCCCTTCCCTTCCCTTCCCTTCCCTTCCCTTCCCTTCCCT
>JAXCLO010000001.1:6458029-6486884 GCA_035583995.1 Arremon aurantiirostris | reverse complement strand
TGCTGGGTTTTCTGCAGCCCTTACTGAATTAATGGGAAGTTTGTTAATTTTGAATTTCATGGAAGCAGGTAGGCTGCTATTTGAGAAGGAAGTGTGCTGTTTGGGAAGCACTCCCAAATGTGCCTAATGTTTTATTTGGAGTAGAGTGGAGCATCATCTGCTGCAAGAATGCATTCAGGCTCTGGGCTTTCACAATTCATGACGCTGTTTATGGTCCCCAGGTAGATCCTTAAAGAGTTTTATTTTAAGGCAAAATTAAATAACATCATTTCCTTTCCTCTTGATGACTTTGATTCCTGTTAGAGCTGTGAAATGTAACCCTCTGCTAAGAGGTGTTTGATGTTAATCTGCACCCTTGATCACAGTGTTTACAGCATTCCCCAACTATTTATAGTGAGCAGATCTGTTTATCACATTCTGAAGTGACTTTTTCCCTTATCAAAGAGGTTCTTGAGGTTTTATTGCAATGATCACTATGTGGAGCAGTGAGATAGTGAGGAACATTTAGTTCTCTCCTACCAAATATGTGTTAAGGTGTTACCTCATGCATATAAGAGGTTGTTTAACAAATTTGGCTTACCATGGTGAGGTTGGCCCCATTTATGTTCTTACAGTTTTTGAATCATCTTTTGGCTTCGGATGAAGCAGAATGATAAATTTAGCTGTGAATATCTTCTGAAATGTGGTAAAAGGTACTTTTTTGTGCCTTTTTATGGTTACATCCTTTTTAAACAGAATGTCGTCTAATTTTGAGGTATTTTTAAGCAAAAGTCTACAAGATACCACTACACAAGAGCATGAATGATGAGATGATTTCATACTTCATTGACCTGAGGTGGTATTTTTTTCTTTTTAATTTTTGTCCTTTGTGATACAGCTTTCTTCTGAATTAATTCAGAAACTTAATTGTGTTCATAGAATGCAGGTCTAACTCAGATGCTGAATGCTGTCTGGTAATCTGATTTCATGTCTTTAGTTGCTCTCATAGTACTTAGTTAAATGGTTATTTTTCCTAATATTTTTTTGAATCCCAAAATAGATTTATGACTGAAGGAGATGAAGAAATTATATCATTGCAGCTTTTTAGTTTAGAGAACTCACGAGTGGGGATTTGATAGAGTTCATAGACCTGTAAAACTCTAATTATAAAAATGTAAATAATATATTTAAATATTAAAATGTAATAATAGATTATATTTATATTTTAATGTAATCTATTTAAAATATTATTTCTCTATCATCTACATGTTAGGGATATTAATATTTTATGTATATTATATTTATATATAATATAAATATATTATTTAATATTTATTATATAACATTGTACTGTTATAATATATATTCTATATGTATATTATAAATTTACATATGTATAAGTAACTATATTATATGATATATAATATAGTTATTTAAACATATAGGAATTTAATATAAATTTACATATTTATTTTGTATGGTTGTTTTTATATAAACTGTATCTATAGTATAATCTGTTATTTATATAATAATATAATCTATTCCTGTTTGTCGTAATTTCATGTCATGAGATGGCATTGTGACAGAAGGCACACCTGTCTCTCTAGGCTGGTTCTACAGAACTACAGCATTTCCAGCTCCAGTCCTCTGTGGTGAAAACCTTTCCATGTCTGTCCTGTTTCAAGCCTTGCAATGAGCAGCACGCATCCTCGACTACCACCTTTGTATGGCTGACGTGTTTACCTACAGTGTTTTCCCCAAAAGATCAATTCCAAATGAATTTCAGAAGGAACTAAATCATGTTGAAATTGGAAAGGATTTATTTGTCCCATTTCTATTGTGCTGTCTCTTGTTGTGGGCAAAAAGGGATTCACCATGTGTAGATAGGGCCAAGAATTTACTGTTAGTCCTGATGATATTTTAAGCAGTCTAACAATTCAAGCTAACTAGTTAATACAGGAAAATAAAAAGAAAAAATAAATGCTGTCTTTATCTGTATCCATGTAACCAGTAGCCTAGACATATCAGAAAAGCAGCAGTGGATTTGGTTTTGGTGTGGTAAATGAATCTTCATCTTGCAGCTCTTTTAATTAGCGTTATTTTGCATTATCTATGCTGCACTTATGGGCTGGGGCAGAGAGGATTGAAATTCTGGATTTTATTGATAATTTATGGACATAACAAATGATGGTTTGTGCTGCTGCATGTGGCAGCAGCCTGATAGCTGCAGCTCAGTGTAGCACACGTCTATGTTGGAGGGAAGAGGAGAGAATGATGGAAATAAGACGTTCAGACATAAATTGGGTAGCTGCTCAGGTTCAGTCAGTCTGCAACCACAAAACATAATTCGACTGGATTTCAGTGTGTGACTTACTAAGCAGATGTTATTTCATGGGAGCACACCTTGTTTGGATACTGTTGGGTCAGTTTAAAGTAGAGTGCTTCAGTTCAGATTTAGCTAAATAAAATGTAAAAATTGAATAGTTTTTTGTTATAAAACTCTTAACAAGGTTTGTGGTATGATGAAGAAATACTGATCTGTCAAGTGTAGAGACATATCAATATAAAAAAGGACAAAATGTTTCCCTTTTTTTCTTTAAACAATCCAAAATATTATTTAAACCTGTACCAATGTCTATTTCTGTTTCTTCCTTGAAAGAGTGTTGACACAATAGGTTGAAATTATTTGGAGTGTTGTGCCCTAAGCTTGTTAGTTATGTGAAATTAATCAGACTTTGTCTAATGAATCCCTTGGCAGCTGTGGAAGGTACTTCCTTGAAGAAAGAATTAATATAAGAGTGGGATCTGAATCTTGTTGTACCTCCATTATTTAGGAGAATGATTTACTAAACTTCTGGCAGGCCTTTCAAAAGCTTCATGCCTCCTGTCTGTTGTGACCCAGGTGGATCTGAATTTCTGTGTAGCTCACCAGGATATAAAGGAACTCTCGATAAGTAATAGATCTTGCCAGTTGTTGACTATGTTTTTGCACTAATATAAAAAAAAAAAAGAGGAATATTTAATTTCAGTTTGGGCCTTTTTTTAATTCTTTCAAGTATTTGCGATTTTTTTCTTCCTATGGTGGTTTTTTGACTTTTCAAAAGTGCGTTTTATGGTATGACCCTTCCCTAAAACCACTACTATTAATGTGTGTTTAGTTCTCAGTCAGTGGTTAAAAAAGCACAAGTTCAGCTCTAGCACTGGACAAAGAAGTATTAGTAAGGAAAGAAAAATAGGAAATAGGCAGATTAATTTCTGTAGTTATTAGAAATAATTTTCAAAGGGAATAAAATTATCTGAAACAGGGATCAAATGGCAGGAGCAGTGGTGTGAGCTGGGGAAGAAAATAGAGTTAAAATCTGTTGAATTATGTGTTTCAGATGTTCAGGTGCACAGGTTGCAGCTTCAATTTCTGAAGTGAAGATAAATTATGCAAACTGAAATAACAGGGATCAGAAGAGGAAATGCTAGGATTTTTGAGCTATAAGGAGTTCTCCAAAATAAGGCTTGTGTATGAACTTTGCTGTAAGGGAAATATTGTTAAGGGTGGTATTATGCCGATTTGGAATTTATTTTTATGAAGCAGTGAGCAATACTTGCTGGGATTTAGACTTGTGAAAGAATGTGTAATGACCAGTATCTACCCAGACAGTGGCATCACACTCTGAACCTTAAAACTTAACAGGATCAGTGAGTGTGGATAGTGAGTTTGTAGAGGAGAGCTGGCAAAGAGTATTTAATATATAATTTTTAGCTTCTGGAGCTCAGAGGCACTGGTTTTGTTGGCTGTTAGCCTGCAGCCATAGTTAAGGTGAGAAGAAGCACTCGAGATAGTTGAGAAGTGTGGAGAAACTTTGTTTACTCATCAGATAACACACTCTGTAATCTGTGCAACTGTGCTGCACAGAAAATCAGATCAGTGCTGCTGGCACCAGTCTGTCAGGCAGGCACAGAGAACACTGACAGGGCTGGAGCTTGGAGGCAGCTGCTGACTTGCTGCTTCATCTGAAATTTCAGTGAGTCACGCCAAGGAAAGTGTTGAGCATGTAGTTCTGTAAAACTGCCTCTGATGAGGGGCTGCAGCATGCTGGAGAGCATGTTCAGCATTGTTTTACCGAACTGAAAATGACAAAAAACATGAATCAGTCCAATTGTGTAGAGTTAGCTTTCACAGGAAAGGTTGGTTTCTTAAAATCTATGTAGAAGACTTTAGATCATTTACTATTTAAATAATGATTATAGAGTTAGTTGGCAAGGATGCTCACATGAAAACAGAAGACTCTCAGCTTCTCTGTGTTGTCTGATCAGACTTGTTACTAATAATTGGAGATGGCAAATTTCAGTCTGGATAATTCAGTGACTAATGCTTAAAATGCCTCCCTGATGGGTTATTTGTTTTATTGACTAAAAATATGAGTGTTGATTGAATCCAGTTAGCAAAAAATTCTAAGGTCCTTTACATATAACAAAAAATATGCACAATTGTCTGATGATTGCTGCACAGCAAAAGTGATGGTGTGCTTAAGGCTTGAAGTTGGAGTAATGAAGTTATTTGTCCCAGTTGGAAAAGGTGTGAAAGAGGTCATACTCTTCCTTTTTTGTCTGTATGATTAGGTCGTAATAAAAATATCACGAGTGAGCTACTGGGTGGAGACTCTTCATAAATTAACCATACTGCTTGATATTAGATCTTGAATTACATCAAGAAATTCTAAGCAGAAAGAAAGGAAAGCTGATTTGATGTAATTAGTGACTGCTAGGGAATGCTCATTGGAAAAAGTTACTGTAGCTCTGCAGCTACAGAACATGTCTGGAACAATTGCCAAGATTGCAGATGTTTTGCTGTGAAAGAAATGAGCCTAATGAGAGACTGTCTCAGCTGACTGAAACAAAGGAAGCTTCTCAGCAGGTAGCAATTGAGGCAAATAACAGGGTTAACATGTGGGAACGTGCAGTGAGGTTTGCTGGGTGAAATGAAGCAGTGCAGTCTATTTCTGATTTCTGGGTTTTCAGATGTTAAGGTGTGATATCAAAATATTGGGTTTTGCTTATCTGCTAGGAGAAGTACTACTTGTATGGATACAGTGAAGCTTTATGGACTGAAAGTAGTTGCTAAATTTAAAGAATATGGAATTCTTAGGTATCCCTTTTTTTCTGAATTGATATGGTCACAATACCATCTAAATTAGGAATATGCTACAGAGTTGTCAAAAAATGCTATTATTCATTTCTCCCACTTTTTTGGGGTGTCCATAAGCTTTTTCTTCTCTTATATTGAGTGAATAGTAAGAAACTTTAACAGAGGGTGTCTTTAGTTCCAATTGTGTTGCCAAGTTAGACAAAAATACAGGAAAAAAGGAAGCAGCAATGCAAAGATTCAATTCACCCTGCAATTTTCCTTCAGCAACTCATCCCAGAGTTTTATCAAGAACTTTATCAAGCCAGCACAGCCCTTCCACATCTGCCTAGAGAAGAAGAGTTCAGATGACCTACTTTTATTTGGAAGATGGGAAAGTAGGACTTGTTAAATACAATTTTGACCTAAAGAGAGATTACATTGTCATAGGAATGTTCTTCATTCTTTTTTTTTTCCAGAGAACCAATACAACAGGTCAGAAGTAGTCAGGATGACTTAAGAATTCAAGGCCATAATTAAATGTTTAAGGAAGAAAGGGTTGCTGGGCTTTCCTTTTAATCAACAAGGTGTTTTGGAGTAATTCTGTACTCGCTTCAAAAAAAGAGCCTTCAAAACAGGAGGCAAGCAAACTGACCAACTCTGTTTTCATATGGTTCAAGAAGAGTTATAGGGTTTTCCAGATAGATCAGAAAAAGCTCTTTGGTCTGAAAATTGTGTGGGTTTTTTTTGGATTAGGACAAATTGTTCTGTTTGTTGACAAGGACTAAGAAAGCACAAGGTGCACAAGGCTGCTTTTGCTTCGTGATTTGTAAATACTAGCAAACTGCAGAAGCTGAAAATTGTTTACTTTTTTGATATTTACCTCATGTAGGGCAGTTTGTGGTTGAAGTGGCACATCAGTCTGCATTTCACTTGAGACAGGAGCTGATGCTGATTTGCAGCTTAAATTTTTCATCCTGTTTTGTGCTCCTAAGTACAGAAAAAGTACCAAAGTACAGAAAACTTTGTAACTCAGATATGGAATAATGTGTCTGGACTGAATCAGGCTTAAGGACCATATATCATTCTCTTGTTTCCAGCAGTGAACACAGTAGCCCAAGTATTTATGACATTTCCCGTAATATCCTTATCTTAATTTCATAAATTTCTAGAGCCGCATGTGGGGGCTTACATAGTTGGCTACCCTCATTTGATTGTTATTCCATGAATTTGCCTAGCCTCTAGTGTAATATTGAGCTTTCACTTATCTTTTTTGCAGGGACTGCAGTGGGTTTATCTCCCATTGCAAGCAAACTGCTTACTTTTGTTTTAAATTACAAATCCATTTTGATAAGTACTGGCTAACATATTACAGTGTACAGTGATACTTAACTGCTCCCTGTGCCATGGGTGACTATGGAGAGTTGTAGTCATGGCTGTTAAATGAATTAGCAGCTGCTGCTGCTGCATGATTTTGCCATTGCTGTTGCTCATGGAGTTTTTCCTATTTTTTCCCCCCCTGTATCCTTGTAGATGAGGTGATCAGAACTTAACACAGTATCTAAGATGCAGACAAATTTGGTTTAGAATGTAATCCAATAATTACCTCTGTTTTCTTTGTTTTTTCTAATAATCACTAGCATTTAATTTATTGGAAGGACAAGCAAAGAAAACAAAAAAAAATTGGCTTGTTTTTTTTTTAAATACCATTATCTAGCATTATACAAGAGACTCATTCTGGAATGGAAATAGTCAGTTTAACCTCCAAAAGTGCAAGCATGAAGTTTAGGATTTTTGCCATGAGTATAATGACTGGTACTGAAATTCATGTACTGTTTCACTGGAAGTCACAAGGTCTCATTAAGAGAATTTTCAAGTCTTTTTTTACCTGTTGCACTTACTATTCAAAGTAATAGTAGATATTTTGTCCCCCTTTTTCTACATCATTTGCGTGTGTTTTGGTTTACTGCTATCTATAAACTTGGCTTTTATAAACCCTGGGATTAGACTTGTCAAGATGGTAATTTACAAATTTTATGGCATGAGTCTCTGTCCATGATGTCAGATAAAACATAGTCCCTTTTGTTTAAGTCCCTGAGGTTGATTTTCCTGCCTGTCCCTGCTCAATATCAAGGCTTCTCTTTGTCCTTTATACTGAGCCAGCTCCATTTCCTGGCTGTTTGCACTTAGAAACTTTTTCCCTCACTGTTCTTCAGGTGTGTGAGCAGCTCTCCATCAACACAAGCCAGCTGCCTCACAGCGCTACTCTCAGTTGCAGATAAGTAAAATCCTTTTCCAGTGGCTCCTGGAAAAAAAGCTTTTGACTGGTTTCAAGTCATTACATCTTTATTCAGCTTCTGTGAAATTGCACTGAAACCTCTGCCTGATGTTCTGTTTGCTTCTCCTCAGGCACAGTCTCTTCTTTGGTTTTTTTTTAAATTTTTTTCTTGGAGATGTGTTAAATCAGTAGGCATCGTAGTAGGAGCCAGGTCTGTGTTTTGTGAACTCTACTGCCACAGGTAAATGAAGTTATAAAGAAAGCAGCAGCTGCCACTGAATGCAAGGGAAGACTTTGTGTAATAATGTGCATTAAAAAGGATGCTTACTGTAGTTATGGGAACTGAGATTCTAATTTTGTCTCTGTTGTGCCATTAGGCTTGCAGGTAAAATTAAAAAAACCAAAACAACTAAGTATTTATCTTTTTCTAATTTGTTTCCTAAGATATGGTGATGTGAATTATGAACAGTGAGCATGGTAGCTGGGTTTTATTTTCCCGCACTCTCTTGTTTTTGAGGGTTGGCTTTTTACTTGATCTGAATGCTTAAATGTTATTAGGATTCCTGAAAGATTCCACTTCATTTGTAAAGAAATTTAGCCATCTATGAGCTGTATGTTGAAGAGAGGAAGTTGCTGGACTGGTTTGATGTTTGAAGTCAGGTTAGGTGATGGGATGCTCTGATTTGGGTGAGGAAATGGGCCTGTAGTGCTCAGCTGATGTGGGAAGTAGGGAACATAATACAGAAGGGAGTAAGCCACTAGGAATTGAACCAACATTAATTTTTGGGATTGATAATCTTCATTAAGAGAGGCAGATGCAAAAGGTCTTGAACTGCTTGAAGAATCTGGAAGCAAATCCAGAATTCCTGAATGTTAGACTTGGTCAGGTGTTGGCAAGTAGCCATGAAATCCACTAACAGCAAACACCATTTCTCTCTTGCTCCATTTCTCTCTTGCTGATTCATGCAGCTGCTGCAGTTTATAATCTTCTGTCAGTTAGAGCTGTCAGCATTCATGTGACTTCTTCATTTTTAATTTGCCCCCCATTCTCCCTGTGAGTGTGTATTATAATTGTTTTTATTACATGTTCACACACAGTCTTCCATTGGATTCTTACTCAGTTTAATGGGTGGTATTTGGAGAGTGAGAGCTGTACAGTTAATGAAGCTGTTGTCTCTAGGGTTTCTGCTTAGCTTGCTGTAGAAATAAAGTCATGTAGTGAATGAAACAAATGAATTAGGGAGAAGAAAAATAAAAATCTTCCAATGTAAATCTTTCCAGGTCACTTTTCTCATGGCTTCCTATTCTGAAGCTTATTTTGCTTCCTATTCTGTTTAAACCGGTTTTTTTATGTGTCTCCAAAGCTTTGCTCAAAAAAGTGACTTTAATATCTTGTCACTTCCATGGGAAGTGTCTTGGAGTGGCTTTCCAGACACGCCAGCACAGGAATAAGGACTTCAGTTACTTCACTGGATATCTGAAGGAAGAAAATTTTTTGAACTCGCAGCTACAGGTGGTGCGGTGTTGTGCCTGGGATCGCAATCTTAAACTTGTGGGGTGCTGATGAAGCCATATCCTACTTCAAGAGGGAAGGGGGCTTCAGAGATGTCTAAATCAGAACTGTGACTACTTTTTTTCTTCCTCCTATCAGTTTTGAAGGAAACTTAAGAGTGTACCCCATCCTGGTTTGTCCTTGAACTGTTTTTTCATATAAATCCAGAGGAGGGAAATGAGAAAACACACCTGTTCACTGCCCAGTTTATTCAATAACAGTGGCTATTTGATGTTTTTGTCCTCCTTGTGAAATAAATATATCTACGAGAGAGTGGCATGGAAGCTAAATGGTGGATAGAATGACTCTTGTCAGTGACAGACTTAGATATGGGCTGCATTTGCATGATAAAAACAGTTGTATTTATGTACTAAAAATGGATTTCTGGGTATCCCTTTGGTATTATGTAGCAGCTGTGCTTTTCTGCCAAAATGTTAGGTTTAGAAGTGCCCAGGGCTGCCCAGCCCCATTCCTTGGTGGTAATTCTAGAACCAGAACACTGACAGTCTGGAGGCTGGATTCTCCAGCATGGATCCCATCACTCTGGGGCCTTCTGGCTGGAGGACACTTGTAACCCTGATAAGAAGTCATGCCATGCTAAATGGAAACACAAAGCTCTTCCTCACCATCCATATCTAATACTGCTTGAATTGAATCGAGCTGTGTCTGGGCTGAGATCCCAGCATGAGAAGGAAGGCCAAGTAAGAGTGGACTGTAAGTGTTGCATGTTGTGAAATTGCGTTTAAACTGTGCAGAGTGGGGTTTTTTGGTCTCTTTTTCTGAATTATGTTTTACATAGTGTGTGGAAAAGTACCTGGTAACTAACCAAGCAGTTGTTAAATCTTCCTGAAATGACCTTCACAAAGGCCTTTGCTCTGGCAAATTTTTAGGAATGCCAGCACATTTGTACCAATGCATGTTGAGGGTTCGAAATGTACTCAATGCATGTAGAGTGTTCATAACTTTAAAAAAAGGTAAATCCAGGAGGAGGTTTGCTATTAACACAGAAAATAGGTTCTCTGTAGTGTTTGTATATTTGGATAGTTGGTGGCTGTGAGGTTACAGGAATTTTAATGGGCCACTGTAAACATCTTCTCCATTATAAACTGTGATGTTTTATTTTCCAAATCTTTGAAGAAAGTTATATCAACATGTACCTTTACCTAATGGGAAATTTTGGTGAAAGTGCATCATAAATAAGTGAACTATTTCTAGATTGCTGAGATACATAGAAGATGGCTAAACACAAGTGCTTAATTCAGAGAAAGACAGTTATTTTTCAATAAATGATTTCTAGGAATGCATATAAGGATGAGAAGCATTCTAAGGTTCATCTGCTTTATGGTCTGAACTTTCAAGGTTTTCTTAAAAAAAAGTCTTCTATTTTTAATAATTAATGTGTTATACATAGCACATGTAGGTGTAAGCCTTTTTAAGAACTTTTTCTCTAAATTTGAGCTTAAAAAGTAAAATTTTGATGATGGGTAGTTGGGCTTGATGATATGCCGTCATTGTAAAGGGAACATGAACAGAATGCTTACTTGTTAATGGTACCATATAATTTTCTTTTTGATATAATTTAGAGAAGTAAATAGCACCCTGCTTGTAGGTCAAAAACTGGGGAAATTTTGCTTGCCAGTTTTCCCTCAAATTGTGTTTTTATATAAAATTCTTAACTATTTTTAACAAAGTTGGAACAATAGCACAACAGACAGACGGTAGCACATGGAGAACGAAGCAATAAAACAGAATGAAAATTTTAAAGTATTTACATGGAGTCCACTGCTCAATTATTAGGAGGCTTGGAATTCTTGAGGATGACCTTTAGTTAAGTTGTTAACCAGTTCTATGCAGTTTTCTTCTAATTAAATGAAGAGCATTTACAACCTGATATTTCAAAGTGTGAAAAAATCAAAGCTAACCTTTCACCTTGTTTCAGGCTTATTTTTTATCATTAATGATTTTGGCTTTTTTCCAATTGTCTTCTTCGCAAATTGTCTTCACTGGCCTTGTTTCCAAGTGATAATACCGTTGTGTATTGACAAACTGATTTCAGCAGAGTTGTTGTTCACCTGCTCTTTGTTAAAAGTTTGAGGAAATTGAACGGAATAAAGGAAGGGGCTGTGATATTTTGTGAAATGGAGCTTATTTTAAGGAAGGAACTTTACTTTTGCCAGGATTTCCCTCTTTTCTCCCCAAAAACAGGGTATGTTCGCATGCCCTGTCAAACGAATGCATAGCAAACATGGCTGTGCTCAAACTTTGTGCTTTTGCTGAAAGAATTGTCTGTATAAGAGAATTCTCAGGGATTGGTTGTAGTTTAGCACAGTTAGTCCATTTCAGTTCAGTAACTCGGAGCCCTGGCCATGATGACCACACTGTGTACCTCGAGGTCCCCTGTGAATTTGGTGGCATGGGGCATCAGCTCCTGTGCCTGCACAGGCACTTCCAACTGGAGTTTTCAAACACCTTCTTCCTCATTAGAACAATACTCCCTGATGCATTTACTGTGAAGATGGAAAGGGATATGTGTAATTTTCCTGAGTATATTAGGAGTATCCATGTGTACAAGGCTCTGTATTTTAATTTTTCTGCAAGGCTCTGCCAGAGAAAAAGTGCATTGCATTTTGTGACTGTCAAAGGATGCCTCATCTGAAGCTTTGCCATTTTCCAAACCCTAGATATTTATGGGGAGAAAGCAATTGGATTCTTTCTTCTTTAACTCAGAATCCTGTGGTGGCCTTTTTGGGTCTGTCAAGTCTTTTTCACGCTGAAGGGTCACAGTTACTTATTCTACAGAGATAATTTGGTACCTTGTTAATCTGAAGCATATTTCCAGCGCAGCTGCTGGAAGGACAAACTCTCAGTTAAGATGCATCTTTGGCTGGTTCATATTTTGAGTATGAGTAGGGGAAAAAGGCATTTAAGGCTTACCAGTGACTTCTAGCTCCAGCTGAAATCAACAGTCATAAAAATATATTTTTTATTTATTTTTCTTTCACCTATCCTATTCAGGATATTGCTGTGGATTCTGATCTAAGCCTTATCCACTGTGAACCAGATCCTAATGTGGCAAAACTGGATCTTGAGAGTTTGACTGGACCGCAGTACCAAATTGGAAACAATACTCTTGTTTTTTATCTGAAACTTAGTTTAGCCTTGTTGCTTTACCACCTGTGAAAGACTGAATTTGCCGCTTAAAACATTTGACTTCCTTGGCTGAATGTTTCTGATCTCACCATAGGTCATTTAAAACCCTTCACAGGAGCAAATGAAGGGTTTTAAATAATAACCCATCTAATAGCCATTCAAGTCTAGAGCAATCAGTGTTTTTCCTGAAAAAATAAATACTGTACTTAAATGCACATAGCATTTTGATTTGTGTTGTTTTAGGAGAAATAAGAGCACAAAATAGGAGACTGAAGTGCTTTGTGATTCTGAAACCAAGGTAAACATAGACACTGTACTGCTTCTCCTTTTTGAGTGGCAAGTAAACAGAAAGGGAGGTCAAGGCAGTGAAGATGTACAACATTTTGCATTTAAATATCAGATGAGCTGCAAACTAAGATTGGTTTTTCTTTTTCCTATAGTGCTAAGATGAAATTTAAGAAAATATTTCTGATAGTATTCTTAATCTGTGCTCCACCATTGTTGTCATGTTGCTTTCAATTTCATAGTTTGCTTTAGGACCAACAATTCAACAAGTAATTTATTTCCAATTTCAACATTTAGAAAGCCTCTGAAGTGTTAGAAAATCAGACAAATGTTGACATCTAACAGGAAAAAAAGAGGTTTTAAGTTCCCATGCAAACTTCAGCTGTCTGGCTCTCCTGTATTGTGTTAACACTTTACTATACAGGTACTTGGGAGAGGTTAAGTGCTCAGCCTCATGTCCCTGTGGCATGTGTTGAACTATGAGGCTGTCTCTCTTCTCAGCCACCTCTTCTTTCTAAACATCAGTGTAAAGATTGATTCTGGGAGGGTTTATGTGCAAAACAAAATTTATATAATATTAGGAATCAACTTTGAGGCAGGCTGGTAATTTTCAGTAATCAATCTGCTTTTAAAAATGAAACTGTAACATTTCTTCCATTAAAATGCTTTGGTTTTGTTACATTTTTGTCATGGCTGTTATGCTCTCAAATAATTTCAGTGTTCAAAATTATTTTAGTGAATCTGCAATTGAGCAAGTCAAATTTATCTCTTGTCCTGCAAACCAATTATAGTAAATTACAGTCATTCAGAACCTAAAAACTGTAATAACTCTGGCAGAATTATGAGCAAACTAATGGGTCATTTATTATCAGATAAGTTTGCTTTCATTGAAAATGAATATATACTTGGCTATTTTTCCTTCTGACTCAAGAATGGCTGTTAAACCAAAAAAAAACTTGAAAGAAAGCCTGCTATATTGCTGTAGTACACTTCTGCCTCGTACTGTGCTAACAAAGATCTATTAGATTGGAACGATATTTCACCACTAACAGAACTGACCAAGTTAATTTTTATTTCAATGGAGCACTTGTTAACATTTATAGTTTTCTGTCAGCCTGGATAATAATACCCAGGGGAAAAGATATGATCCAGTTTTACTGTTGCTAAAAAGAGTGTTTGTATTCAAGACTCTTCTCACCATTTCAAATTGTCTTGCTCACCAGAAAGGGGAGGTTGTTTTTGTTTAGTAACTTGGCAGGGTGTACCTGTGGAGTGAACTATCAACATAAAAACAGTTCTCACAGAGATAGTATGGGGTTATTCCCCTAAAATGTGGCAAATTAAATTGCCATTATTTTTGTAGATACGTTTGAAAGTGTCTATATTCATATCAGGTATGAGTGACTCATTGTTTTTATGCACCAACATGTGTAGTAACACATGCAAACCTGGATATGCTTTCTCTAGCATTGGTTTGGTTTCTGTACAAAAAGCTAAAAGACAAATAATTTAGGTTCTGAATAATGTCAGTGGTTTTATCCATGTTGCTTTTTGGGTTCTGGACTTTCCTAGGTGCATTATGGTCTGTTACTTGCTCTAAAATTCAAAAGTCTTTGTTAAATCTGTGATGCCTTGAGATACATTTCAGAGAAATCTGATGCTTCTTTGATCAATATATCTGATGTAATTTGAAATTTAGGTTTGAGCTTTGTGTTTGTGTGTCTGGGAGGGCAAGAACATCAGTTGTCTATAACTAGAGGCAGTTTTGAGAAATGTTTTAATAGGGTAATCGATTGATGTGATCAACCAGCCTCATCTATAAAAGCTCAGGGAGATGGAAGAGGCTTTTTTAGTAGAGGATGGGTAACAGAAAGGTTCAAAAAGATCAGTCATCATGATTAGTATCAGTAAGTGCCAGTAGAATGTAAGCCTCAGACTGCCAAGGAAATAGTTTGCTGAAGGCTGTTCCTTCTGCTGAACTTAATCCAAGGGGACTTCAGGCAGGATGATAGAATTTGGAGTTGTTAATAATTTTTTTAATTCAATTTATGAGACAGCAGGAAAGTAAACAAAGGGTAGAGGGAGACATGGAGATGTAAGTAATCAAAATAGCTTTTTTTCTTCTTCAAACCTATTGGAAGAAATAAAATACTTGAAAGCACCAAAATACTGGGTATGGAGAAATATCCAAACAGTGCTTGAAACTAAGGTGTTTCACCATCACCTCATTTCTGTCTAAGCAAAGCCTGGTTATTATTAATTGTGGCACTGAGACATCCAGCTTGGGAATGCGGTGTGGTGCTGGATGTGGCAGTGCTTTTTCCATTGTAATAATTCTGTGTATTGTTGATAAAAGCTCAGAGACACTTAGTTTGCCAAGATAAGGGAAAGAAATACTTCTTAGGAAAAGTAAATTTTAAGAGATGAGAGGCCTCTGGGGAATAGATCTGTGGTGAAATTGTTGTATTTATCAGCTGGGCTCTCTGGTTAAATGAGGTTTAATCTGACCTCAGCTTAGGCAGAGTGGTTCCTCTGGTGCAGATGTATTTGCACTTCAGTTTTGCTTGAAGTTCTCTTTCTACTTTGTGGTTTTTTCTTTTCTTTGTTTGTTTACGTTATGGTTTGGATTTTCTTTTTGTTTGGTTTTTAGGCTTTTTTTCTTTTTCTATTCTGTTGCTCTACAATACTAGGGCTCTCAAACAACTATAATGTGCGTAAATGAATATATATTTGATGGGCTCTGATTTGCGGTTAATAATTGTTTCTTATTCTTAATTTTGTGTGGCAAAGTAACCTATATCAGTGTCACATTGGGGTAAAGCTTTTTATGGAAGTCTGCCCTTTTTTTTATCACATAAGCTGTTAATGATATTTGTGGAAAAACATCAGGGAAATTAGAGTTTAGTTGGTATTAATATTTAAATATTTTTCATAAAGACATATGGTAAAAAAAACATGTTACGGACCACTTTCATAGGCAATTTTATTTTTGGAAGAGAAAATGAAATGTACAAAGTTTCAAAATTGATGAATTAAATCTCCAAATAAATATCAAACACCAAAATTATCTGTGCCTAAATTCTTTCTTGCTGATAATTGGATATTTGCAGTGGTTTGCTGATTACATTTGAAATTAATTTGACTGTAACGTTTAGATAACTCTAACTATTTTCTGCAGTGATGATGAAGCACTACCTTACTCATAATTTAGTCTTTTCAGTAATTATTGTTATGTAATATTCTGTATCTTATACATAAAACTCATAATTTAGCTTATAATGAAGGAGCAAGGGCTTTTTCTTTTTACTCTTTGGAGTTTTGAAACATTCTTCAAGTGTTTACTTAATTCAACGATTAAAATACCTTAAAGCAGCATTTCTGGTTATTGACACTCATAGCTTATGATTTTTGGGAATTAGCTTTCATTCACAAAGAAAAGAAACACTTAATGCTAAGCTCAGTTGCAAAATGGGTCTTGAGTTTCACTGTCAAATCATTTATGGAAATGTCTGCACAAAGTTTAGTCCTCAAATGCAATGTAAGCCACCGGAGAGTATGAGCTTTGTTTCCTTTTCTATCCTTTAAAGGAAGGCAGGAGAAATGTATTGCTAAAGATGGGTTTTTTAAATGATGAGTATGATAAACTGAGAAGAATTCTGTTGCTGTAGAGACCATGGGCTATAATGAAAATATGTCAATATATTAAATAGGTGGCAGAAGGTGTAAAAAGAAAATGAGGCTTTGATGTGTAAAGCAAGGGCCCTTGCCAACTCAGACTCGTAGATTTTGCTGGTTAGAATTGTACAAGGTTGTGTTATCTAATGATCAAAATGCTGCATAAGTGAAAGACAATTGAAGATGAAGGTATAATAAGTAATAATAGAAGAATTATTTGGATAGGAAGAATTTATTACTAATGATTTAGGGCTTTTTAATGGAAATTATTTCAAGTTTTGGAGAAGAGCAAGAATATAGATGTGCACATGGTATCAATGTTATACATGTGTTTTTGTTTTAGGTAATTCCATTGCTAAATTCATTCAGAGTCCTTTATTTCATGTTTTTGGGAGACTGGTTGACGTATCCTATATAGTGTAATTATTTTCCCACTCTTTTATTATTATTTATTTTTTTGCTTCTATCTGTATACATAAATAGCTAGATCACCACTAAGTTGACCTTCTTCTCTGTGGTGAAAAAAGCTGAGATAATATTCCAAGCCAGAAGTAAGAATGTGGCTGTCTAAATTCAAAGTCCATGGACCAAACACTGGTGCTCAATGCCACCCCTGCCTGTGTTTGAGGCATTTGGAAAATGCCCTGAATGATGTGTTTTAATGTTTGGTCACCCTAAACTGGTCAGCCAGTTGGACTAAGAGGTCCAGCTGGAAAACTTTTTCATTCCCATTTATACTGATGTTATCTAACTCCTAGGCTGGGAACAACATTGTTATCAGCCATGAGTTACCTTTAAAAACAGAAGGGGATGCACAAACATGCTGACATGCCTGAAAATGCCTCAGGCTTGCTTAGTTTTCTTTCTTGCCGTATTCACAGTATATTTATCAGCAGTAATGCTGTTGTATTTGAGTTAAAATGACAAACAATGCCGTTATTGAACTTTTTTTTTTAATCAGAGCTGCTTACAGAGTGTTAATATAGCTTATGGTCACTTTCTCCTCAAGCTGTCTTGTTTTTTGGAATCTAAACATCCTTAATTGCAGGTTTTCTGCCTGACAAAAGGCTTACTTAAAAATGGAAAAGAAAACGTAAGACTCTCACTGAGAGCAGATAACAAGTACGGATCTTGTTTTCTGTGCTTTTAGTTTAAAATAGAAAGTTAACAAGTCTAAGATGCCTACAGACAGAACTTATTTTAGGGCAGAACTTTATGCCCACACTAGATCAGCACAGACCATCAGAATCTCTATTAAGTCTCACTGCAATCTATAAGTGGAAATTTTTTTTCTTTTTTTAGTCTCTTCTGTTCGACTGTAAGCGGTTTTACTTTTTATACATGGCTGTTTTTCAGCAAATCCTCTCTGATCCCATGGACCCAATTACATTTTCCTAGACTTCTTGTACTCTTGTTTCTTTTTCAGAAGTTTTTTTCCTTCATATTTTTAGAGGTAAAGTAGCATTGAATTTAAGTTATTCATTTGATGATGAAATAGTTTTATTGAGTCAAAGCATTTCTATTTTAAATATTCCCTTGCTGTTTTTGCTATTACTGAGAACTGTATGCAGCCTATCAGTAATTGAATACTTCTTGTCTCACATGGAAATAAGTATTATTGTTTCTGTGTGATTCAGTAATAAGCATTTTGCAGTCAAAGGCAAAAAGGACAAGCTTTTCAGCAATAGTTCTGTTGAGCCTTGTTTTTTTGTAGTAATTTGCTGAAGTTGGGCATGATTTCTGTATTTCAAGTTCCTGGCATCATTCTTACCCTTCTAGGTGTGTGCCATTGACTGGATAAATATTTCCAATAAACTTTGGTGTGTGGATAAATCTTCCTCTTTATGTAAAATATTTTCAGGGTATTATATGTTGTTAACATCTTCAAACTAACTTTCTTTGGTCAGATCTGCTACGAAGCAGAAACACTGATGTGCCTCAAATGGATGCTTCAGTGAGAGTTTAAAGCAATTATGCAAGACATTAAGCTCTAGATTACACCAAAATGCTGATCATAACATTGTAATAAGACTATATTCTGATTGCCACAATAACAACAGTTTGTTAGTCAACCACAAAATATTTTTAGACAAAAGAAAGATGCACATTTAAGCAAAGCTAGAGTCCCAGGAGAGATTATGTGCATATAGAAAGATGATCTAATCTTTTTCCTTGAGAACAGTAGATAGGGTGTTTTGCAATAAACAGAAACACTAATGTTTTAGTGCTTTTCTTAGTTGACTTACACTAGTTTAAAAAAACTGTAGAAAAAGAACATGATGACTGTGCTTTTACTTTTTGTATGTTAATCTTGTTTAATTTTAAGAACTTGGCTATCATTCTGTAAACATGGAGAATACTGTATTCACTGTTTGGGTTCTTTTCTCCTCATCTAAACTTTTTTTTTTTAAGCTAGTCACCTACCCAAGTAGCTTTTTATTTCTCTAGAGGATGGCAAAACATGCAAGGACTCATGGCAAAGCACACAAGTGGTGAGAAAGAGTGGTTGCTGCTAACTGGCTGTGTGAAACAGCTTTACTGAGAGATATTTCTATGGAAAAGCTGATGCCTCCTCCTGTGAACATTTGGTTACCTGGATAAATGCCTGTTCTTTGCACTTAAGGCTGCAAAACCTGCTAATATATTTAATTACCCATTGACAGCCTCTAATGGCTATGCTCATATGATTAGTGAGATTTGAAATTTTTAGTGGTGTTTTAATGGTTTTTTGGCAGGGGTTTTTGGGCTGGTGACTCACATGCTGTGACTGCATTACTTTTCTTTGGTTTGGATTCCTTGAGAGGTCTCTGGCATACAAATTCAATGCTGTTTGAGTTTTCATGTCCCCTTTCCACGTGTTTTTCACAGTTTACAGTGTGATGTGACCTTTGGATTTCCTGCACATGCTGTTGCTGACACTGTTTGGGTTTCTCCTAGGCTGCTCTTGACTCTCAAGGATTCTGCATAGGTAGCAATTCTCTCTGGAGTATGAAGTGTGTATTATTAGCCAACAAAGCATGTTTGTCTGCACAGTCCTGACACTTTTGCACAGTCAGCTGTTTTATTTTTTCCTTTGACCTGTCTCTCCACTGTGCCTTAAAAGAGGAGGTTAGAACACAAAACTGCTGGGTAGCAGTGCCTTTGTGAAACTCGCTTTGTTAGTTTTTTTTTTGCACTGTTTAGCTGCATTTTGTGTTGGTCTGCTTTTAGATCAGCTTGGAGGGATCTAGACCTTTGTTTGTAGCCTGCAAACCATTCCCATGGAGCACAAATCTTGTGTAGAAGCTGCTCACATCATGTCAGCATGACTTTGGTCTGTATTTACTGCCCCATGGAGGCAGGTGGTTACCTGGGACAATGCCTTTGTCATGGCATTTTCAGATCAGAATTGTCTTGTGTGAGCCTGGATGTCACTATGTGATAACCAGATGCAGAATGAGTCCTGCCAAGGAGCCCATTTGAAAGAAAGTTCTGATTCTGAAGCAACTGAGATATTTTGCTAATTTTGTGAGGGCTACTCATGTATATTTTTATCTGGTATATATGTTACAGGAGATCCTGAGCTCAGGCCTCTTGTTTCCTTTAATCCAAATACTTATTCTAACTTCTGTCCTCTGTCCTGAATTTCTGGTTGGTTTTCCATGGGAATTAAAGTATTGCAGGGAAAACATGCTGAAAATAAGGCTCTGCTAGTTTGGTGCATAGTCTTCCTCCTTCTAAATTACTGGTTTTTGCTCCAAATCACCTCTCAGCGTGTTACCTTACATACGTTCATGTCTCTTCTTCAGAGATCTCTTTCTTGTGTCCACATTGCCATTGAGCCGTCTTTAAGTACAGTTGTGAGGCTTGTTGTAACAAAGGCACAGCAAGCACAAACCCTGTAGGCTGTGTTTTGGTAAGGTTGTCAGCCACTGCTGTGCTTCAGAACAGATGTTGCTTCAGCAGGCAGCTCTTCTGGAAGAAATGCCCTTGAAAATGGAAGTAAAATGAAGTGCTTGGAGTGAAAAAAAAAAAACCAAAAACCACTAAACTCAATGCAGTTATGATGAGATTGCCTCAGAACACTGGGAGGAAGCCAGGCATAAAAATTAAATGCCTATATGCTTTTTGTCTTGGAGAAATATCTGAAAAGCTCGTGTGCTGGAAATGACCAGACAAAGGGTCCAGAATGCACTGTTGCTACAAAAAATGGTCCTTGCTACCTTCTTCCTAGCAAAGCTTTTCTGAAGTCTTGTTAAAATTTATCTTCTTTCACGCCTAAGCTGAAGTTCTAAATGTGTCAAGTGGCTTCCTTGGTTCTCAACCTCCCACAAATGTTCCCTGCCTTGTGCAGAACAGTGACTTCTTCAGGGAAACAAGATTTTCTGGGTTACTGCTTGTGCAGACCTCAAGCTGATATTTAGTTACATATAAATATAACCAGACAGAGAACTTAGAGTACTTCAGGAACATCTCTCAAGCTGGTTTCTATAAGCATTGCTTTGGTTTTGTGGATTCAAAAAAAATAAGTTGTTACCCATCTATAATATGCCTCACAAAAAAAATCTTGAATGGCTTTCCACTGTATGTCCAGGTGAACAGATTTTAAATTTCTTATTTGTCTAGAGAAAATGTAAACAATTTTCAGATTCTGGCAACTATAACTATTTGTTTGACCAAGAATTAATCAGAATTCTTCTGTAGTCCTGTGCTTCTGAATGTGCTGACTTTTAGTTGCTCTTTTCTGCAATGGTTTCTGCAGACAATATACACAAAAATGGACATTATAGTCAAGGGATTTTTATATAGAAACAATATATCTCAGTTTTTCTGCATAAAACATATGCTGGGTATGAGTACTACCAGAGCATTTCAGGTTCCTAATGCTTAGTTCTTTCATTGTCCATGGTGTGTGAGTTGGGATTGCCAGCGAGAAAAGTGTGGAGAATGTACCCAGATTACTTAAAATAACTTGTACTTGAATCAAAGTTGTCCACACAACACACAGGAATCCTTTCAATACCTAAAGTGTTGTTTGAATCCACTACAGAAAGATCACTTACCTTGCACATCTTGCTAAAAAGTACTCATTCATGTAGTTATTTCAGACCAGAGGAAATCAGATGAGTGAAGCAATACTAGGCGTTCATTATCAGATCTGTTTTAATTTTTAGTATCATGGTGATTTATCAAGATCCCTTTTTTCAATAATAAAACCAATTTTTTTGTTGTTGTTTTTTTTTTCAGGCTTGCCGAGAGTCTAAAATTGTTTATCAACACTTGTCAAAATAGTCCCCAATTTTGAGAAAAGGGGGAGATGAAGTGACTTGAGCACAGTGTCAGGCTAGGGAACAGCAAACTCCTCTCCTGGACACTATATGCCCTTTCCTCATTTAATGCATATAAATACCAGTTTATTACTAGAGATGAGCTCATAATACCAGGAAGAAAGCACCCCATATAGGAAATGGAAGATGTGTACATTTCTGTGCTGTCAGTGCTTTAAAAGGAGGGATGAAAGGAGGCAATGCATGCTGAGATCAGGCAGAGATGGTGTTTTTAAGCACAGGTGAAAAGGTGTAAAGGTTTTCCTCTAAGTGTGAGTGGTAGGCTTGCTTTTCAGAGCTCAAACCTGCAAGGCACAGTGACTTGTAGAGCCAGGGCTGTTGTGTGCCACCACTCAGCTATTCAGGCTTGGGAAGATCTTTTCTTGCTTGCCACCCCCGGGTGGCTCTAGCTGTTAACTAGTTAAATATTAAGTATCGATTTTTCTGTCCGGGCAGAAAATGAAAGGGGCTGGTAGCAGCTTACATAGCATAAGTAAAAGCCAGTTAAAAGAAATGTTGACCTTTAGGTAGGTCAAAAGTAGGATGGGAAAAGAGAAGGAACCAGAATGAGCAAGAGAAAAATGGATGGGCTGCCATGTGGTCATTGGGCTCTCAGACTGAGAGGTGCATGATGGAATCTTGCCCTGCTCTGTGGTTGGGCTGTGATAAAGGTATAATTGGCCAAGTACCTTTTTTTTTTTCAATTCCTTCCATCATTTTGGCCTGCTTTGACATTCTCTATGTGAAACTATTTCCTATTATCTGCAGGAGTTCAGAATGGACAGATCTGGTAGCCCTTTCTGGACTTCTAATTTTAAAAATACTTTATATCAAATATGAATGTACATAAAACAAATTAAGGGCCCTCAGTGAGACTGGAGAGTCCACTGCTGATTACAGTAAGTATTAAATGTGGATGTTTTGGCTAGGAAACCTCCTGAAATGAGATCTGTTGTGGGTTTAGCGCTGCCATCTTCATGGTTCTGAACTCAGAAGGGTCACACAAGCATTCTCAAAATAATCGTAGCTCCTCAAAATAATTGTGGGTCAAAAAGACCTAAAAACATTGTACTATTAGTGTATTTGGGGAGGCTTGTTGCTGCCTGGAATTATACCTGTAAATTACGTGTTTACACATGGAAGTGTCAAATTTCATGCTATAGCTTTAATACACTCTGTTTTATCTTGCGATGTTTTATTTGTTAGTGTTTTTAGGTTGTGTTTGTTTTGTTTAGCTTGTTTCTTTCAGGAGTTGTTTGTTTCAGTTGTTGTTTTCCCTTTTTTGTTTGGTTTTTTTTTTTTAGGTCAAGTACAGGTGATGTTCCACTCTCTTGGTCCTTTACCATGAAGTCTTTCAGCTAAAGCCAAAATGATTTTATGTAACTTTCATAAGATGGCAAAATTGTTGTCTTGCCCACTTAACTAAGGATGGGGAAACAAAAGGTTATGATGGGGCACTCAGCTGCAGGGGTCTCAGAGAGTGTTGCCACAGATTCAAAAGCAATTTGTAAAGTGTGGATGCTCTTGGAAGGCTCAGAGAATCTAAAGAACACAGTCAAAAATGACATTTGTACAATAGGAATGAATGACTGGGAGCAGATTTAAGAGGGCAGAGAAGGAACTCACTATTTTCTTTCATTGTTTCTAGCAAAATGAGTTGGAAAATAGTATCTGTTCCATACCAAATGCTGTTTTTTAGTTGCCGCTCAAATTCACAACAAAAATTTTGTTTACCGTGGAAATAATACACCAATAATTCAGTTTTGGAAGTATTGAAGTCTTTTTGACTAACTGATGTTGAATCATTCTGATTTAATTTTGAAAAAAATCAAATCATTATAGACTGAAATACATGAAAATCCAAACAGAAAACCAGAAAAGTAAAGTTTTAGCAAAACTAAGAAATACTAGTCAAGTGTTTTGAAACTCAGATAGAAAATGTTTTCAAGCTGTACTTGAACAAAACTAATTTTGATAAAAATCCTTTTTTGATGAAAAAGTGTATAACTTTCTCTTACTGTTTTTAAGTCCTGTAGGCTGTATCACACAGAGATGAAAATGAGGTAGTTGAAGCTGTTATCAGACACTTGTAGCTAGAAAGGTGGGGGGCTGAGCTGGCTTCCTGCTTCTGCCACATTTCCGTGTTGCTGCTGAGCATCATTTAAAAAGGAACAACAGTTCTTGTATGGCTCACAATAGACATCAGCCCCATGTTTTGCAGGGCCTGACTTGAAGTGTTGAACTGAAATTTTTTTGTCACAGCAAGAGATTTAATGGATGACAATCAGGCTGCTTGTAGAGAATTCCACAGAGTTAGAGTTTGTGTTTATGTTTGTCTGAAACAACTCGAGGTGAGCAAGTGCTTTTTTTGCCTAAGCAGCTTTTAAGGGATTAATGTAAGGGATCTCCTGCAAAGCTGACTGGAGAATTGACACAGAAACAATCAGTTCTATGTTTGTGTACTTTTGCATGGAGTTGGACTATCAACAAAAGCAGTAAAACAGACTTTCCAAATTTGTATAATCCCCAAGGAATGTACAGAAATTGTGCAGTGCTGGTGATGCACTTAATGATGTAGGTGTATATGCAAATAGGAGGAGCAAGTTTTGTATCATGGCTGTAGAAATTGCAAAAAAAGACCAAAAATCCAGGTAAGACCAAGAATTCCTGCCTCTTGTTTCAAAACAAGGTTGTTTGTAGTAGATGATGTCTTTAGGCAACAGTGAAGAAATATGCTTTAGAACTTTTCCTAACTGGTCTAACTTAAATTTGTAGAGTGGAGCTTCAGAATTTATCTTGGGGTTTTCTGTGTGTGTGTCTTTTCTTCTGTGTTGACATCATTTGCCAAGATTCCTAACATTGATGAGAAAGAAACCATCAGGTACACTGAATTCTGTTATCTGCCCATTCCAGTCAGGTTTCATTAATCTTTCTGTGCTTAAATTTCAGGATACAATTTTGGGTAACTGTCATGATACCTTGTAGTATAAAGATAAGACAACTACTCATGTATATTCTGTGTATGTGACTTCAGCCTATGTAACAGGAATCTGATAGAAATGCAAAAAAAAATAAAGTGCCCACAAGTACTGACTTCCTTGTAACTTTGCTGTAGGTATTGTATAAGCAAACAAACAACTTCAGATAATGTTGATAGACTAAAAGACAATCAGCACTAGTTTTACTTTAAGAGAAAAAATAGGCTGGTAGAGGCTTATTTCTCTATTGTTTCCCTAAAATGTCAGTTGTTTTGAGTCATTACCAAACCTTTATGAAGTACTAAACCCTGAAGTACTAAACCTATCAAAGAAAGCTTCAAATCCCAAAAGTTGAATTATATTTCCAGCGTTGAAATGTACCATAAATTAAAACAGAGTCTTTAATGTGATTGACTTCTGTATCAGCTTTTTAATGTGTTGGTTTCTGGGGAATTTATTGTGATTTGGTGTGTTCTGTGTTTGGATTCCTAGAGTTTATACTGTGGGTGAGGAGTGTAGTATTAAGGTGATGAATGATGTTTGTTTATATTCTTGTCTAATTTCTCCTAAGTTTAATAACTGAATATGTTTACCTAGAAAAAGACAAGCTACCTTGCCACAACACAGTGATGCTGTATTTGTAGCTTTTTATCAATCTCAAAAGATAGGTAAAGGTCAAAAATATTGTTTTCCATTGGGAGATATGTTTATTTATGTCATAAGCAACATTACAGTCCTGTTCATTCAATAAATTGTCTTTGATTTCAGTAGAGATTACACTCTTTCAGGAAGAAAATGCACTATTGAAAAAAAATTATATAAGTATGTATAAAAGAAGTGGTGCTTTACTCTGTTTTCTCAATAATTAACCAATTTTCCCACTCTGAAGCAGAATGTTACTAAATCCTTCCTGGGACATTACTTTAAAACATTTGCGCTCAGTGCATTTTTCATTTATGTAACTCTTGTTCATTTATGAACAATCTCCTTAAGATTTAATAAAAAAATGTTTTTGATTAGTTAATGATTTATAAGTAAGGATAGCATTTCTCAGTTTATTTAGATTGAATCAGGCAACTCTAGGAAGATTTTCATAGACAGCAATCATTTTCAAGTTGCTGTCTGTGGTTGTAGATTCCCTGAAGAAGAGAGTGCATTATTCTCAGTCTCTTTGATTGCTTTATTTTTCTGTTCAGAAAGTGAATTTTCAGAGCATGTTTTTCTGAACCATTCAGCTAATTCTGCAGAGATGTTTTACTGATAATCCAAGTCCTTTTCCTAGCTGTTTTTTTTTTCCTTTTCTATGTGAAAACCTTGTTTCTGAGGAGAGGTTTAACCTTCCAACATGGGAGATGTTAAGTGATTCAGCCACGGTCTGACTTTTATTTTCTCAAGAGAAGTAAAACCCTTAGGTAAATAACAGGAATAGTAATAATATATTGGAAAGCCCACTAATACTTTTGGGTTTTTCTGAACCTTAATATTTTGAATAGCCTGGCCTTCAAATGGTTTTCATACTCTGTCTAGTCATTATGAAATTCAAGAGTGTTTATTCTGTGTGTATAATTTTACATAGAAATACGTACAGTTTTTCAGTGTGGTTGTCACGCTTCTTAAATAAATTGGACCTATAATTGAAGATCCTATTCACTGCTAATCCTGACTTTCCTAAGAGGCGTGGAGGTAGAGGTGAAAAAGTTTGTACTGGATCTTTTGCTGCTTGGGATAAGCTGCATCTAAAGGACGACTTTAAATGTATTTTGCAAGTAAATCCCTTTAATTTATTACCTTTTTACCTCATTTACCTTTTATTACCTTATTTTGCTTGTTTCCACAGCCGCACTTAGATTACCACAATCATACTGAATGTGTGGAAAGCACTAAAGTTTTGTGTGGTTTGGTTTTCATCCTTTAAATTTTTTGTTTGCTGAGTCCCAGTGCAAAATTGAGCAAGGGCATGGAATTGTAGTCAGGGTGTGACACACTTGTGGCCTTGTTGGTGATGGTGCCGAGGACTTGGCACTGCCTGAGAGGTCAGATGTGACCTGTGACTCTGTGGTGTGATGTGTAAAGTGTTGTGACTCTGTTCAGGTGACCCACCAAGGATGGAGGTGGTTGGACTGTGAGAAAACAGGAGTAAACATATTGTTTCTGCTTTACCTAAGTTGCAGTATTATTTATATTTATTGTTATTATTATTACTACATTATTATGTCTAAAAGTGGCAAATAAATCATAGCTGGATCCTCATCATGGGGGAATGCACGCTCATCCTGAAAAATTTGGTTTTTGCAGAATCTCTGGAAGGCAGATTGTACTTTGACAGTGATGTTTTTTTCTTATGTTACGTTAGCAACTGGGCTTTCTGTTAACTACAGAAACCTTTAGATATTTTTCTCCTACTTTACTAGAATGTACTTGGCTGCTGGGAGGTGGAGGTTAACTTGATTTCTGACTTGAATTGAAAATCAATTCAACTACCCCTTAGTCATGATGCTATAAACTACATTTGAGAAACTGATCTAGTGTTGAATTATGTGTGAGTTTGTGCTGGGAATTGAGTCCTAGCTTCCTGAAATGGAGGTTTTCATACAATGACAAGCTTTTTTTGCCCTTTTTTAAAAGCATCTGCCTTAATGAGAAGCAACTATAAATTATGTTTTGCCAGAGTATGGAGGAGGTAGAATTTCCTGACTGTGCTTAGTTCCAGTTTTTGGCGTTTTAATTGAGTTTTGGTTGTGTGGATTTTGCTTGCATGGATACAGATTGTTGCAATTTTTTTTTTTTTAGAAAACCATATGTGTGAGACTTTTCTGAGGGCCTTTTCATTAAATGCTTGTGGTCAGGTTGCAGCTCATGGAGACAAATTCAGTTAACAAGAAGAAATACTAAATGGAGGAATAATACTTGAATGTCCATAATACAGCGATTTTTAGTTTTGGGGGGGATTCTTGTTTTGATTATATTCAGGCTTTATTACGTGTCAGCGACATGTTTTCCTGATGATTTTTTTTGTTACTTCTAAAACAAGTCTGAAAAGATTAATTAGTTTTGCTGGTTTTTGTTCTTACTTCAGTTTTATCTGCCAATGACTCGGGAAGAGAAGTTTATGCAACTCAGCCATTTGAGTCCTTTCCCTTTTATGCCTTGCTTGGTTTTTTTGGTCACCTTGTGAACTGGTGTAAATTTTAGAGAAAATAAATACTCCCCTTAGTTTTAGAAGAGATCAAGTTGTTGGCTGCATTTTTTGCTGGCTAATTGCATCCGTGATTCTCCATGATTCAGCACATCTGTATATCCAGTTAACTGTGGCTTGCAGCTGGTGCTGCAGTTCAGGGTGTGATTATGAGTGATGAATGAGACAAGGATGATGTGGAAGCTGGTGGGAATGAAGTGTGTTGAGGTGGAAATACATGGTTCAAATCCAGAGGTCTGAGGCTGAATTACTTCAGTTTGGTTGCTCAGCTTGATGTTTTGTGTTTTACAGTCAGGTGGAAATGTGGAGTACCTCTGGAGAAGTTACCAAGTCTGTGTGACAGTGGGCATCTTAGGGTTTGGGCACTCTTCAGAATGTCTCATTTTTAGTAAATATGTGGCAGTGAGAGGCACAGAGCATAAATATGAATAGCATGGGGAGCTTTAACGAGAACACTATTCAGTTTGCTGTCTAATTACATCATGTTTGTATTAATATAAATCAGTCAAATTTATTGAAGAAATGGCAGTCTTTATTGTCTTCATGGCAGTCTTCAAGGGTATGTTGTCAGTTTTATGCTTAGAGTGTATTCATAGTCAGCTATGATATAGAAGATGAATTCCTGTTGATTTTTTTATCTGGGGAGAAGAGAAGAAAAATCTCAAGCATTGATGAAGTTTGCAGCCAAGTGTTTAGGTCTGACCTGTTTGGTTTTTTCCTGATTTCTTCGAACTGTGATCTGGAAACTTCAAAGTTACCTCATAGATCATGGTGAAGTAATGCTATTAAAAAAAACCCCACAGCAGTGTTATCATTACATTGTTGTGCTGTTGAATGAATCTGTTTTGCTATAATATTGTAGCTGAGATAATCAGGAATTTAGTTTTGTTAGGTCTCATTACCACAAACTCAAGCTGGGTACACATTTTGTGTTTGAAGGCACCAGAAGTTATGCATGCATAAAATACTGGTATAGCATTTCTTTCCCAAAAAACCTCAAAAATCTACCAAATTGGCCAAAGTGGAAGACCAAGAGATTTGTTTTTAATTTTGATTTTCTAATGGCTGTTATGTCTACATTAAGTTTTTACTGAATCTCTTTTATGGCCAAGTCTGTTCTATTTTTTGTGACTTTAAGCACAAGAGGAAGGAAAAAAAAAAGGTAGCCCAGATATGTTAAGATTATTTGCTTTGATCCAGTAAAGTCACTCTGATTTGATACGTTGTAAATGAGGACAATTTGGTCTCTGTGACTACGAAAAAGCCACTTGATCTTTTTTGCTTCCCATCTGTTAAGGGATGATTCCTGCCTTTTATCATCTGCAGGACAGTAACACTTA
>JAXCLO010000001.1:6369176-6457929 GCA_035583995.1 Arremon aurantiirostris | reverse complement strand
GCCACTTGATCTTTTTTGCTTCCCATCTGTTAAGGGATGATTCCTGCCTTTTATCATCTGCAGGACAGTAACACTTACAATATGTCCTAAAACACATGCTTGTTAAGTATTCTATGGGCTTTTGTGATTTGAAGCACCATAAAAATGAAACTTAGTTCTAGTAGTTATAAGAAAGAGAAGTAAATTTATTTATAGTGTCTGTAGAATATGAGGAATTTAGAGCAGTGTGTAGTTTGTTTTTTAATGGATTACAATACTCACTTGGCATAAACTGTGTGTTATCCACCACTTCTGTAGACCAAGTTTTGTGCAGCTACACAAAATACTAATATTAAAGGCAGTTATTTCATCTTGGCCTTTTGTGCGTTTGTTCATATTAGCGAAAATCATGACCACATCTTGCTATGCTTTCAGGGTAAGAAAAAACCTCCAAGTAGTTTTAGTTGGGTTTTTTTTGTAGGTTAGTCAGGACTTTTTGGTTGTTGTCTCTGTTGTCTTTGCTGAGTTGCTTCAATGCAACTGTGAAGCTCTCTGGACCTTAAAAATTTTTGTGTACACAGTTTTGATTGGAAAGCCCTTTTCTTTCATGAAATGAGAATAAAAAAGACACAACTGATATGTTACTGTATATTCTTGCCTGATAGAAATTGTATTGGCAGACAACCAGTGCAATGACTTTCTGCTTTATTACCTGTTTTGGCTCAGTAATGTTGCTTCTATCCCCATGCAATCTACTTGCTTGTCTTTTTAGGACATACAATAAACATAGGAAGCCATTTGCTGTAGAGCTTTATAATGGAACACTTGTGGTAGTGATGTGGAATACAACTTCAAATACTGTTTACTGCATAAAGTACAAGATTTATTCTTTTAAATCTCATAGTAAGTAGAAAATGTAAGTGATTACAAAACTGCATCTTAATCATACATCACAAGGTGACAAGATCTACAAAAGATGAAATTTTAGGATTTTATTGTGCAGCATGTGCTCTGAAATTTTAAACTAGTTTTTATTCAGTATCTAGGTTTGAGCCTTCTTGGTAGGACTGAAGTAACTGGCAGTATTAGGATTTTTTCAAGTTTACATGCTTTTAGAGGAGTTATATTAAATATTAACTTGACTTTTGTTAATGAAAAAATTAATCATAATTTTTTTTAAGAATGGTGGTCTCCTTTCTCCCAAAGTCTAGAGCCTACTAGGAATTGAAAGGAAGAAAGCAGTCTAGCCAAAGTGACCTTCTCTTCTCTGATATGGTTCATGTGATTTCTGATTGCTTTGTCCCAATTATCAGTGACAATCAATGACATCAGGAGTCAAGTTAGATTACCCTTTGGAAAGTGGCGGGGGTTTTGTTGGTTTTCATTGGGTTTTTTTCTTAAAAGAAAATGTAGGCCATATTTTTTAGGAATATTTAAAAAATCATGCAAAAGCCTCTTGAGTACAAGGTGAAGTTTTCTCCTCTTAATTTCAAGAAAGAGATGGTGAAAGTAGAGAAAATGGGGAGAAGCTGGTAATATTATCAAGGGTGTGGGGTAGCTGCCAGTGAAGAGAGGATCCTCAACATTTTAGTCAGAAGTAAATGAGGGATAGGGCTAAAGGTTTTTTCGTTTTCTTAAATCATGTAAGTGCTAAGGCAAATGCAGAACTGATTGGGAAATAATGTCAGTACTGGGGACTTCTGATGAAATGAGCAGAGATGTGTAAAACAGATGGAAAAGAAAAAAATTATTTGTATTTACACTGGTTTTTGCCCTTCTGGGAGTTGCTGCCACAGAATGTTTGTGGGAAATGGTGCTAGTGTGTTCAAAAAGTTATCAGATTAATTTGTGGGCAATTGGCACAGAGGGATACCAAAAGGCCCAGGCCAGGGGATACACCTGTAGTACACCTCAGAATCATCCCTTTTGGAAAAGACCTTGGAGATCTAGTCGAGCTTGTGACAGTACCATGCATGTAAAGCCGTGTTGTGAAGTGCTGTGGTCACTTCCAGGTAAGGAGCTGAGTATAAATGACCAGAACCCTGGGTAGAGGTTAAGGGTGTGCCTTTGCTGCTGACAGAATTGGGTTAGCTAAGCTGTTGGCTAGATCCAAGAGAGAATTTCATAGGTAACAATGAATTCATAGAAGAACTTTGAGCGTGAATTCCATTTCTTTTGTCTTTAATGATATAGAGAAAGCTTTTCAGCATGAGGTTGCATGTTCTGTTGTTTTTGAATACTAAGACATCTCAGGCCTTAAAGGAAAACTGCTAATGTTTGGGACAGAAATCTCTGAAACAAACCAAACCTGCTATTGATTCAGTAGGAGTTTTTCTAAACCTCTTTCTTAACAATCCTACTTGGTAAAATTGGGGGACACCAATCTGAGGTTTTACAGTAGGTATTGTTGAAGTTCAAGTGTTGCGAGGTGAAATTGCTTCTCCCTCTTTCCTTCTCCTATTTTTGAGGCTTTGATTTGTGAAAATCTTGGGAAAACCTTGGAATCCTGTGAGCTTTTATTTATCAGTGCAGTAAACTAACCAGTGGGGGAAGACTTCTCTTCATAACTCCAAACTGCAGTATTCTTACACTACGTGACACTTTGTCCTTTTGGGTGGTTTGTTTTTATAGAGGTGTTGTGGTTTCACCCTAGGCAACCATTTGCTCGCTCCCCCTCATCAGTGGGATCAGGGAGAGAATCTGAAGGGGAAAAGCTGGAGAACTCATGGGTTGAGATAAAGGCAGTTTAATGGGGAGAGACGCAACTCCACACACCAGCAGAACAAAACAAAGAATTGATTTCCCACTTCCCATAGTTGGGCAGGTGTTCAGCCAGGTGAGCAGGGCCCCATCACACATAAGGGTGACTTGAGCAGACAAATGGCATCACTCAAAATGTCCCCCACTTCCTCCTTTTTTCCCCAGCTTAAACACTGAGCATGATGCCACATGGTCTGGAATATCCCTTTGGATCACCTGTCCTGGCTGTGTCTCCTCCCAAGCACCCCCAGCCTCCCTGCCAGTATGAAAATCAGAAAAGGCCTTGGTCCTGTGCAAGCCCTGTACAGCAACAGCAAAATCCATCTCTGTATTATCTACCATATATTCAGCTCAAAATCAAAACACAGCCCCATACCATCCCTGTGGAGGAAATCTAACTCTACCCCAGCAAAAACCAGCACACAAGGCCTTTTTGCTGGATACTGTGAGTGCAACAGCCCCTTTTTTTGTTCCCTTCCCTGTCAGATTAATTTGGGATCTATTAAAGCAGACCTGTTAGTTCCTCCATCGAAGTGGAGCCCAGGAGCTGCAGAAGAGGATGGAAAGAGTTCTTGCTGGGATGGATTAGCAGTAGGCTGTTTATTGATTGATGCTTCCATGTGGTACCTTATTTAAGTTAAATTGCATCCATACTATTGTCTGCCAGCGTGGTGTTCAAGGCAATGACTAAATTGAACCACTTGCAGATATGTGGCTTGAATTTATTAGCAGTGTTTTACCTGAATATAAAAGGATTCCTGACTCAAATGGGCTTTGTTAGAGAAGCTGTGTAACTGTTTTGTTTGTAGAACAGTACATCCTATTTGACTTTATTTCCTTTCAGTGTCTTTTGAAAACCTTTTCAGGTGTTCAGTAGGAGCACAGCCAAATCCACACCAGACAGGAGCAGTAGTTGAGTGCACTTATGCTTCTTGTTGTGTGCAGTACATCAAATATAATGGGAACATAACAATATACTGTTGTACACAGTGATTTCTTTTTTTTTTAAATCAGCCTCTTTTTTTTAAAACAAAACCCTCTCATGTGAACAAGTCATTAAAATTATGTGTGTAGGTGTGATGTATTAGTGTTGTCCCTATTTGATTTAGTGGCTTTTTCATATTCCGCGTGCCCTAATGAAAAAGAAAAAAAGGATTATTTTTGGAAGAGGGTTTAATAATGCCAAATTGTGGCCTCCATTCTTCTTTTAGAGCCATGAGCCGCTGGGGAGCAGAGTTGACATCAGAATGGTGGCAGCTTGCATGGAGGTTACTGCAGAAGTGGAGCCACAATGTTTATGCAGTCTTCACTTTTTCTTGTATTACATGGATTTATTATTTGATTCAAATTTGGTTTTTCAATGTTCTGTGTCAGGCACTGTCAAAATCTGTTGTACATTAGTGTAACACTTTGCTCACTTAAAAGCAGCTTGCTTTAGGGACTAGATTTTTTTTAATCATTCTAGAACACTTCCTCTGCACACTAGTGTAAACATTGAATTTCCATCTCTCTTTGTTTAATTTTCCTTGAATTGATTTTGGATGACTTTTCCTTGCTGCTTCTTAATTAATGTTTCCTTTATGTTTCAGATTGTATTTTTCCTCATTTTGAGGTTCTTAATTTTCTAGGCGTTTGCATCATATCAGAGGCCTTCAAAACTCTTTCTAATTCTCTTTCTTGAGATTTACCAGAGGAGCCCTTAGTTCTGAAGGGAAGTCACAATTATGAAGCTGTTTATTTCAGCCTGGATTTTAAGGCTTGGTTTCATGCTAAATAGAAAAGCAAGATTGCTTATATCTATTCCTCCATTAAATATCCTCTAATATTTTACTCGAATAAAAGACCAAGATGTGTTTGTGTCACCAAGCAGGGGATAATTTAGGCAGTTTGGGTGGGAGGTAACCTGCATGTGACAGAGATCCCAAAATGGGACTCTGGCGGTGGCCTTGGAAGGGGATTTTTCTGTCTCTTCCAGAGGCATAAACTTTCAAACTGTGTGTGAGTTGTAAACTTCAAGGGAGTGGTCAATTACAGGCAGAAGTGCTTTGGTATTTTAACTGGAGGTTTTTTCTCTGAATTCCACAGCTCTGAAGGTGAAGGGGAAAACTGTTTCATTGTGTGATAAATCAAATTCTATTAGTGTTGAGACCTTGGGTATGTAGTAAAGCCTTAAGGCAGAATTGTGAGAAGAATGGACACGACTCAGAACTTGAAAGAAAAATGGCTGGGTTTGGCATTTGATCATTTTTAATCTAATAGTGAAGTTAAACTACTGGGAAAACTGCGAAATTATCAGACTATGGTAATCTTAAAATATTATATTCGTAAAGCAGAAACAACTCATACCTGCTCAATGGGTTTGTTTGGGTTTTTTGAGTCATGCAACCTTTAAGTCTGATTTTAGCGGTGTCTCCAAGATGGACCCACTGCTGGCCAAGGTTCAGTCCATCAGCAAGGGTGGCAGCATCTCTAGGATAACATATTTAAGAAAGGAGAGGTACAAAACTCATGTTAAAGTAAGCTGGATAATAAGATATTATAGTAATCACAATCCCTAAATTAGCTGTTGTTCTTACTTGAGGCAAAGCCCCATGCAGACATTATAGACAGTTGTCCAAAAACATCAGCATAGTGTTTAGCTCCCCTTAGTGAATTTCAGAAGGGAAATGGAATCAAGAACACGGGAGGAAAGATCAGTATGTCATTGCAAATTCATGAGAAACACTATCTTGGAAAGTCATAAATTAAAAATAGGCAAGTTGTGCACAGCAGGATAATGAAGATGTTAATTTCAGAAAGGTTTCCATTTCAGGTGAGATTAAACCTACTGCTGGTGTGCACTATGACCTGGAAGAGGGGCACCTGAGAAGGATGCAACAGTGATGTGCAACTATCAAGTACTTGGAAAAGAGAAACAAAGAAATTTTAATCACAAAATAATGGCTATAATAGAAATAAAATCTCAGGCAACTGGCTTAAATTTACAAGTGCCTATTCACAAATTAAGCAATTATTGTGAACTTCACAGATTCACAATACTACAGTTGCCCAAACACAAACTCAGAAAGCTATTGGAGAAATTAACACAGACATCTGCTTAATGAGTATTCATACCAATTACATGTGTGCAACTGAACAGCAAGTTGTTTTAAGTGGGGATAGTTCAGAGCCCTCTGTCACAAAAGAACTGTGTTTTAGCTTATTTCTTCTTTGGGCACCTGTCAAGACATGATTGAGAATGTGGAGATTGGTTTTCAGTCTGTTCCTTGTAGAGGAAATTATGCTACTTAAGAAGAATAAGTGTTGCTCTGAATTCCCACTTCGCCCATACTTTGGCCACTTAGTATAGATTGGTAGCTATTCAAAAGCAAAATCTGCCCATTATTATACATTCACAGCTTTTGTAGGACTGTGGTGCTTGAATTTTCTGTGCAGGAAAGCCAAGAAAACTCAAAAGTGATTAAACTCCCAAGGCAAAATAGTATATGAACAGCATCATTCAGTTGTAACCTGGTGAGCAGGACTGTCAGTCTTCAAAGTATTGCTTAATGAGCCTTAAAGTAAGTTGTTTTTCTTGTACTAGATACATCTTCAGTCAGTTTTATAGTTCTAAAGCATGCTGCGGTAAAAAGAAACATTGAAAATTTCATTTAGTAACCAGAGAAAACAATCATTTGCACTAAGTTTGCCTCAGAATGTTGTGTGCTGGGTGAGAAAAGGTGTTTGGTTTCTGCGCTTGTTTAGTTGACTGATGGAGGTTTATATAACATAGCATAAGATTAACTGCTCTATCAGTCCTAGTTTTCATAATTGTTTCTGCATCTTTCTCTTCATGAATTCAGCCCTACAAAGTATTTTCTCAATTGAAAGGTCACCATGTTATCTATGAAGCACCTTCACTTCCTCAAGTGCTAATGAAAAAATAGAGAGCCCTTCAGTGTAAACACAGTGTTGCTGTTGTGTGCTGGTACAGAGCACAGCTATCAGCAGCATCAAACTCCCTTCCTGAGTGGGAATTCCAAGTATCGGCAGAGCATGGGGGTCTGTCATCACAATTTTTTTCAATTTTAAGTATTAAAAAAAATTATTTGTTTTTTGTATGACTTTTACAAATCCTGAGAAACCTCTTCCTGAACATAGAAGAATATCTTTTCGTTGTTCCTTTATTCTTAATTTTGGTGGTATGAGCATGTTTATAAAAACTAAAATAGGAAAATTTGAGTAACATTTGCCCTTCTAAGTGATCAGAAAAAGCCTTATAGAATACAGGAACATTTTAAGGCTAGGAGAAAGGTGTTAAGAATAAATAGGTGGAGTACTTTTTGGAATGTTTTAGCATCTTTGTTAGCCTGGGTTACTATGATGATGATAAGAAAATAGAAATAGAAGTATGACTTTTTGAATTCCTGCAGCTTTGAGAGAGACTCTCCATGTAAAGAAAAGACCAAAACTTGTTTTCATTGCAAGTAGTTTAAAAATGTATTTACCTTGTTTTAGAAGGGCACTTATGCAATGCAGTAGGATTCACAAGAGTAAAATAAAACTTGTGGCCATGTTCTTAAAATGGAAGGAGGAATAAATTAAAGGATTAGCAAATTTAACTGATTTCAAAGATCTTCCAAGTGGTAAATTATTTTCTCAGTTTCAGTGGGCTTAAGATTTCATCTTGATCCCTTATGATAGTGGCTGTGTTCTAACAAATCAAACCTGTACTTATATTGGGGTGGGTTTTTTTGGCATTTTCAATATAATGAAAATCCCAGTGCTTGCATACCTCCTACTGGTAGCAGATGTGATATGCTATGCTACAGACAAATTTGTTGTTGTTCTTTTTGGTCTCTTTAGTTGAAAACTGGGAAAAGGGAGAAAACTTAATAGGCTTATCAGAATGAAGGAATTATGTGACTGCATTTTGGTATGCATGCAAATTCTCACTTATCGCTGATAAGACTTTGTAGGTATTTTTAATATCCCTGCATTTCTAGAGATAGTGTGTTGTGGTATTTTTGTAGTTGATAATTGTAATGTATATGTTCCTGTTCAAAAAAAATACAAAATTAATTCAGTTGAATTATGTAGACTAGCAGTTGGAATATATGTTTTTAAACTTGTTTAATAAATTTTTAGTGTGCTTTAATTTGCAAAAGGTGAACCGTAAAGGTTTTTTCCAGATGATACAAACAGAAATTATTCTTTCAAATTTAATTATTTAGCTTAGCAGAAGTTGCATTGTGGATAGAGGCAGAGGATTAAAACATTAGAGATTAAAATCTGTCAGATTTGGTTAATCAACAGACGCATTTATTGAACCACGAAAACATGTTTATTTTCCATGACAGAATCGCTCATTAAAATTAACATTGTACATAAATATCCGTGTCACACAGAAAACTGTAAAATGTTTGTTCAATATGCAGTGTTTTGTTCATAATTGTAGCATTCAGTCAAATATCATGTTACAATATAATTCCAGAAGAAGCACTGCACCAAAATGTCTTGTATCCAATGAACATTCCCACTTGTTTACAAAAAGACTGTAAAATGAATTATCTTTCCTTATATATGTATACATGCATATTTACATATAATTTTCAAGAAAGTACAATGCAAAATGCATGGCAATGTAGTAAATTAATTCAAAATATTCAATTGCTATGTTTTCAAATAATACCAACATTGTTTATGCCCAAGATTAATAGATATATGGAAACACCATTGGGACAGAATATATTTAATTTGTCAGTAAACAAGCTAGTAAGTAAAGATCATGTCCCCTAGTTGGCCAAGGGCAATTAAGACAATACCAACTTCTTAAAAAATAGATGCCAAACCAAACAAACCGCCCAAACAAGCAAACCAAAGCAAAGAAAAAATATAAAAAAAAAGGGGGGGAAGGGCAACAAAACCCAAAACCTTGCAGAAACCAGAAACCAACCTCCAGAAATACCTTATTCTGTGCTGCTCAGTATCTCTTTGAGTGTTAATCAAGTGGGCCTCAACCAACTGCTTTGGTAAAACATCTTGTTTAATGTGTTGTGAAAATGAATGAAAATTAAGTTGTTCTGATTGTTGTTGTTGGCCGGGTAGGGTGTTTTTTTTTGTTGTTGTTGTGTGGTTTTTTGGGGGTTTTTTTTGGTCTTCTCAGACTTTGCCATCACTGATCATTCCAGGGCATTCTAAAACACTTATTCCTAGCTCATTTTAATTAAGAAGATTGTTTTGTAACTTTGGGAGAAAAATGGAAGAAATGGGGACTTAGGGCTACCAGGAGCTGCTTTTGTTACCCAAGCACTTCACCCCTTGTCTCATGGGTGTTTCTGGTGTCATCTCTGAAGTTCAGCTGTCGTTGTGCAGAGTCCCAGGTCACTTTTGGAAGCTGATTCAAAATGCCTTTTACTTTGTTCAGTTGGACAAACAAAGAGGTGAAGAGCCCTGAGATTTGGGAGTTCTGGGTGCTTCTCTTTTTTTCTTTACAGAGAGTTGTGTGGAGGTTGGAGGGATATATGGGAAAGGGTTGGAAGAGTGAGGAGGGCAGGGAGGTGAGGAAGGCACTTAGAGTGATAGATGCCTGGGTGGGAGGTTGTTCTTCAGGGCTTTTGCCTTTCTTGTGTGTTACCAGACTTGTGTGTGTCTAGTGGTGCACTGTCATTCTGATAAATTCCTCAGTGTGTACATCCACCAGAACCAAGTTTGCAGTATTTGTCGAGCCAGGGGTGCTTAAATTATTCTCATTTACTTTTGTTCGTTGCTTCACTGTGTTGGAATTTTGGGTACCAAACTGTCATCTTGATTCAATTCAAGACTTCTCTAGGAGTTATGAAGAAAAATTTTTTTCATAATGTAAAACTATATTTGTAATACTTTTTTTTCCTCATGGAAAGTGGCAAAATAGCTCATTTCTCGAAAGTAAGCACTATGAAAATTGTGACATTGATTCATCATTATTAATGTCAACATTACAGACAGGAACCATGAAGCTGATATCAAAATAACTTCAATAATTCTTTTTGTTAAAAACTGCTGGGTTTTGTCCCCATCTCATAAATTAGATAGCTTTTAACTTTTAAAAAGTATAAGAAATCTGGCTCTTAAAGATAAATATTAAATAATAGATTTCTATTTATATAATCTACTTGGGTTTGCTTTACCATTATTGATAACATTGTTAATTGAACTATGACAGTGAGATGGAAAGTCCATTGTAATTCCATGTTGCTCGACTGTCAGGCACCACAGTAGAGATCTGTTCACCTCCTGTTTCTTTCCTTGGAGTTGGGTGTTTTAATCTTTTCGAGCATGACATGCATGTAGTAAAGAATTTATTAAAAAGAATGCTTAGGAAATTTGAAGGAACAGAAGGTGTCACTAATTGTCTGTGGAGAAGATAAGTGGTTACCAAGTCCCATGACAAAAGAAATTTGGGGTGTATTTTCCTTTACATGTAAGACCTGGTGAAACAAGGGTCGTCCAAGTCAACAACTTGGTACTCTTTAGTAGATCAAGTAAAACTACAAAAACAAAATGAGTTATTTGCTAAAATATTGATCAGCAACAGTATTTCAGTATCACAATGTGGCCACTTTTGGTGGCACTGGACAATCAATTGTGTTATCAACATATATATGAGAAATTTGCACATGGGAGAAAAAAAGATTTCTTTAGAATGTTATGGGGTTTTATAATGGTAAAACTGTGGAGGACTTTGTGGATCCCATTACTTAATATTATTCTGCCCAGCCTGTTCATGGATTTTTCTTCTCAAACCCTTTGAGTCCTATCAACTAAACCAGTAGCTTGTTATAGAAGGAGGTGTGATTCTTTTTCTGTTCCACCAATATGGAAGCGGTAGCAAGAAGGTTAAATGAGATGATTTTAAATATCTAGAAAACCCCATAACCTATCAACAACAAAAAGTAACCAATGAAAAAAAAGCCGACCCAAAACAAACAAAACCAAGCAAATCAAATAAAAAAAATCCCATACAAGTAAAACCAACTATTTGCAAGTATTTCAAGTCAGTTTACAAATAGATATTTTACTTGATTCATTATTAGTCCAAACACAAAAGATAATATTTTTATTTTCTGTTCAGAATCTTTAAAAATTATTAATGTCCTTGTTTTATGATTACACAATTTGTGTAATTTAGCAGAAAGCCAAGACAATTTATAAAATTCAAGTTCAGCTTTTTTTCCCTTAAGTGTCCTACAAAATCAGCAGCATTTTGTGATTTGAAGTGATGCATATTGTCTGACTTCATTTAGAAAATTTCAGATGGTATTTTGCCTGTTGAAAATGCTTATTGTAGGTAGTTTTACTTCTGTGCTTTTGGAAGCATTGGTGTGTACTCATGGCTTGCAGTCCCCTGTAGAAATTGAAGGTTTATCATTTTGGTAGCATGTTTTTCCTCCCTGTGTAAAACATAAATGCAAGGTAGTTGGAATAATTCATCATTGAGTAGTTTTTAATTATTTTTTTTTAATCTCAGGACTCTAAAGGAATGTCAATTTAGTTTTAGGCATGATGAGCCTTTGAATTATCTCTGTCATATCAGTATGTTAATGCAGTTAAACTTCTAATTTGAAGGCAAACAAATGTGTTTACTGAAGCTTGTTCTCACCTGTTGTAGTTAGTAAAGCTGAAATACATGAAATGCCTGCATGCTAAGTGGCATAAAGACTCTGTGATAATGATATTCATGGAGTTTAACTCTTGAGCATGGTGAGTGCTTTGCAAAAAAGGCACAGGTGCACAGAAGGTGTGTAACATCAGCTTTGCTCTGTTGCAGTTGCTGTGCACTGTCTTTAACACAGTAAATTAAAAAAAGTAATCTGTGAAGCTGTTGACAGCGTTACAAATCTATATCTGGAATACTGTGAAGGAAAAAAAAAACAAGCTCAGCTTACCTTTTTGGGTTGAGAAAGATTACTTTCAAACTTGGAACTGTAGAGGGAAGTTTTTAGGGACTTGGTATTTCTACAGTTCCTGTGAAGAATGAAGAAAACTTCTAAGAGTTGTAAGTTCAGATATGTAAAAGTGTAACTGTAGACACAAAAAAGCCTGTGAAGGAGTAGAACCTTTTCCACTGAAATTCAGACTTAAAGGAATGTAGGAAAATACAGTTAAGAAAACAGCAGCAGCAATGTAGTTTTGATCTAATATGTGTAAAAATATTTCTGCCTATGCTTTTAATTTTCCTCAAATACCATTGAATTTAGAACTAGTGTATGTGCTTTAATTTCTGCACCTATTTTGTACATAAAATGTTGACTTCTTTTGACAGATTTCATTATCCATAAAATTAAAATATAATGTTTATTACCTTTGAGTAAGAGATTATCTTAATAACTTATAGAAATATTATACAAAAAAATCAAAATTGAGACTAAAATATATTTTTAAAATCCATGGGTTTTTTTAGTTAATTTGAAGTGGCTTGACAATTAAAGGGCAATGAATTTCTGTTGGTCCATTTGAATTATTTGTTGGTGTTCAGTGATTCAGACCCATTCAGTCTTAAACTTCCCCTGTGGCCTTTAGTTCTAAGACTTCTCCATTCAAATAGGGAAAGGAAATGAGAATTGGGAAGGCAGTGATTAATTTATTGTTTTACTTCATGGTTGAACTGTTGGGGATTATAGGAAGTTGGCATCAATGTTTGTTTTCCTGGAACTGTGCATGGTTACTAATTCAGTTCATTCTTTACGTTTTTTGTGTGCATCTATGTGTTGTCAGGGAATTTTCAATTTGGATTTTCAAATTTTTCAGAATTTTCAATGAATTTGGCACAGAGCTAACAGTGTTTAGATGTTCCACTTGCACAATTCCACCCTGATTTAGAGAAGAGACTTTTTTGAGCAAAATTACTGTCTTCTCAGTTTTTTACCTATACTTTATCTCTTTGGACTATATGTAGATATTTCAGAATGGAAACTTGTCATTTTTTATTTTTTTAAAGTATATTTTTATATGTACAAATGTGTATATGTTTGCAGTCTGAAGATTCCTTTAGTTCTTAGTCAGTGCTTATTGAAATTACGGATTCTCAGTTCTTGACAGACAAGAGGTTGTTTGTTTTTTGTGTTTTTTTTTTTTTGTGGCAGACACCATATTATAAATAACTTGGGATGAGATGTAGGAAACCATTGAAGAGCCAGTTGTTTTTAAATTGCTGCCTTGTGTTCTGAATATTGTCCTGTAAGTGCCACACGAACAAAACGTATTTTATTACTAGCTGTCAGGTCTCTTGAGGGTCTTAAATGATGAGATCTTCCCTACCTAAATGTGGGATCATGTCATTGTTTCATGCCTAGGTGGGACCCTGAACCAGTTGCTGAAATGGTGGTTCTGATGTCCTGGTTTAACTGCTCATGCTGAAGTTTTTCTTATATCTTTATCAAGGTGTTGTTTGAATGGACAGTCACATTAAAGTATAGTGGTATCAATGAAGCAAACCTGTAAGGCACAATTTCCCAGAACTTAGAACGATACTGGAGTTCTTCCCTGGAATTCTGACTTACAGGAGCTGTGAATGCCAAGGTTTTCCCTATATTGGCTTGCTTCTTGGCAGAGCACCACAGAGATGATGTGCTGGCCAGCTGTGGGCAGTTGGCTCCTTTTTTGTTTCTTTTCCAGAGTACTTTCTTTGACTCTGGGTTTGTGCTTTACTTGGGCCTTAGTGTGATCTCTCAGGCGTGGACTTGAATATCCTTGTCTATAGCCCTTACTTAGTCAATAGTTGGAAAAAAATGAAACTTCCTTTTATCAGTCAATGTTTTTCTCCTTGTTGACTAACTCTTCATTAAAGGGATTTAAAAGTCCAGGAATTTTAGAGGCTTTCTATTGATACTGATTGAGAGCATAAGATCTGTTCCAATGTATTTAAAATTCTCACAGTTCTAGAAACTCACCCCAAAGACCTCGTTTCACTTTTCCCCTTTTGTGTTTCTTTTTTTTGTTTGTTTGTTTGGTTTTTTAATGGTTTCCCCATGTAATATTTGAAAATACTTGATAAAATGTGAAGTCATGGTCATGTTTTAGCTTGGACTGAGTTTCCAGCATGAATTGACCCTATAGCTTTTTGTCCTGTTGTGTTTCACCCAAAATAATAAAAAAAAACCAAAAATGAAGGTAACAAAACTAAATAAAAAAGAAACCCTCAAGAAAATACCCAAGACTGAGACCCACTTGAATATGTTTATTCTGACAGCCTAGAATTCTTGAAATAATATTAAACATGATGAAATTCTGAAGGTGATCTATCAGCTCATTCAGTAACAATAAATAGAAGGCAAAGCTAATGAACATTTTCACTAGTAGTTCACTAGGCTCTGTGTTGAATAATAGACGTAATTTAAACATCTGCATGCTCAACAGTAGCTTCAGAAGATGAGATCAACTGTGCTGTTCTTACATGTGCAGCGTGGTGTAGCTTGCCTGCTGTGAGTTCAGCCACTTGATTATACTTCAAGCCTGAGTAATATGTCCAGAGTAATTGTCTTAAATTCATCTCAGATTTTTTTTTACTGTATTTTGCCATTTAGTGAGGCAGCCATCCTGCCAAGCAGCCTTTCCACATGGGTATTTTAGTGACTCCTTTCAGCACTTTGATGTGAAAATGTCCAGGATCTTAAGCTTAGAAAATGTGCTTACTCTTTTGTTACTTTTCTGATACCTTTCACAATGAGTTTTTTTCTATTGCAAAACAAAGCCTGCAGAACTGTCTTCAGCCCTTTTTTCTTCGTTTGGTGTGGCAGAAACTTGAGGCTTATGTCAAGTTGCATTTTATCTGTGATAAATAAGCTCTTAGAAGTTTTCAGTTTGGTTTTAGTACAGAGGACTTTCCAACTGGACACGTGGCTCATGCACTGTGGTTTTTGGACAGCATTTGTTGGACTTGTCATGAAGATAAAGCTTTGAGTTCTTCCCCTGTGTGTGTGCTACTGGAAAAAAAAAAGAAAAAAAAATTGATCTGAAAGTCTCTAGCCTAAAAGCTGCCATCCCCAACCCCACAAAAATTTCTCTGGTCCAAAAGAAGTTGTAGAGGGATAAACAAACCACGAGTAAAAGCATCTGGGAGAGAAGCCAGAAGCAGTGTAGCAAGTTCATAGATTTAATCTAAGGTTTCCAAGTCTCTTGTGTGACTCTTGAAACTTTTCTATTATTATTATTAAACTATGTTTTCATACAATAATGAGAGAGTATATTTACAAATCTGGAGACTTTATGTTGCACACACACACTATATGTGTTGTATGGATCCATGAGGGTTATGTGCTGTGGCAGAAATGAAATAAACCCATCAGCTGGGCTGTTTTTTTGTCAGAGGCAGATGTGGAGCAGAGAATAAATCAGATGTTTGGTCCAAATAGTCACTGCAAATACGATAGAAAAAATAGTGGAGTTTTTATGGTAATTATATGAGAGTGCAGTAAGTGTGTTGGTAGTGTCAAACCCTTTTGAAATAATTAAAATTGCAAAAGAAAATACTAAATTTTAGATTCCTATTAAATTTAGATGTAAGTGAAGAGAAGTAAAGGAAAAAAGGATGAGGTGCTGCTTGCAAGTGGTGAGTTTCAGCTGTGAAAGGCAGTGGTGGGACAGAACCTCCTTCCTGAGTAAAAGATTTTGCAGTTCTCTTTCTCTAGTAACTTTGGTTTATTTTCCTGGGAATTCACTTGTTTGGGTGTTTTGGATGGAGATTTTTATTTCCATCTGTGCTCTTCTTGTGGAGGGTTAAGACATTGAGATTGGACATAGAGACTTGTAAACATATCATGAAGAGCAAAAAAAAATTGCCAATTACATCTGTTAGCACAACTCATATATTGCTACAAATTTATTTTGGAACATTCATAGGATATGCAAGAGTTATTCCCAAGTCATCATGTACAATCTGTGGTGGTTCTTGTTCTGTTTTATTTATATTTACATTTCACCCATTAAGATCTTCAAAAAATCTTAAAAGTAACCTGGCCAGTGATTGGAACCGAGTTTAACAATAGGAGGATGGAGGAGAAGGGAGGAGGAGGGGTTGTTTTAGATCTGTCAAGAATTTGGACAATAGAAAGGTGCAGAAATGTTTTAAATTGGAGAATAAAGAGTAAAAGGTTAAGTGACAGGCATACCTGTCACTTTCACATACAGGAAACTACCTTTTTACTAACTGGCTCACCAAAATGTACACAAAATAAAAAATGAATTCAGCAGAAAGGCAGGTTGGTTTTTGTGGGTTTTTTTTTGTTTCATTTTGTTTTAAAGTTGGACCCATTTATTCATGTCTTTTCAAGAGTTTATGCATAACTGAAATGTTCTTATGTGAAACCATTTGAATGAAGGGACCTCAAAATTTAAGTTTTTCCCATTATTGGGAAAAAAAATTAAAATGTTTATCTGTCAAAGCTATTTCTCTGAATAAAACATTTATATTATTTGGGGGTTTTATTGCTGTTGTGGTCTTGCATGGAAATGTTTGGAAGGGTGTGAACTTGATAAAAAGAGAACCAAACACAAAGAGAAGAGCAGGCAGCATATCTAGGAATGGTCAACAAGGAAATTTGGGCTGATCTGTGTAAAAAGGCATCAAACCAACAGCAGTGAAACCCAGGGCTGGCAGCAGGATGACATGAGCAAACAGGAGCACTGTGATGTCTGGGAAGATTTTACTTGATTAATAATAAATAGCTATACATAAACAATTAGTTTTTGACAGTTTCAATGACAAGTCATCCAAGGGAAAAAAAAAATCTGCATATTTGAGTTGAAAAATGACAAGTTGGAGGTGACAGAGGGAAAGAGGTGGTTGGGAACAGAGATAGGCAGCTTGTCTAAATATGTGTAATGCTAAATACAGGTGATTATTTTATTTGAAATTAAAAATAAGCTTTTGATTCAGTTATTTATAAATTGTTAGGCCTTCTCAGCTGCAAATTTTGCCAGGTGCTACAAGTTCTAACACCAAGCACATAACTTAGTACTTAAAAGTGACATTGCTAGGCATCAGTGAATATCTTTCTACTAATGAAATGCTGTTTAATGTGGTTGAAAAATAAATTTCCCTCTTTTACCCCTTGTAATTAAGATAATTTGTGGAACCGTGTGTTTCAGAAGCAACAGCAAGGTTTTTAAAATATTGCCTTTTTCAAATTAATATATCAATCAGTTGGGTAACTTTATTGTGCTATGGCTTTTTTTTTTTGTGGATATCTAGAGCTCAATGAAGAAATATTGTTTTTTATCTTACCAACAGTGCTGTAAAATATCCCAGCATCACAGAATATCCAGAGTTGGAAGGGACCCACAAGGATCATCGGGTCTAACTCCTGGCCCTGCACATCACCATCCCCAGGAATCACATAGTGTGCCCCAGAGTATTGTCCAAGTGCTTTGGGAGCTCTGTCAGGCTTGGTGCTGTGCCCACTTCCCTGGGGAGCCTGGGAATCTCACATAAATTTGTAAATATGATTTCATTTCCCATTGTTTTATCTCAGCAATCTCACTCACCTTACTGAAGCTTAAAGCACTGTGAAAATCAATAGGCAAAAATAGAAACCTACACTTAGAGTTGGCACATAACTCCTAAAAAATATTTAAGTATGTACAGGACACTTTAAATATGTAAAACCCCCTTTGTTATTCCCTTTTTGGCCTGTTAGCAGTGGGATGAATTGATCATTGTTGGAAAGTTAAGTAAAGAAAGCCTCAGGAATTTTGCACGAGATGCAGTTGTGCAGGTCCAGTGTCTGTGCTGTCATAGAGCCAGAAAAAGGCAGGTGTTGGAGCAGTGGTGGTGGTTGCAGGTCAATCTGCTCCTCAATATATTACTTTATAATGCCCAAATTTGAGCCCACAGTGAGTCTGACAAAAAAGGAGGAAGGTTTTATTGCTGTCTGGAAGATTATCATACCACCTCTTGTTGCAGGAGGTGATGGTAAGAATCCTTTTCCAAATTTATTTTGAAACTCAATTTCTTTTTTTTAAATCTTGCTATTGAAAAGATAAGAGGCTTGTAAGGTCTATAATGAAACAAAGAATATCTTATAATGCTTAAATACTTACAAATTTGTAAAAAAAGTACCTTTTATGTAATGATGGCTGAATTTGTTATCACAGCACAACACAGTATTCCAGCATCTCATCTTAAGATACTGTCCTCAGTTTTGACTGGCAGCAAGTAAAAAAGGTCTAATGTAATATCTGCAAGCTATTTATTTATTGTAATTTCCAGTTATGACTAGAGAAAGCTCAGGTAAGCTTGTTTAGATATCATATATGTCAGGCCTCCAGTTAGCTAAAGATTACTTCAGGAGGTTTGTTGTTTTAGAGATGTGTCAAAAAATAAACCTGTGAAGATGATACTTCAAGAGCCACCACCCATAGACTTCAACGTGTTTTATTTTTGTGTCTTGATTTGAAATGTTGTATGCAAAATACTAAACTTGGGAAGGAAACTTGGGATCTCTTGAAGTCTTTGACTTTAAGTGCTGTCAACTTTCAGAGAGCAGAACCTATTGAATCTCTGTGTGTGTTTTGGTGTGATGCTGATCTCACTGTGGTTGTCACTGACTAAAGGTTTTATTCAGTGATACAGAGCTGTTTCACGTATCAGACCTGGTGTGTTTTAAAGAATTCCTCTGTAACTGATGTGTGTGTTCATCTGGCTGTGTCTGAATATACATGAGCTCTTTTTTATTTTTATATTGTAGAATGTATTTCCAAATAGATTTTGAACAAAATGTGAAAACTTTGATCAATACTTGAATTTCATCATATCTTTGATCTTTGATAATTGCAATTGCTTTCTGGTATACTCAAATCCATGTTGCGTAATAGATGAAAGAACAACATTGTGTTTGGAAAAGACAGCACAAAAATTGCCTTGTATCTCTGATATTATTGTGCGAAATATAAGGAGCTAATTATTCACAAAGTGATATTTTTAAGTAGTTCTGATTGCTTTTAAGCAATTCTTGGAAGGAGTTTTAATGTTTAGAAAGTGCGTTGTTGTAGCTCAAATGCAAAACTTTCAACTTGGAATGGGTTTCAACTAGAGTGAAGTTAGAGCTTTTTATTTTAGATGTGTGTTGATTTGTCCTACCACCACAAAACTTAAATGAGCTTTGCACAGAATGAGTTAGCCAAGTAATAGATTTCCTTTTTTATTCCGTCATTTCTATGGATTCTGAATATCCCATAAAACGTGACAGCAGTTTTGCTGTGGAGCTTTACCAGGTTTCTTACATGAGTAAAAGAGTTGCTATGTCTGTAATGGCAAACACCTCTTGTTTACTCAAAATTCTGTGTTTAGTGTTTGATAGAAAACACTTAATGAAAAAATCCCATCCTTGCTCCTTGTTGCCATAAAAATTAGTGTTACAAGCAGATGAAATCAATAGTTAAATTATGCCTGAATCAAGATGACATGCCAAGAGGTATTATCCATTTTGGAAGAGCATTGGTGTGTGGACATTGTGTGAAGAATGTCACTGCTCAGCCTTTTGTGAAGGATATATGTTGTCTAGGACAGCTAAAATGATATTCATTTGTCTTTAAATCATTAAAGTTTTCATTAAGCTTAATTGCGCTGGAAGTTTGAAGAGTCTGTACAAAGATAATTAGAAAAGAAATGTACCTCTTAACCATTTTTCGCAGTCTTGTAAAGAACTTACTTCAATTAGTTAAATGATTTCTTAAATATCTAATTGACTAGAAAGTTTTTGGGAATTAACCTCTGCCATTAATATGCAACTGTCACATCATTTTTCATATATAGACAGCTGAATTCTGGCTTTAGTTGTGCACCTCAACTTGAATTCTAGATTTTTCGGCAGTTGAAGGCCACATAACATGGAGTATTTTCTGTGTAAATTTTCATAGATTGCATTTATTTATTTCTGTTTGAATTGAAATAGATTGCATCATCTGTTGAGTAGGTAACTTTTCTGTCTTTTGCACTGAGGAGGTTTTTACAGAAGGTACCCTAGTCCTTTAATGACTTTAACTGCCTCTATACTTTATGTGAACTTTAAGTTTACAGATTGGTACCTGTAAAAAAAAAAATCAAACAAAAATCCTATACTTTAAGATGTGATTTTTTTAAAATTTTTTTAAGATCAAAACTTGAAGTGTTGCACTTTTACACTGCATACATTTACTTACTGATAAAAGTAGTCATGTAAAACTTAAATGAACTGTGTCATTGGAATTAAATATATGTTTCTTGGCTGTTTCTTTTAAATGCTCAGCAGTTACTAATAGTGACCTTTAAGAAATTATTCTAATTTGTTTTAAAGGAAATAGTTATATTTAGCTTAAGTAGCCTTTGATTTGCGAGCTAAATTTAGCTCTTTGGGAGTGGAATTTATCCTTATGGCAATAAGAGTAACTGTAGATATGTGTCTCTTCCTTCAGTGAAATTAGACAAGTAGTATTTACTTACACACAGGAACACAAAGTGCTAGGTAGTCCAAAAAAAACCCCCAAAATTTTCAGAGAAGTAATGTAATGCACCTCTCCTCTCTGAAAAGTAACACAGCCACAATTTTGTGCTATCAAATTTTTTTAATCGTTTGCCTGTTTTCCTACTTGCCAAAGAAGAAAAGAAATGAAATTAGTGGTTTGTGTCATGTTGTGTTCTCTTTTCTCCCCCATCACACTAAGCCACACAATGATTTGAAATTTTGTTTAAGAAGGCTGAGGTTGAGCCAGGTCTCTGGAATTTTTTCTTTGTGATAAGTGCTTTTGGAATTGCAAGGTTTTTATATAGTATTCCAATTAAAATTGTGTGGTGAGTTAAAATTTTCATGTATTATCTCATATTATAGCAATGCATTTGCTGTGCATGCACATCAGTAGCATGGTAAATTTTCTTGATGATGTTTAAGTATTCTGGATATTTCTCTCTGGCTACACTTATGTTCAGATTTCATATATAGTCCCACATAGATTGGAAAGTTAAAAGCGAGTACAGAGTTTTAAAAAAAAGTTAAATTTGAGATGTAGCTTAATTTTTAAGTTGAAGTATGATTTGATGTAGCCAGGAGCAGTCATGAAACAGCAATTGTTTTGGTTGTCAATATTGTACAAGACAGTCTCAAGGTCACTCGAAGCATGTAAACCATTTTATTCACTATTTTTGACTAATGACTACAATTTGCTGTCACATTAATAGTCTGACACTGGGAAATCACAAAAGCATAACATTGGAAAATGCATTGCTTAGATTTTTCACTGCAGCACTGATGTATTTTGAAGGGCTTTATGAAAGAAGTTAGAGGGGTTTTTGTCTCTAAATTAAATTACTATATAGCAGTTGATTTTAAGAGATACATTTTTATTTAAAACAATAAAAATGTATCTCTTAATAATATTGTATCAACAAAAGAAATGTAGCATATATTAGAACCTCACAAACCCTTTCTTTGCTAGTGAGTGACTTTTCCTTCGCCCTTATGGAAACTGGATATAGGACACATTTCATGGTTTGGTTTCATAATAGAAATTTGATGTATAACATTGAGCCATGTGGTAATGGTGAATAAATATTTTAAATGCTCTTTTCATTGTTTTTAAGTTGCTTGTTTAAGAAAAAGCTTTGTCTCACTAATGCTTTATACAACTTCCATGAGTTTTTAATGCTCTGAAGTTAGTAAGCATTTTCCTTGCAAAGTTAGATTACAAATATTGCTGCTTTGAAATATAAACTGGAGGAATCCACAATTATGCTGGAACTGACAGCATTTGAAGGACTTGTTACATGTAGTATTAAACAAGTTATAAGGAGTAAATAGATGGTTTATGGGTGCCAGTTTAGTTTCCTGATACATTAATAAGTTCCACAGCCATCAGCAGAAATTAATCCTCTCTGTATGAACATGGCCAAGTTTTGTGCTTAACTGGATTATTACCTGTTAAAGTGAGATACTCGGGATTTTATTCCCTGCATTTTTAAGATTTACTTAATAATTGCTTGAAGTTGTGCCAGGTGAGTTTTGGGTTGGATATTTGGCAAAATTCCTTCACTGCAAGAGGGGTGCAGCATTGGAACAGGCTGCTGAGGGAGGTGGTGGAGTCACCAAGGGCTCAAAAAATGAGTGGATGCAGCAATCCATGCTGTGGTTTAGTGGCCATGGTGGTATTCAGTTGAAGGCTGGACTGGATGATTTTGGAGCTTTTTTTCCAACCATAATGTTTCCATGATTCCCTTTTGGACTTATAGCCATGCATTTTTTCTGCAGTCTTAGATTAAACAGTGGAATGATGTGGACCTGATCTCACTATAGACCTAACTTATGTACTTAGGTTTTAGATCTTGAGATTCATCATTATGAACCTCTTTAAAGAATGCCTATTGACCTTCAGGAGTATTTAAAATTTCTGTCATGAAACATGCTATGTACTTTTGCATATATTTACACTATTCCACTCAGCAGTTATGCTCTAGAAAAACGTAAAATAAAAAGAAAACTGCTTTTCCTAAACCTTGGCTAAGTAAGAGCCTGCAGTGGCATCCAAGAGCTGCTGTGATGTAAAATTTTGTTAGGTTATCCCCAGTAAGACAGTCTAAACTTCTATTCATAATATTTGCAAGTTTCTTTTGCTGAAGAATTTCTGCAAGAGACTTGTGTTTGTACAGTGAAGGATGGCAGGGGTGTAACAGGACCAGTTTTTACAGTCCTCTCCACACCACTGGAAATTTTTGTGGATTATGCAAAGCACCAAGTAATCCTACTTGGTCTGGATGGCTTTGCATCTCACTCTGCCTTCAGCAGTCTGGGTGCTCAAGTGAGATTTGTGAGATGCACTGGGATGTGGCAGTGTGTCACTAGTGTCCCCTGTGTGGGCAGCTGGGGATGCTTTGGGCCTTTGTGAGTGACATTTCTGAGGAGCTACATTTTAGCTTGCCTATGGTTATGACTACACATTCTACTAATGTGATGTAGTTAGGTTTTTCAGCTATGCTCAGTTTCTAGTAACTTCCAATTTATTACATCCTTTGAAGTTTAATTCATTGGCAAATCTCCCAAATTTGAAGGCACAGCCTTTCCTGAAACTAAGGCAATTTTGTGTAATATACTATAGGAATACATAAATGTTCTTGGTAAAGGTTTTGCTGTTTATTTTTTCTACCTATTGTAAACATTTGAGATCCTAGACCTTTTTTAGCACATGTAGCTTATGTGTATGCTCTGATGAAGAAAATTTTTATTCTGATATTCATAATTGCTTTCTCTTCATGCTACTCATTAATAAATGCTGAATTCATTAAATCTCTAGAAGAACATTTCATAGTTAAAACTCATTTGGCATTACCTAAAGCACAGTGTGTTCTGCTAAAGAGAGAATACACTAAAATATGTAAATGTGCCAGTTCAGCAAAGTTGTCTTAATTTTACCAGGCAAAACTTGAGATCTTCCCCCAGCTTCACTGAAAACCTTGAAAGTGAATATGGTAGTCACAAAAATTAATTACCTTTGTAACTGTGTTCTGTTAAAACGTTGCTTTAGGCAGTGTGTTCTGAACTCAAAATCTTTATCCATTTTATTTTTCAAAGATTTTGGCACTCCTCTTGTTGTGGCAGAACAGAATCATGTCAGTGCTCCAGCTGAATGAGCTGCTTGGATTTTACACAAATGCGACTTCTACCAAATTGTTGTTGTGTGATCCACTTTGCTGTGAAATGTTTCCATCTCCATCCTTTAAACTTGAATTCAAGGATATTTTAATTCAAACATCTCATGAACATGGAACTAATGTACTTTCCAAATTTACTCTGTCATGTTCTTCCTTCCACCTAGTGTGCTTATCCCTTTCTCTTCTCTTTCCTAGGTGAGTAACTGACGGTTAACAGAATTCCTGCTTGCCAGCAATGCTCATTGCTTTTTTTGTAGTATGTGGTGGGTGAGTAAGAAAGATACCATTTATTATTTTGTTGGCTCTTTTTTTTTAATGAGCACACAAGCAAAAATGAATGATTTATAATAACTCCTGCAATGGCTTTTTAATCCTTATTGGTGTGTGTCACAATTGGTTGCTATGTTAATGTGTCATAAAAATGTGCAGAAGATTAGAAAATATATTTTATATGGGGAATTGGATGCTTGGGGAATTTATATGCTTGGATTGGATAGTCACTTTCATGGAGTTGTCTGGCTGTGGTGTCCTGTTGTTGTTTAAAATATGTAGGTAGGGCAGGCTTGAAAGCTTTTAGAATTTGAGATGTGAAAATGGTTTGTGTAGGAACAAGTGTTCCATGAAAGATTCACAGTCATAAAAACTAATTCAGAAAATTGTTTCACAGATTTAGCTAACTATTTTGGCCTTGTGGGTGCTAAACTTATGATTAAATGTGTTGTGCTTTTAATTTAATTTATGTTTAGCATTATGCTTTGGAGTTGTATTTCCTCTGCAAAAGTTATTAAGGAAAAATTTTGTTTGTATGTTAATGCTCAACTTATATATTTCTTTATTGGGGTTTGCATCATTTATATTTGTTATAATTGGAAATTTTATTTTTTTTTCTGGAAGACTTTTAACCCAAGTGGCTTGCCTATTCTGGATTTGCTTCTTATCAAAAACTGAGTGTGTGATGGGAAAACTGGCAGTAGAAGACTTTTGCTGTGATCCCAGCCCTACTGGATTGCATTGTACAGCATTACCAGCAACTCCAGGGCCAGCAGTTTTTATTGGAAATGTCGGTTATATCAGTCAGAAGTTAAAATTAATAGAAACATACCTGTAAAAAAATACACTTAAACATTGAAAACTCGTAAAAAAATAGTTCTGACTTCACATTGGTGAAAATAGTTCTGACTTCAAATGGTGTTTATTTATATGTTCGTTAAAATGCTTAGTTGGTGAGGTTTGATTTTTTTCATGCTAATTTAGTGATTCTTTTTTGTCTGAGAGTGTGTTATCAATGTGGATGCTTAAGTTGTCAAATGTCCAGTTGGTTTAAATGATGGAAGAAGGAAGTGTTTAAAATAAGTCTTGGTCATGGTTCCAGATTATCTAGGAAACCTGATATGTGTTCTAAACTGATTGGGTTTATTCAATCATACCTGTACCATGATATTCAAGAAACATAAAAAGGGCATGCTTCTAGGAAATGAGACTTTTGAGGGGTGATTTAAACCTGGGAAACCTAGAAGTTTATTTAAAAAATGCTGAGCAGTCCCATGTGATGCATGCCATGTGTATAGAGGGATACATGAGTAGAGCAAAGAGCACAGAAATGCTCAACAGTCATGAATTCAAATCCTCAAGGCAGAGAATTTATATTAAAAATGTAGTGAACGGCATAAATTCAGGATGCCAGATAGACACTTTGTTATGACTTTCTGGTTTGGGCTCTACCATTTTTTGTCACAGACATGACTTACTTCACTGTTAAACTTTTTCTTTAAATATTTAAATTTTAATTTTTACAAAAGATGAAAGAGATTTTAGAGATATTTTGTCTGGTTTTGTATTTTTAGGTTGCAGGCTAACTTTTCAAGAAGTAGTAAAACTGCTTCCAAGTTCAGATGTTTTGCAGAAACAATAAGCAGTGTTTTCCTCTAATTTTGAAGACTTTGATTTTGTAAAACTTAGACTAGCAAATCTTAAACTGATTGCTTCAATTGAAATACAGAGAAGCCAGTGATAAGCTCATGGAACTGAATGGAAATCTTGATTTTGAGGGTCAGTAATTCATCTGATAGGAAACTATTCAGTGGTTTTCATTATTGTTTTCTTTATTTTTCATTTGATGATCCCTTAATTATTAGCTACAGTGTATAGAATATGGATGGAACCAAAATTGTTGCAAAGGTGACAGTAATTATTAGACTTTAAAGGCATTTTTGAATAATTTCCATCTGCCTGGGTATCTCAAGCTACCAAAGGAAGTAACTAAAGTGTGATTTCTTGTCTCTCTCTTATCAGTTTCGTTGTTAAGAGCTAGTCACAGTTGCATGGATCTTATGAACAAACTTAAAGCAAGTTCATGAAAGGAAATATGAAGGCTATTGATTTATGTTCTAGGATGGTTTGCATTTAGAAGCAAATCTTTGAATATGGTAGTCCTGGAATAAGAAAATGAATAAGGAACAAAAATCTTCCTTATTCTATGTGTAATTGCTAACATAAAAGCAGGATTTGAAAAAACCTGGAATTTTTATGTCAGCATTAATTAGCTACTGGAGAAGCCTCTGATAGTATAAGAATAGATCCAAATATTGATGAGTTGGACCTCTTGAATGTAGAGTAGATTGTATTGATCTTATATGCTGTATTGAAATAATATGAATTGCATTTAATGAAGATGAAAAGCTAAGCAAAATACAGTGAAACTTTAAAATAGCTATGCTAATAAACACTATTAGGAACAAATCAGTTGCGAAACACCAATACCATTTTAATATTAAGTAACTGCTAAATGTGGATGGGTACCATGTGTAATCCAATTGCAGGACTTAATAAATAAACTGAGTTGCATTTTAAAATAATAGTTACCTTTAAAAGTTTCTGTAGGAATATCTTCTGACACCTTGATGAATTACATCAGCTTTGTTTACGTACTAAAATTGGTCTTTTTATCTTTCTGTGAGAAGACTTCTGTTACTAATTACAGCAGTAATGGCTTTTGCAAGTATTGGAGACACTTGATTGTACTACTTAAAAAAGAAAATATAGTTTTAACTCTTATTTTTGTAGCCAGGTTGCTATTTCTCTCTAGTTTACATAAAGCTTGATGTGAACCCTTCATTGGCTTGTAGTTAACACTGCTTAGGTCTTTGGTTCTATAAACCAGAGCAAATCCATCCTTCCACCCTACTGTTCCTATTCTCCCTCCTCCCCTAGACATTTAGGCTTGGCTTGTGGTACTAATTGAACCATAAAACTCCTGAAAATGAGAATAACTGATGACAACAGGAGCATCTTCCTAAATCTTTTGATGAGCAGATTTAAAATTCAGCTGATAGGGAAGCAGGCATAACATTTCCTATCAAACCCCAGAGGCATTGCAGTCCTGCTGACTCCCCTGCAGCTCCAAAATCAAGGTGCAGCCAAACTGCACAGTTCCTGAAGTACCTCAACCATTTGAGCAGTCAGGACCACGTCGAACAAGTAAGGTGTGTTTCAAATATACCCTTGATAAAGCATTTTCCCATCTGCAGGTAACTTTAGTGCTTCATTATTTGCCCCAGTTTGAGATGAAATTTGAATTCAATAGGCTTCTGAATACTATGACTGTGCCTTGTTTTATTCTGACTGAAACTGCATAAATAATGTTTTGATAACCTGTTACTTGTTCTTTTCCTCTTGGAGCTAGCTTTCTGTTGATTTGTTTGTTTGGGGGTGGTTTTTGTGTCGTGGTCAGAATTTTTCCCCCCCCACACTTCCAAACAAATGTGCATTGTGCATTTAAAACAAAGACTCTCCCTCCACCCCCCCCCCCCCCCTTGTGTTCCTAGGGCAAACAACTTCTTTATAATGCCTGCATTGTAATTCAAAGTGAAATTATAGAATAGGAAGTCTAACACTTCAGACTTGATAGGGTTTTTTCATATATGCAAGTGCTACTTGTGGAGCAATTCTGAGATCTCCGCAGTTACAGTCCAAATTATTTATTCAATAGTATCTGCAAGTCCTTTGAAACAAAAATCAGTTTGAAGCTTCTCTCTTTTATATACTCTGTAAACGACAACTTTGACATGAGTTTTGTTTGGGTATCCCTAAATAAAAGTTGTTCTTTGGTTGTGTTCTTTAAATGTTTCTTTGCTAGTACACGCATGTACAGAACAGGGGTTTTGTAGAGGACTTAAAATCAGATTTTATTCCTTTTAATTGCTCCTTTGTGCATTTAGTGTGGTTTCCTTTGATGTTTCTTGTTTGTTTATCTTGATGAGTTTTGTGTATACACCAGATAGAATGAGGTAGCACTTGTAATTCATCATGTGGACTAGCAAATCTAAGCTTGCAGGTGATTTTGTGGCTTTCTGTTGAAATGTGACAAATCAGGCTTTAGCAGTGGTAAGGATGAGCTTTTTGTGTAGTGTTCCTTATTTATGTGAGGCTCACTCTGTCTGGGGTTTCATGTGCATGATGTAAATGACTGAAGGCAGTCACACTGGCCTGGGAAACATGGAATAGATCAGCTGAGTGCAGCTCTAAATATTTTTCCATATCAAAGCTGCCATGAAACAACAACGTGAATTAGCAGGATAATTACTAAGAGAAACTTCACCAAAATTTGTCATGACTGCAGCATTTTTCTGTGTGCTGAATGGGAGGTGTTGCTACAGGGCATGATGTACTTTGTCTGTGATCTGCAGCTTAATTGAACATCTTGTTATGTTTTTGTTTGATTGCTTACAGTGCAGAAAACATACTATGTGACTTCTAATATAAATAAAATATATTGTCCTCCTTTCAGCTTGCAGGATGCAGGGCAGGAGGTAAAAGAAGCCAGGGAAGGGAGTATAAGTGAAGTGCTATTCATTGGGAGCTGAAAGTGTGTATTGATAGAAGAACTCTTGATTTGATGTTAAAGAAATAAATAAGTGAAAATCCTTGAGGTTATTTTTGCTTTCAGGAGTTACACGTCTTCCAGAAGACAGATGTTAACCTGGTCCCTGTGGTAGCTCAGCAAAGGCAGCAGAGCTATTAAGCTGCCACAGAATATCTTGAAGTTGCTGCTTGTTCTTGCAGGTAACTCTAGTCCAGTTTGTGCTATTTATCAGGATAGTATGAAAACTACTGATTAATGGAACTGCCAGAGGGTCTCTCTGGCTACCTGCATGCTCTTTTCCTTAGTGCTCACACTTTTATTTTGCAATGGAGACAGGTAGAAAGCCAAACTGGTTGATAGGACTGTGATTGTTAGGTGTCTGTTCAGTGATGGTGAGTGAGATATTTGCTCACATTCCTTGCTCCAGACCCTTTCTGTTCCGTTCTTTCATCCAGTAAAACCCATTTTATGCCTTCTCAGTTGCCTCCCATGCCTTAGTTTATATGCATTGTTTACTCGACTTTGTTTGCTTTGTTTTGAGGGATTTTTTAAAGGAAGAGAGCATAAATTAATCTCTTCTGCAAGAAATGAGAAAAGACTTAGTTTGTTTCTGTCCAGAAATTTCAGTCTCCTCTTTTTGTATAGCTGAAAACATGTGAGGCTATATAGGAAGATGGATCAGGTGAACAGTTTAGTAGTTTCCTTATTGGCATTGTGTGTGAAAACTTTGAGACAAATCTAATTTTTTAGGAAGTGCCAGGTGCTTCAACAGGAATGAATCAAACAGCTTTCAAAGAGGCTTTTCAGAGAATAGTCCGAAGTTCCAGGCAGCCTGTTTGCATGTGGATATCTGAGATTTTAATTCCCTCCTGTGTCCCTCAGAATAGGAGCCAAAACTGGGTTTTCCAAAATTCAAGATGAACATGGTGTTAATGCTGACATGAAGTAGTTTTGTCTTTGTCCATGCTTTTGGACAGAAAGTGACCAAATCTAGTTTTAATTAGAGAAATATTTTTCAAACTGCTACATTTTCCAAATAATAAGTGGTAAAAATTACTGGAGTTCAATAAATAGTAATTTTTAATGAAAAATTCATGGTTGTTTCAATTCTCATAGTCCAACAGTAGTGAAAATCTGCATGTAGTCTATCTTCCTACCCTACTATACTATAGATACAGTATGTGGAGTATTCCATATCTCTTGGCTTTTAAAAATTAGAGCACTTCTTAAATATTTTTACTCTAAAAACATTTTAGACTTTTCCATGCCATTTTCGTTGCTTACATTGGATTTTTTTTTGCAGGCTTGCAGCCATGAGCTAAAAGTAGAAAAATATGACCAATTTAATTTTGTGTCATTCAAGTCCCTGATTTCTTACGCATAATTTTTTCTAAAAGACAGCTTTATATTTTATATATATTATATGTATTATATATATATAATATTTTCTAAAGGCAGTCTTGTTCTAAATACTTAAAATGTATCTAGTAAGTATGACTGTTGAACCACAGTCAGTGAGATGAGCTTTAATTTATTGGCCAATCTATGGCATATTTATTTTATGTAAGTTACTATTTAGGTTTATAGAATTTCCAGAAAAGGAGAATAATGATAATCACTATCTAGTGTTTAAAAGAAAGAGACCTATGCTTTTTACTAATGTGCAACAGACTTGTTGAAGGTCAAATTCTTTTTCTTTCTCTGTTACAGGCCTGCATGGATTTGTTGGTGATTTTTGGCTTATTTTTTTTTATACTGCTTTGTGTCAGGTGGCTTTACTGACTCTTTTTGTCCCTGCTAAATAACCTGTATGAATGGCATCGTTTCACTTACTGCTATTTTAGGGAAGTAATAACAGGTTTCAGATATGATTGTGGTCTCTTGAATGTAGTCCATTAAGCAGAATGAAAACCAGGGCCCTTTTTGATAATATTATGTATGGTTTATTAATAAAATGTCACCCCCTTATTGTGAATATACTCAAGAAAATTGTCTTGAGCTCAATCTGGCTGAATAAAAGCATTGACATAGCTTCAGATGCATTTATTGAACTGGATTCAGCCTAATGAACTCCTGAGGTTTTGTGGAACAGATAGGCAAAAACCCCAAGTGACTCCATGTAGTTCCATTTTGTAATTAATTTCTATTGTTATAATTCATATGCTTATTGTTCTTACTGGTTGGAGGAGGTTCTTTTTAAAGTGAATTATTATTACTCCTCTTTGTAAGGTAAATTATTTTAGACATTTCCTGGCTCTTCATTTAGACATTGACTATTTCATCTTTGTCTTTCAAATGACAGCACTTGATGCAGTGTTATAAATTTATATATTGCAATTATATTTTCTTGTGACATGTTGTAGCTTCTTAATCCTGTGTCTATATTCTATTTTCTCTGTACAAATTCTGACTTATACTTCCCTGGCTTTTGGAGTTCTTTCTTTTATGCTTTGTAACAATGCTCTTTCTGCTGTTTATTCATTATTGCTCCCTAGCAAATGTTCATTTGCCTTTCTCCTCTTCTATGCATGGTGGCTTTATTTTTCTAGGCTGCTTTGTAGTTTCAGCAGACAGTGAGAAAAAGTAATTGAGACTTTGATCCTGTATTAAGCAGCTCTCTCTTTATTTGAGGAGAAAAGTGACTCAGTACAGAAAAAAGCTGCATAATATTACATTTATTTCACGGATTAAATAGTGTTGCAATGTTAACTGCGTTAACACTAAAGATGACTTTTAAATTCTTAACATTAATTTGCTTAGTCCAATCTCAACTGCTGTCACACCTCTATTTTTAAAAAATATTTTAGCTGCAACAATAATATTGGGACAGTTGACAAATCAAGTCTATCTTGAAATGTTTCTCATCACATTTTTGAGGCAGAGGTGATCATTTTCTGGGTTTGATTGTTCTATAATGTAAGACAAGTCTTGTGTCTTTTGAAGGTCTTCTTTAGTCACTGTTAGTTGAAAGTTTTTTCTGATTAATGATTGTTTCCTTGAAAGTAGAATAAGGGAAATTGATAAAAATTACAACAAGAAGATGATGTTTTTGTTTATACAGTCATTTATTGGCATATTTGCTTAGGTAACCAGAGCTTAACACGTTTTTTTCTACCCACTAGAAGCCAAGGCTCACAGTTGCTGAGCTCAACCCATTTTACGGTGCAGACTGATTCCTTCTCTAGAAGTTAAATGTTTTTCATTAAAATGTCTGCCACCTCACTGGTGATTAGCACCTTTGCAGCTGAATTAAGTTTGTCTGAATTTTTGTTCTTCAAATCAGAGTACAGCTCCTAGCAAAGTCCAAGTAACTTTGTGCTGAAGTGGCCAGACTCTGTAATGAGCATCTGGTGCAGAAAGTTTTCAATCATCCCAGCTCACTGTGCCAAAATTCATCTTTCTATGCCCTTAGTCATCGATTTTGCTGGGCTTTTTGCTCATTGACTCATGGCAGTGTTGCAATAGAAAGTCCTGACTGGCTAAATCAAAACCCTTTTCGCAAAGGTAGTCATGGAATGAAAAGATGAAGAAAAGGAAAAAAAAAAAGAAGAGATAAATGAAGGGGAATCTGAGAGAGGGCAGAAATGCTGGTGTTAAACTCTGGATCAGTTTCAGAAAGAAACAGAAATCAATAGGAGCTTCAAGCACTTTGAAAACCTCTGCATCCCCCTCTGGTTTGTTTGATCTGGACTAGCACAAAAGTACCAGAGACAGAACAGCTCTTCCTCAAATACCAAAAGATGAGTGAATGGCGAGAAGGGTCCTCTTTCTTCCTTGTTTTAGATATGTTTTCATCAGTGCCAGCCTGGAGTAATTGGAGTATTTTTTTTCTGTTTGCATCTGGGACAAAATGGCAGATTCAGAGTATGCAAAACCCATCCTACTCCTTCCTCCCTTCACTCCCTACTTAGGTCACACTTTTTGCACACTTGGATCATGGGTTTTTGCTAGTGTTTTTGCTAGTATGTTGTTTTTCTTTCAACCACTGTTCTGTTAACTCAAACTCCGTGGTTTTTCAATAGGAAAAATTCAATCTATCATTATTTAATTCTGACTGATAATTGAGAGTTTTGTGAAGTGCACAAGTGAATAACCAGGTTAAAAGCAGCCATGCTAGTTCCCTGTAAAGTGACTTTCTCTACCAGCTTTGACATGATCATGCATTCACCTCACGTGGCATTCCCAGAGATAAATGATACCTTTCTCTTGCCTTCCTTTCCTTTTAAATGAAGATTTACTCCACAAATAAAGTCAAAGAAGGATGATGCTTTCCATGCCGTGGTCAACTCTTTAAACAGATTATTCTCTTATGCTCTGAGGATCTGCTTTGGTTTAGAGATTCAGTAAATAGTGTCTAATACATCCTACAATTGGTGATGTCAAGTGGGTTTTCAGTCCCTGTTGTTAGTTTGGGTGGGGTTTTTTGGTGTTTTTTTTTTCTTTTTTTTGGTGGCCTTTTTTTTTCTTTTGAATTGGGGTGGTTTTGTTCTAATAATAATTTACTGCTTGTAAGACCATGAACCTTCTTGAAATAATCAAGACTTGACTCAATACTAAATTTTGTACAAATGCTTACTATAAATTTGCATGTTCCTATGCTCCTGTGTTCTTTGCTGATTGCACTGTCTCCTCTCGCTGGAGAAATCTCAATTTTCTGTGATATTCTTACTTGGGAATTCCACTAGACTTGGAAATGTGAGGGCGACTAATATTCTTAAATCAGGCAATTACCAATTTTAGTCTATCACTGATAGAAAAATCTTAAGGTGTGTATTTTTTACTTTTATTTTTACTTGTGAACCCATGTCTGTGATGCATATGTATGCATAATGAATTATACTAAGTTTGATTTTTTTTAAAGGGGGCTCTTTAGTCTCTTCTTTCTCTCACCTAATTTGGTGTACTAAACTTATACTACAGCACCAATTACACTCTTTGAGGTTGGTTTTGTTTTATTTTTAGGAAATGAAAGAGAAGGAAGTTGGATGGTTTTGCCAATGCTGTGTTGCAAAGATTAAAAAAAAAACCTAACTTTTTGTGGTTGCAATATTGCAAAAAAATCACAGTCGTAATTCCACTCTATTATATGAAAGAGTTGCCATCCACTGTGTGGATGGACTTCTCAGTTACTTAAAAAACTGAGAGAATAATTACAAAGTGGCTTCTTCCTTTAAGTACTTCCATGCACTACACCCAGGTAGATTGTTCAGGACATGGTGAATGCTGCAGTTCCTTGCAGATGTCTTCATTTAACATCCAGCACAAAAAACCCAAACCAAAAAAACGAAAAAAAACCAAACCCAAAAAAAAATCAAGCAGTTTGGCACATCCATCCAGAATCAAACTTTTTAAATACAAATATATGTCTGAGACCTCTTAGTGACTTTGGGATACATTCAGTTTTGAGTGAGTTGGTGCTGTTATGGTATTCATGTTACATTATTTGCTGTGTCTGTGAGAGGGCTTGTATGTTGATGGCTACACACTGAACCACTTTTTCACTAATCATCTGAAAGAAACTTATTACAAAGGCAGGTGATTTACAGATTCTAAATATCAGGGGAGTCCTTAAGTGTCATGGTCAAAACACCTCAGTGGCCTATGGTTCAGTTTGTGAAAATAAAGGGGATGTTAGGACAGCCTGAGGTCTGCTGACTCTGTCTCCTGAATAGGCTTTGTTGTAGTATTTGGGAGACAAAAATTGTCTGGAAAATGCCTCAAAAAATGTCTGAGATGGAATGAAAGGCTTCAACTAAAAATTGATCTGGCCCCAAGAGTTTCTTGTCCTCCCAATGTGGGAAAACAGCCAAATTATATTGTTCTTGCAGTGTAACTTATTCAAGAACAGCAGAGCTTGGCTATGTGGGTGAATAATTTTCAAGTGAGAAATTTCTCAAGAAATATTTACCTCTGATGGCTACTGAATGTAATTGAAGCTCCTATGATGTGATATATTACAAATAATTGTTCATAAGGAAGACAGTATAAGAGTATGATTTATTCAGTACTAAAGTGGCTGTGTGCTGTCTTCTTAAAGAATAGTTATGTTTTTACTGAGCAATGAAAATAATTTCTGTATGCAGAGAGTAGGCAGGGCTTTATCAGCTCTTTTTATGCTTCTTGGAGACCCAGCTGTTCTGGGGGTCTTTTTGTTTGCAGTTCTCATTTCTGTTAGGAAAGACAGGGAAAATTTCCAATTTCCCTGTGCCCGTACTTGAGAATGCTTTTATAAGGAATGGAAAATGTGGCTGAGGGGTATTTGTGGGATTTAAGGGCTGTTCCAGAGGGGATTGACAGGGAGCAATAACTGGAGTTGTAGGGGGAGGAAGATTGAGGACTCTTAGGTGTTTCTGAAGCTATTCCAGGTGCAGAAGTTTTGTTCAGAAAAGTCCCTGCAATACTTTGCAATTCCTGAGTCATCGAACACTGGCCTCATCCTGGTAATCCCTCGGGAAATCTAATTGCTAGCAGCTTCTTAGAGGTCAATATTATGGATTGCTTTTTACAGAAAGATCAAGGAAAAGATCAAGCTGTACTTCTTGTTTGAAGATGGGAGGGAGGAAGGACAGGTAGGAAAGGGCAGGGAGCTCAATAAGAGAATGTGATCTGTGCACTGGGGCACTGAAGCAGCTTTTCATTGTAACCTTGTATTTGATTATGGTGCTTCAGAAGTAAAGCCCAAGGGTGAAAACAGGAGGGAATGATTAAGCACCTGCTCTGTTAAACAAATAATTTCCCATGGAGAAAGTTGCACCATTAAACTCTTGTTTGTTGTATTATTCAAGCAATTTTATTTTTGTTTTCTGCATCCAAACTGTGTTTTCAAGCTCAGTTACTATAATTTTTAATTAAAAGCAATTTATATCTTGTTTGTTTTTGGGGAAGGGACTCTATCATCTAAGTTCTTGTTTGATGTGGCAAATATAGGGCATACATAGATTTATTCAACACTTGGGAAATTATAATAGCAAAAATGAGTTTAGTTTGCTTCTTGTTATAAAATTATGAGGAACACCTTATTCCATAAGTCAGATGTGGACTTTGTATCTTATTTTCCTGTGGGTTTTTTTTTCCCCCTTTTTTCTGAGTTTTTCAGTTCATTTATTGTGGGAGTGCTTTAAGTAACCATATGGGTTGTGCACTCAGTATTGAGCAGTAGTGGCAAGCAGATAAAGTGAGTATGCAGCACAGATAAATGAGACCACATGAGAGTGTTTTTTAAAGTTACCTTGTTAATGACTGCCTTTACTTCTCCTTATCTGAGGCTGTATTAAAAGGTAAACCAAGAGCAAACTGAAGCTATGAAAGTGGTTGCTTTGTAGAATCTGTTGGCTGATGAAGTATTTCAAGAATAAAATACTATTAGGTAGATACTTCAATTTACATAACCAAAGTGAAATCGTGTTCTGCTCACAGGAGCAAATGAGCAGTTGTGATACCAAGAGCACAGGCTCTTTGAGTTCTGCAGCATGGCCTGGCAAGCTCTCAGTTGGGTTTTAGTAGAATATGTCTGCAGAATGCTACAAAAACTGAGTTTTAAACTCTGCTTTCTGTCTGAAAAAGAGTACTTGTGGAATGGCTTGATAAAGCATAAAGATGCTGATGCTTAATCTTGGGGTTTTTTTAGCTTTTATTGTGAGATAACAGAAGTTGATATAGATGTAGTTCACATTTAAAGGGACAATTTAATATGAAGAGGCCTGTTTTATTGTCCATATAAGAAAGCACTGGGGGCAGCAATAGCTCTATAGTCTCAGAATTCTGGAAGTATCCTTTGTTTTCATTAATAGTTTTGATTGTCACTGCAGTTTTGTGATAACTGCAGTGCTAATCCTGGGTTTAAATGCCCCTGTCTGGCAATATCTGTTTTTTTATGCCTGATTCCTTTTCTTTTTGCCTGTAATCCAGCCTGGAGTAATTAATGCAGCTTCTCCTTTGCAGTGAGGGGCTGGAGACAGATGCACTGCCCTGGCATCACTGCCTGCCTGGTTTGTCCTCAGAGCTGTGTCCCTCTACAGCTGTTGTGTGTTTGGGAATGAACTCCTGAGGTGGAAGGAAGAAAGGGGAGGAGGGTGGGATGTGATGAATGGGGGATGTGGTGTTGGAGAGGTCAGCAGTATGAAACATTTTCAGTTTTACCATTCAGTACAATGTTAGATCAAGACCTCACCTTTATCTTTTATATGCTGCCCGGCGAGAGTCCTACCATGCTCCTCCTGAAATTCTTCAGAATTTTTCTTAATATTGAGGTGTACCATTCAAGTTTTTGATCTACAATGAATTAAAGAATGTAAAGAAGTATAGTTTTTCAGTGTGCAGCTACTTTGATTTGGGAAACTTAAGTCCTCAAGGATCTCAAAACAAGCAAACAAGTAAAAGGCGATGGGTTTAAAAGGGTTCACAGGACATGTCACCAGACAATACCACAGCTCATCAATGCTCTACAATCAACTTTATTAAAGCCTGAAAACCAGAAATTTAATGGGACAGTAAGGAGAAAAAGTACAAAAGGCCATCATTGGTATCTTGGGTCCCTGCAGAAGCAAGACCCCATTTGGAAAATCAGAGCTCATTTTAGCAAGGACCAAACAAGTCTGCAGAGGTGAGTCTGTTCTGACAGATCCATGGGGAAGGCAGGAGACCCCTGTTTTTGTGCAGTTGTAATTTCATTTTTTTGCAGGTTTAATTTTAAGGGCTTCCCTGGATGTTTGCTGTGCTTTGCTTTCACAGTTGGCAGTGTGCTGTCTTGCCATCCCAGGTTTGATAAAATCTTTCCTTCAGTGAACATTTTTCTATTTGCCATTTTGTTCCAATTATCTTTGAACAGTGCATCTTAAATAATGCTTCTCTGTAAGACAAATATTTTTCAGGTACAGTGATTTGTCAAAAAACGTTAGGATATCATAGTGTAAATTTTATCACAGGTGTCTTACATCCTGGCTTAACTAGTTTAGCATTTATTGTGCTGTAATGATTTCCATTTTCTGCTTGTTCAAATAAGCTTGTGTATTTCATGCATCTAAGTTTTGACTGGCACTGGATATTTACTCTAATGTGCATTTTGATAAAGTATAGAGCAATTAGAAGGAAGATGACACTTATGAGAGAAGACAAGTAGTTTTCACTAGACAATATCATTTATCATGCTTTTATTAGAAAAAGATAGAAAAGCTGTGTACAGTTCTGGACTGAGGGCAGTGGAGTGTAGAACCATGTGCCCCTGTCAAATTGATAGAGTAAAGATGTTGAGGGAGATAATGGAAACTTTCTATTCAGTGAGGAGAGGAATAAAGAAACCATTTCTGGTCATTCTTCAGCATTGATTGCCTTTGTGCTTTAGGCTTAGATCAGAACTTGGACATAATAAAGAGAAAGTTGAACAAATAGGGAGATCCAGTTTGGAAAATGTAGGTAGATGAAGCTCATCCTTTGGTGTGGAGATATCAGGAAAATGTTTAACATGGGACTTGAATGCAGGTGGTGACTACAGTGGTGATAATACAAAGGAATAAGCTGCAGGCAGTAGCACTGATAAAATGTAAAACATTTAGTGTGTAGTGGAATAAATGGTCTAGTGCAAAACATATGGTTCCATATTTCTGCTTTGACCTTCTTGCAAGGCAACCAAGCCACAAAATAAACCTAAACTTCAGCTGTAGCAGTTCATAGTGGTTCTGTATTTGGGGATGTCAGGATTCACTTCAGTTCTTCACACCTGGCTGTACCAGCCAGACATTTGCATATTCTACAGCTGCTCGTACCTTGCCTCTGCAATCACTGTGGCAGCGATTGGTATATTAAATTAATCACTTAGCAATTTTATTATGCAACCTTCTGAAGCTTTAGTGTACCATAATCTTCAAGCAGTGTCATTATGGTTACCTGCTGGGGCATTTTATGTTCAGTTTTTATGATGCCTTGGTATTCATTATTTGTAGTTTAGGGTTGTCCAGGAGACTGGGTTTTGCAAGGCTTTGTACAAGAACGTGGGAGCACAAAGACTTGGAACCAGAACATCTAAAAGCAAATGACAGAGAAAAAGCAATCAGAACATCTGTTGCTGTAACATGTTCAAGAGTTTGCTGTTCCTGCATCACACTTAGATTATTTGTAAAATATTAAGTTGCTGTTAATTGATACTGGTTTTATTAGCCTGGGGTCAGGAATGTTGATTATAATTGAAATGTTGATTGCTGTAGCTGAGAATAACTTAGAATTTCTGTGAGTCACACAGTGCAGGTTTCATCAGTTTGGAAGGCATTCGTCTACAGAAAGAAAAAAAAACCTGTGTGAGTTGGTGCGTAAATAGAACAGAAAACCACCTTAGTATTATGAAAAATATCTTTTTTTCACTAAAGGATGTGGGGCTTGAAGAGAGATTAGAAGACACAATTGCAGGTAGTGGTAAGAGTTTTCACCAAAACCTGTTTCTAAATTAAGAAGGTTGTAAATTATAAAACAACAACAAGAACAAAAAAGAAAAAAAAAGTCATCAGCAAGTGATCTAAGGGTGAAATAAAAGTTGAATTATTCAAGTTTTGTAATTCCTCTGAACTATTGGGGTTTTTAGTGGAAACAGATCAGCTGGTTTTTGTGATCTTTTCCTTTTGTCGTTGTCCTCCTCTTACACATGAAAAGATTTTTTTAAAAATTGTAGGAGATAGCAAAATTATCTATAATCCAATTTGTTACTATGTTCACCAATGGAGCTATTTTTATATTGTGTATTTCAATCTGACATTGGAGGAAATAAGGGAGAGAGGTGGATTGTCAGAGGAGTTTCGTGGATGTCTTGTCTTCTTTAGCCTGCCATTAATTGAGAAAACACATCCTTTGGGTAAATCATATTTTGACAGCACACTTCAAATGGTGGTTACCCATCAAAAGGTGCAATTTAAAATGTCTATTTCCTTCTTTTTAGGACCAGTTATTTTTATTCCTTTCTTCAAGTATGCTGACTTTTTCTGTATTTTTTTCAATATTGGCTGTTCAACTTTGCAACAGTTTTCATGCTTTCGTGTTTCAACTCGTAGGGTTTCTTCCCTAAATTTTAACTAAAATATATAATGTTTCTAATAAGATTCAGGCCGCTGCAAACAAGCAGTGTTTACAATGTAGCTTGATCATGCAAACATCAGAAGGAAAGAATTTTCTATTAAAATCTCTCATTTTAACAGAAATTATTGTATTAGGGTCAAAACCTTGTTTCCTAGCATGCTTTTCACTGTCTTGTTATGTATTCCCATTAATTAGTATTTTGTCATTTGCTGGGATATCTGTATGTATGTTCATGGAACGAAAGAAATTAGTAGCCTAAATCTAATTAGTTCGTGTATCTAAAAATCTACTTGAGAAGAAACTATTTTAAGTGTAAAATAAGCACGGAGATTCTGTAGCCTTTTAAGCATTTTTATGAATCATGGCAGTGGGACAAAATATTTGTTGAAGATGTGATAGAGATACTAAACCAGTGGAAATAGAGTAATGGGATCCAGTGTATTAGCCAGTAATAGCCACTATTTTTGCTTTAGAAAATTATTTTTTCTTAAATACTTTCATGCATTTCAGCCTTGTTGTGTCTTGTTCATCTGTTGCTTTAGTAGCATGTCCCTTCTACACTGAAGGTTACTCTGCAGGAGATTCATCAGGTTTATATAAGCCTAATTTGTGAAAAAAAGTATTCATCTCCCACTAAAAAAAGCAAATTATGTTAAGGAATAATATTTAATATTCAGCTGTTTTCATTGAATGGCTTTCTTAGAATGTTTCATAATGTTTTTCTCAGTGATGGCAGTTGGTATTGTTGGAGTACTAACATATGTTGAAGAGTAAAGTATAATAGAAAAAAAGATGTTTTATGAGATACTTGGCCTGATTTTGATGTCCTTGAGATAGAAAGAATCAACTTTTTGGCATTTTTCAGTGTGCAAAAAGGGAGGACTTTCAGTGTGCAGCTGGGGGGACTTGTTATATTTAATATCCATTCAATAATTAATTCAGTTACTCACAGTAAGATAAACAGCCAGAAACAGAAAAACAGCAGGAGAAATGGGGGGAAGAAGTCACACAGTTTTGTTCTTGAGGTTATATTAGCTTTTTCATCAGTTTAATGACTTTGATTTGCAGCCTTAATGTGTTGTGATAGTCTGAGTATAGTGCGTCTGTTGCTTGCAATGGCCATTACACCTGTCACAACCTTAAATCTGAATTGGTAAATGAAAAATACTATCCTTTACATAGGTTTAAAGGTAAAGTATTTGGTACACTGGAAAAGGAAGGCAGACTTTCTGAATTCTGTTTTGTTTAGTTTTGCCCAGAGGAGGGGAGTACTGAGTTGTTAACAATAGATTCTGCTAAAACATCTCCCCTTGATTTGAGGGAAGGCCACTCTGACAATCATGTTGTTCTCTGAGATCTCTGAACTTTATCTGTTGCTAAGAAATTGGGTGAAAAATGCATTTGCTGAGCTCCACTAACTAAGGTGTCATTTGGCTTTTTCTTTTTGATTGTTTGTCTTATTTTGATGGGCTTTATAAACGACCAGTCGTATTTTATTGGACTCTCATCTTCCATTTACACGATCTTCTTTCATTGGACTTTTACCAGCCTGCCATGATATTTATTAGATTAAATTACTTTTAGCCTGAATGTTTCACTCTTGCAAAGGAAGGTGGGGAGATGGCATAGGGAAGAACATTTTTAGCAGGATGAAGAGATATGTCTGTCCTGATGTGTTGGGCTTTCCTGGGGCAGTAGATCAAAAGGAAGCTGTTTATATGAGCTTAGTAATTTCCTGACAAATAATGACAAGTTAGCTCTGTGATGTTCAGCAGAGCAATTGTCAAGTCCTGAGCTTCTTGTGACTTGTCACAAATGCTCCTTGCCAATAATCTTGGTGTGAGTTTAACTTCCCTTTCTGGGGGAACGTGTCAGCATGTTCCACCTAATTGTTATTTGGAAGTTAAGCTAGCAGAATACTTCATAAGACTTGAACTGTTCCTTTATTAGCTTACATTAAAGACTGATAATCTAAAATTTGCTGTTGCTGTTCTCTATTTTTGGGCCTTGTATTGGCCAAGGTGACTGAGATAGGGCCCTCTTTAAATAAGTGGGAAAATGCTGGTAGCAGTGTGCAACTGTGAGAGACATCTGACTTGAGGTTTTTCTGTCTCCATTCCACCAGCATCTGGATTTGTTAATCTGCCAGAACACAAGTTCACTCTTTCCCTTCCCTCCTCCAAGTTTTCTCCAGCCCAGCATACGTAAATACTCTTTTCAGGTGTTGTTGAGGAACAAGTGGCTTGAGAATATTCTTTGTTGCAGGCAAATTGCTTTGTGTTTCTACTAGTTTAATATAGTACAGACATGTATTTAAGGGCAGTTTTTTAATGGATTTGGGTAGCAACACAAACTTCTGAAGAAGAGAAAGGGCTGGCTCCTTTCCATGTGAGGAATGGATAGTCTGGATTGGAGGAGGGGGGAAAAGTGCCTTTCATTTGTGTGCTGTCAATCTGATCAGGTTTTCAGTGGGTAATGAGTGACAGTTGTTACTAGCTGATGGCTGTGTGGTGGTCTGGGTGAAAGCAATCGCAATCCTGTTTGATTTCAGAGTCTACAGGTGCCCACACTGCAGAGCAAACCAACAGAACTGACAGTAATTGGCATTGGTTCCAGCAGGCTCTGCAAGAGGTCAAGGACAATCCAGCATTCCAGGACGTTGCTGGGGCAGTTTGGAGCTGTTGTCCGAGAGTATTTCTGTGGTTTCCCCAGGCTCTGGCTCTGCTGAGGATCAAGAGAGTTTTAGGTTCCAGGAATGATGGATGTCAGTTCCGCAGTCTTCAGGAGGACTCTATTTCCTTTTAGAAACACAAGCAGTGCAAGGGGGGAGGGCAAAATAATAATCTCATTATGAAAGTATTGATTCCTTTCTATAAATACTCTATTGGAAGTGAATCTTTCCCTTTCCAATAGATGAAATTGGCTTCTAATCATGGTTTTGATTTCCATCTTAATTAAGAACCATGAGATATAATAGCTGGTGTTGTGAAAATGTGTGTATGTATGTGTGTATATGTGCAAACACATGTGGGTTTTATGCACAGCAATTAAGCTCAGCATATTGTGTGTAATTGGTGATTTACTACCAAAAGTGGCACAATTAATAACAATTAAATGCCAATAAATGCTTAATTGCACCTTATGCTCTATATAATTGCTCAGCAGTTTCCTTTTGTATTTACTGAAGATTCAGCTATCAAGAAAACTTCTCAAGTCCCTCATGGATCTGTGTATTTTGTGGGTATAAAGTGATTTTGGGGATTTTCTTGGGTTGGAGTTATGGGTGCATTCCTTACTCCGAGAATTTCACCTCATAAAATTCATGTGACATTTCAATAGAATCAGCAAAACAGGTATATTAATTCATTCATTATGCATTTATATTTTTCTTTTTACTGCTGAGTACCACAAATATTTAATCAGCTAGCTGTAAGTACTCTTTAAATCCAAACTTGTGCCAACTCTTAGAAATCAAAACATATTTTCAGAACAGAAGAAAAAAAAGCCACCAATGGAAATAGAAGTTCTATCTGTCACAATGATTATCCTTTTTGGCTTACCTTTCCTGCACAATTTTAGAATCCCAGAGGTTACTGCTAAATTGGCAGGGCTTTTTAAAAATCCTTTTATGTTTAAGAATAAAATCCATCTGTCTTTCTACTGTCATGAGTTATCTTTGGTGCATTTTTTCAGCACGTAAGTTGAAGATTTTATTTTGAACATTTAGCATATAATTATGTGTTTATAAATAGTAGTATTAATATATAATGCTAAAAGATTAAGCTTTTACTCAACCAGGATTTAACTCTGCAGAGAATTTGATATTTTAGTCCTTCAGGTGCCTTACATAAATATTAATGTAGCCATGTATTAATTTGGAAGCAGTAACTTCCATTTTCTTCCTCTTCCTTCTCCCTTTTGATCAGGGTTTTCTGTCTTTGTCTTCCTTCTTTTCCATTTGCACTTTTTAACTAGAGCACAGAAACATTGGTGGGCTTTTGTAATGAAATAGTTTCATTAGAAGGGATTTTATTAATTTCTAGTCCCATGGCATAGGAAACAGATATTTGTGCTAGATTGCAATTGAAGCAATGAAGCAATTTGGGCACAGTCTGGATGGTTACTCGACTTCCCAGACCTGGCATGGATTTTATTTGTTTGTTTAGACAACTTAGGATGAAAACACAGTGCATCCAGGTACTTCTCACTGTTAAAGAATCCACTGGAGAAGTACAAATAGCTGTGAGCTGTCAATGTTATTAAACTATTGATGCATCTAATTCAAGTGATTCACATCAATTTTATCACTCCCTTTGTGTTTCAGTGCTGAGCAACATCTTACTTTTGTTACTATGCATTTGCATAGAACAAATAAGTGCCTTCTAGAAGTATATTAATGCTGTGGTTTTGAAGGATGTTTTAAGAATTTGCTCTATCCTATTATAAACAGCTTATAAACAAAACAAAGTGCATGAAAAAGTATTTTGGTGTTACTACCTGTAAGAGATCTATTTTAATATATTTAAGGTTGACCCTGGGGGACAAGTAGAAAAGGAGAAATGTATTGATGAATGAGGACAGAGATATTTCAAGAAATATAAAGCAGTGCTCTCAAGGCAGAATAAGTAAGGGAAATGAAATATTTGGGAAATGCGTTAAAAAAATCATTGCAAGAAAACTACTTTGGATGCGTGTCCAGTCAGTTTGTGTCAGAACCAAGGTCATAAAGAAACTACATCTCAGGACTCATGAGGAAGTTTGAGAAGCTTGGATGGACTGCAGACTTTGGATGGTGGAATAGAATTCCATTCAATGGCAATTCATTCCAAAAATAGCATTTTAAGAAGGGAGTGAGTAAGACTTTGTTAAATTGTTTTACTTAAAATGATACGTTCAGAAGTCTGTTCCAAGCCTGAATAGCTCACCCGACATGAGAACCAAAGGCATGCTAATCTTTTATGTGTCTATTGGAGAGGGAAGTGCTATGATCATCCTTTGATTTCTGCAGTTAAATAAGCAGGCTCTCATTCATGTGTGGATTAAAAAGGAATAGTTGTTTATGTAGGTTCAGAGCAAGGCTGATGCATGAGTGACTTTGTGGTGAGATGCATTTAACTTCATATTACTGATATAAAAAGTGAGTTTGAAGGTAGCACGATCTTATTGCAGCCCTTTTCTGATTGAACCGTGTTTGCAGAAATTTCAAACTGTTCTGATTATGAAGTGGCATATTATAAACCTATCATGGATCAGTACAAAGTAATACACAATATAATTTGTAAATGTGTGCTCTGTCATCACATGTAAGTGTTAAGAGAGCATCTCTTTGCCTAATCTTTGCCTTCTTTACTTTTACCTTGGAAGTTCAAAAAATGTTTTAATGTTGAGTAACCTCTTTGCTCTGATAACAGGTGTTTTACTTTTTTTAGTTTTCTGTGTTTTGGTGTTAGCTCACTTCTGAGTCTTTGCCAGTTTTTTTTTTTCTTTGCCAGTTTATTTTCTGTTTCTGACCAGCTGATTTGATACATAACTTGTATTTCTGCATATTTCACTTGGGTTGGAGGAAACCCAGGTGAAATTCATTTTACTGCTTGCATACAAAGGCATTTTCATTCCTGTTATATTCCTTGAATCAATTGTAAGTTTTTCTCTGTTTGAATTTAATGCCACATTTATTATAATATTTACAGATGACCCGAGAAATCTTTGATCGGTATCAATTTTGTTCCCTTGTGGACTGGATTCCACCTTCTCTGAATGTACCACAAAATCAATCAATAACTTAAGAAGTCTTTTTGGTTTTCATTTTATGATGAGGGAAGGCTGACTTTGTGTCAATTGAGACAGACCTGGTAACATTGAAAACTTGATTATGGAGGATGTTTTTCACATTCTGTTCATATGGAAACCTGTTATTGTCGAAAAAGTGGAATCTGAATTTAAGACTAGCAACTTTTTAAGTTAAAGATTTTTTTAAATGGGTCTCTCCTAGAAATTAAGCATTCCAGAGTTATATTTGTAGATGAAGAGATTTTGGTTCAGTTGAAGCAACCCAGCCTTTCTTATGAGCCACCCTCTCTTATGTGGTCTCTGGAGGGAGGTAACCCTTGTTTAGCTGGTGCTAGAAGAGCCCAGTAGATTTTTGAAGCAATTTAGGGTTTTAGTACCTGGATATTTTTCCTGTGCTATGCTTTAGAAATTGGCTATTACTTATTTTTTGTTTTGCATAAGTGGTTTGGTTTACATGGGTGTAAGTGGTACGTGGCTGGAGAGAAGAGTCAATATTGCCTTTTCTCTGTTAGGCAGCATCCTTAGAGGAAAAGCCAGACTTCTGAAATCCATTGACTTTGTATCTGAGGTTTTCCTTTTAATTTTATTAACCTATATGCTTGATTTTTACTTTGGATGAAATATCACATGAGAAACTTAGGACAGTTCCTCATCTCTTTTATTGCTTTGTGTAAGATTTCAAAATTATTTACAGCTAGAAAATAAGTCTAAGCTATGGGGGTTTTTAGGTTTCCTCATGCAGTATTTGCAGGAAAACTTCTCCTTGTGCTGTTTGTGCATCTCGGTGTACACATGTGCAAATATATCTATAAATATACATATTGTGTCCTACTGCCTAAATGGCGGGAAGGCTATAGAAGTATTTTTGGTAACCTAAAGTAAAACATGTCTTTAGAAAATATAAAGGTGATTCCTTATCTATTTTATTTATGCTCTTGACTGTAATATTTTATGTGCAAGGCCCTTGATTATCTTCAATAATAGAAGATATATATTAAAGGTTTAGGACTAACTCTTCTCAAGCAGTGCCAGTTAAACATGAAATGTGCTGCAGATATTGCTAATTAGTCATTATTATTCTCAGTTGTTACTGTCTTTTAACTATAGCCAAGCTTTGAAAAATTGTGGTTTCCCCACTACAGTCATCCATCACTTTTTATGTGTCATCTTCTTTCATTGCATTTTATTGTGACATGTTTACTGGGATGTCTTAGTTTTGATTGCTATCATGCCCTACTTGTAGGATGAAAGATGTTATTGCACTGAAGATTTTTAGATTTATAAGATATTAGCTTCAATTGAAATATTTCTTCTTTTAATTTCCATTTTTAGTGTGGCTTTGCACCAGACAACTTCTGAATGTCCCCTCCAGTTTAGTCTATCATTTTTTCCATAGTCAGGGAGCTGCCGAAATACTTAGGGAATTTAGGATTGTAGGCACTCCTGTCAGTAAGAGTAAGAGCAAAAGTTTGCACAGGACTGCTTCATCTAGTCCAGGTCAGTGCTCAATTGCTCTCAGTTCTAGATATTTTCCAAGTTCTATGGAATAATATTGTTTAATGCAGGAAATGTTTGCACATGAGAAGTTCAACCATTTTTTCCTTTAATTCTTCTATATATTTGTCAGGATGATCTGAATTTTGGGGGGATTGTTGTTTCACTCCTGTGATTTGTTTCACTGCTTGTTGCTTGTAATTTCATTGCTGTGATTGTGTATGGGATTCTGAGGAAAACTTTAAAAACATGAGCTAAGCCTTTTAGCATGAAACAATTTTCCTCCCTGCTAATAATTTTTGAAGTTTGAAACACAGGTTTCCTGCTCAATATTTTATTTTATGGCACTTAATCTCTTATAGTTTTTTTAACTTATGTGTATTTTATTTGCAGAGTGGTTTGCACACCTGCTGTAATATGCTAGGCTAACTGATTGAGGCTGTTTGAAATCTCACATTTCCTTCATGGCTTGTTTTAAAATAAAAACTGTTGAACGACATGATGGGCACTGCAGTTTATTTTTGACAGATAATACTTATTATAATGAGCCTGGAGGTCATTTTGTGTGAGGTACAATGCTATATAAATGTCTGCTATTTTTTTTATTACCAAGTAATTTACAATTCCCTTGTAAGTCAGTGACCCATGGATGAGCATCTCTGTATACCAGTCAAAGCAGATCTTTTCTTTCACAGGGAAAAAAAAAAGTCCAGTTCTGATTGCTTTACAATATTCTCTGACAAAAGAGATTATCATGAAATAATTGATTGTGCTGGAGAATTACAAATGTTGCAGCACCACCAAGGTCATCTAACCCTCAGCAATGTGGGTTACCCAAGGATAAGAGTGCTTTGTTCAGAAATATTGCTATTGCAAAATGGTTTAATAGTGGCACAAAGAGGATGTTCAGAATTTGAAAAAGCTGAGTTTTGAGAGAATTTTTGCCCAGAAGCAAAACCCATCCTGACAGTGGTAATGGTTTAGTGGGACACTATGGGTGATGAAAATGCTAATGACTACAAGTGAAGTGTCCTACAGCAAGTCCATGCAGTTTGTAGTCTGATCTTTGCCTTTTGAAACAACTTGGATTTATGAAGAACCAAGCTGTATAGCAAGGTGTTCCAGGGGCAGAATGCATGCTTAAGCTTTCTAAATCTCAAATGTTTAAATCCATTGTGCCAATGATTCTAACAATAGTCTGATGTCATTTAAGAGGTCAGAATAACTTTGTTTAATTGGCAGGATTTCTGTCATTCCTGAGTAGATAATTTACTCTAAGTGCATTGTAATAGCAATTCAAGCTGTGGCAGATTCATCTCTCTGTCTGTGGCAACAGAGAGAGAACAAGGATTGATTTTAGTTGTGTCATTAGAATGTACTGATAAAAAGAAAATGTTATAACCAGGACAAACTTGGTGTGCAAAAGCGTGTGTCACGGGAAACCAGATGATAGGCGATCCAATTCATTTATTTCTCTTTTCAAGAGACAATTCCATATACTTATAATGGCAAATTAATTTAGATTGGAAAAAATATTCTTCTGTGTAACTAATACTGCTACTGCAACAAGCATCCCTATAGTGGGATCCTGATTAATATAAAAATACATTAGCATCCAGAAACTTATGCTGATAGATGGTGCTTTCATTCCATACTTTCTGCAGCAGGTGTTTCAGCAGTTTTCAAATCAAGTGTTTATACATAATATTTTTTAGGGTCCTTATTTATGCCCTTAGGATTCCTGTGCATTGATCTTGTATCCAGCAATTAATCGTTTTCACTGAGCAACTTTCAAAGCTGAGTTCTGATTTTTTTCAAAGCATGTATTTTCACCTGTAAGGATCTGAAACCAGCTTTTTATCAGAACCTTTTCTGAACAGAAATTGTCACTCTTTAGTCCTCATATAAGACAATATGTAAGTTTTCTGATGCTCCTTCACTCATTCAGTTTGGGATGTTGTGGGTTATCCAGATGGACTGAAGCTCCTTAGGAATGATGCCCACATCAGTAAGTCTGGGGAGACTCCCACCAGCCAGCAGGTGGTCAAAGTCTGTGCCAAGCCATTCAGGTGACCACGTGGGTCCATTTTTACCAATGCCAAGTCAGTGTGAGTTTTGGGAGTTAATCCTGTGTTTATCCTGCAGCTCTTAAGGGATAGCAGCCTTGGCTGAGTCAGACTCAAGGTTTCTGGATAGCAGCCTTTGTGAGCTCTGTCACTCAGTTTCATATCTGCACCTGTGGGCTTCTGCCTTCCTGTGCTCTGACTCCTCAATTTGCCACCTCAGACTAAAGCTGTCCTCTATGGGGAAAAATGCCTCTGAATACACTTACTTAAAGAGTATTTCTTTTCTCCAAACTGGGACTAGACATAAATGCCTTTTCACTAGCTGAGACCTGTTGCTATTGCACAACAAAGCTTAAGCCTCTATTGTGACTTTGCTTTTCCCCTTGTCTTTCTCTGCAAGCTGGAGTAAACCAGGTGAGTTTGCTGTGCTGCATCTACTGATGGGGCACCATCCTTCCTTGTGGAGGACCAAAAGCTCCCACTTCAAATCTGTCACTTGGCATTCACTTGTTGTGTTTTACTAAGCTTGTGGTAAAAAGAAAAGTTGCCAAAACATAATTTAGTTCCTAGCCTTGAGATTAATTCTTTTCCCAAAAGTTGTTTTAGACCAAGAAAACCCTTTTGAAATAAACTACTGCCAGTTTGCTTTTCTTATTGGAGCTTATCCTTCCCTTTTGCAGAGACAGGGAAAGGTTTAAAAATGTTTGAAGACTGCCACAAGCTGCAGTGTTAAATATGTTTCTCAGAACTTCAAAACAACCTTAAAATACTGCCATTCAATAATATAAAGCAGAGTCACTTTTAGTACAGACAGCTTGTCCAGAAGCGATAGTGTATGTGTTGTTCATGTTCATTGTTTGTTTATGTAAGAACTATCAGCTTGTCTTAAATTCTTCCTTTTCCTTAATATGAGTGAGAGAAGAGTCACAAAGGTGACTCATACATTCATATTCATGTGTACCTTACCTAGACTGCAGTAGGTATCTCAGAAAGAGAATTTCTTTGTTATAGAATGTTGACTCAGTAATTGATACAATGTTTTTAGAAACTCAAAAACCTAAAAGTACTAAAATTAGAAATATAGAATGCAGTTTCAAATAAAATTTTAATGTTAATCAAAGTTACTTTCATTTTGGCAATATACTTAATTTCAGTGAATATAGAAAAAAAGTGCAAGATCCATTCAAGGATTTTTTTTTTTACATTGTGTATACTAAAATAGTAATCTCTCTAAGCAAAGATTAGTTTCACAAATAAAACTCTTGTTATATGGATATAATAGCTTTCATCCAAAGCAAATTAACACTTGTCTAGAGAGGAGGACACAAAAATGGGACAAAAGAAAACCTGATGTGCAGGCAAAAATAGCATTTAGACCATTTCAGCTGATTAAGAGAATATGAGAACTTGCTTCCTGAGTTGAAATCTGCCATCATTGAAACAAAATCCTTGCACATGAACTAGAGGTGCATCCCCAAAACTGTCAGATCACAGATAGCAGGTGCTTCCAGATACCTGGTTCTCAGGGAGTAGGGGGAAGTATTAATTCCAACTTTGCAGGACAGAAGTCAGCATAGATAATCTTTAATATTAAGGGCAATAAATAATGAAAACTTACTGATTCAGAAATTCTTGAGACTAAAACGGAAATGATGCGTTTTTTCTTCTCCTGTGCAAGTTTCACTCCAGACAGGTTTTGTTCTGTGGTCTAGAAAATGAATGTGTCTCATGTCTTCTTTCTCTCTTCTGTCTCATAGTTTTGCTCATTTAACAAAACAAGAATCTGAATTTGCAACTCTTTTTGCCTTGTGTGGTTTTGTTTTTTTTTTGCTTCAGTTTTGGATTCCTGAAGTATTTTGTTCTTCCCCAAAATATCTGTAGTTTGCATGAGGGGCAAGTTTCTCCTTTTTCAGTGCCTTGACCATGAAGCCTAAGAGAGGAGTGATTCACTATAAGAAAGGGCCTTTGAGTTATGACAGAAATTTCATCTGGAATTGCTTTTGGGTTTTGCTGCTGCTCCCAAGGAGTAATGTGGGAGCACCTAGAAAATGTTTGTGTAGTGTAGTCCAGTTAACAACATTGGTTCTTTAGCCAGTTTGAGTCCATTTGGTCTATAAAAATCTCAGACTTAAAACAGAAGGTATTGCTGTTGGGAGACACCCATCCAGATAAATCCCTGTTTGTGGAAAGCAAAATTCTCACAAATGACTCTTACGCCAATTATCCCTCATTGCTGCTAGAAACAAAGTTGTGTTTTGCAGCTGTTGGAAGTCATTTTGTGTGGAGCAAGGCTAACTGCAGTCAAGTTCATACATAATTTAAGATTTCTTGCATTGCTTCAATCATAAAGTCAGAATCCAAAAAGAAGCAGCCTTTGGGTTAGGATTAGTGAGCATGAAAAGGAGCAGAAATGAATCAGCAAATTATATTGGGATAACAGTAAAGCTTCCTTTTTTACTCAAGTTGTTAATATAGCTGTAACCGTTCACATTAATTTGAAATATAGCTGGATTCTGTATTATTTAGATGCAGAATTTTAATTCTCCTATCTCTAAAACAGCAATATGTAAAAGCTTAGCTGTCTGTATTATGATTTGCTATCATGGACAGTTTTTAAGGGATAAAATATAATTGAGAGTGGTTCTCTCATGTAACATGTACCAGTTCATAAAAATATGTTTTGTGTATGGAAGCTTTTTGTGTACCACAAAAAGGACTAATTTATCTTTTTTTTTTATTTTCTCATCCTGTAAGTGACCTATACTGAAAAAATATTGTGGAGAGTTTCAGAGTTGTTTTTTATTAATTTTTTTTTAAGAAAATGGCTAGAATTTTCCCGTACTGTATGAAACATTCAACTAGAAGAAAATACTTGTCTAAGGAGGAAAAAAAATATTGTGGGATTTTCCATCATACTTTAATTATTGAACTTTGTAGTCAATATACTGTGACATGATGAAACCCTTAGAATATAAAGGCATAACAGCAAAGTGGTAGGATATGCATGATGTTGATGTTGATATGCCTTCATATAACAGACACATAATTTTCATTTTATTTCTCCATGCATCCCAATTCAGAGTTTCACGTATTTTGTATCAGGATAAATTGCCCCAAGTAGTGATTTACAGCCTTTACTAGCTATGATTTATTTCCCACAAATTTCATTTCAGTGGAATGATGTGCTGTAATGTGGCATTTAGCGTCATCTAAAAGATCTGCATTATTTGGGTAGGAGAAATAACATTTTCTGTATATGATCTTCCATTTTAATTTTTTTTTTATTCAGTAACCTAAGTGTTAAAGCCTGAAAGGGTTTAGAAAGCTGCAGTGAATGTGTTAAGACTGTTAATGAAGCCTCTGAATCTAAGGACAAAATTAGCTCTCACACCCACACTGCGCCAAGTACAGCAACTGTCTGATGGAATTGCATCATGACTTTTACCTGGGGACACAGGCATTATGTTCACTTGAAATGATGAAATTGGGAAGACAGATGTCCCCAGCGGACACTTTAAGGAGTTTGTACCTACATAAATTGCTCGACAAAAAAATTCCTGAAATCTGAACATGAAACCTATGCAAAAATGCTTATTAAGTGTGAGCAGTGGGGAATGCGTTCCCTTGTGCAATATCTGCTTTTAAGTGTGTACGGGAAGATACTTTTGATACAGAATAACCTGAGAAAGAGAGAGAACAAAAGGAGCTTTTGACAGCAAGGGCTTTGAACTGCTTTATTTTGTTGGAGGGAAAGATAAATCTGCATATGAGACTCTCATTCTCTAGAGCTTGGTTCTGAGGAATCGAAAAGGAGCAGGTTCTCTTTTCCTTCATTTCAGTGAGTGGGAAAGATGCCTGTGGCTGTAGTCATGGAGAAGGAGAATCTCCTTCTAGATCTAGAATATCCTGTTCTTCTCACCTCTCAGCCCACACAAGTTCCTCTATCAGGTGTAGCACAGCCATCAGGCTCAGGAGATGGGTAAAAAACCAGACCAGGAGAACAGCCATTCACTTGAGAGCACATTGCTGGTTCTATGCTGCTGATTTAATCTATTTCTTCTTGATTTTATATATGTTGTTTGTGCAAGATCATGACTGAGTAGCAGTTGGCATGATCCTGCGATGTAGGCTTGAATTGGATGTGAGAAAGCGGGGAGGAAGGGATAGGATCAGATTCCCACAGAGAACACTGAAATCAAAATATTCTGGATAGAGGTCAGTGATGGAAAACAAATACAGATATGCCTGTGGATGTAGCTAATAGTATACAAGCACCAAGTGAAATTGCTAATTACAAGAGCAAAAAAAATTACAATTGCAATATGTTTGTACCTGACATTCTTTGCAGTAAGTGAAATAGTCTCTCTTCATCCACTTTACCCAGAAATATAGGAAGTGATCTGCAGGTCAGGTGTTTGCCAGCAGCACAGTGGTGCTTGTTGTCCAGAAGAAGCTCACAGATAAGCAGAAATTATAAAGTCATTTATACCTTCTTTTAGCCGAAAACTTCTTTGAATAGGAGTGTTAAACGGGCAATAATTAAGAACCTTAGTTATAGATTTTAAAAAAGGGATATTTATAGGCACTTCATAAAATTAATCAAGTAAGCTTGAAAACTTCAACCTTCAAGATTAAGTGTAATTTCTTCATAATGGGGTACTGAGTGTGCTGATGACAAGAAGGAAGTACTTCAAAAAGAAAGGTTTATGTATTTCTTCATGAAGCGTGTTCACTCCAATAGCACAGAACTAAACATTTCTGTATCATGCTTCCTCACATATCTCTAACTTCCATAGTACTGAAAAACACACTGGCTGCTTCCTTTGTGAAAAATGCTTTTTCAAGAAGGAAAACATGTTGCTTTTAATGGAAGTAGTTGCATTTCGTGCCCATAATTTTTTTTATTCCTTATGTATTTCAAGATAATGTAAGACCTTTGCTTTCTTAAGTGAGTATTATTAAAACTACATAGCTCATCATGGTGAGACTGGAGTTTTATATCTGATACTTGTGGTTCTTCTTAGAACCCTGTATAAAATTCAAGTGTGTTTGCAGCTACTGAATGCTATTTGCCGTCATCAAAATTCAGGGTGGTTTTGAATAATGTAGCAATACAAGGACATCAAAGTTTAGAAATTGATTTTGGAAGAATTTTAGAAATAAGGAGTTTATGGCATGTGAGAATAGTAAAACATATATTCTAGAAGAAATTGATAAATTATGACTGTTATCACTGCTTTTTCGCTGTAGTGTTTTATAAACATGACAATTAGGTGAAGTCAACTAAAAATCTTCACAGATCCATTTTACAACTATGGGTTAAGGCATGTGCGCACAAAATCCTAGACAAATTACCAAATATAGGCAATCACTTGCCTGGGATACTGAAATCAGTTTTAAGTAGGACTCTTTGACAAGGCAAATTGAGAAAAAGCATTTATGATTAGAAAATTAGCAAGTTAAAACCCTGTAAAATCATAATTTACAGATAAAAAGCAAGGAATTGAATAAATTAAAAATGGGTGTTAACTACACATACAGTCACACAGAAAGGTGCAGATATTCCTTATTTACTATTTACTCAGCAATTGACATGTATTATGACTTTTGATATTTACCACAATTTCTGTCATGAAGTCTGGATCTCACTAATATTGAAAATGGATTAGTTTGGTCTTAACTCCATTTCTATAGAGCTACAGTATCCTAAACTCATTCTGAAATCCGGTCAATGGTCATACAGATTAAATTCCTGGCTAAACCTACTTTTGCTCTCTCTGTATAGCCTGAGGCTGTAGTCCTTACCACATTTTAGTCATCAGATCAGTACTTGGCAAGGCAGTGTCTGCTACAGCACTGCCTATCACTTCTGAAATATGAGAAGCTATGAAGGAAATGTAGAACACCAGGAAAAAAAAGCAGATGTAGTACTAAAAATTGTGTACAAATTCCAAAGGATATGATAGAACAAATACATAGCATGTAGCTGTCAATTAACTTGGTGAATAAAGCTTACTCTTTTAGTTGATTCAAAAACCTACAAAATACTTGGGGGAGGCGAATGCAGAAGAAATCGGTGTAGTAATTTTGGATTTCTACAAAAGCTTGGCTGTTGCTTTGCTAAGCCTGACTTGCAAAATTAATTCAAATTGGCTTGGATATGAGCACTGTCATGTGGATTAAAAGCTGGCTGAAACACTACAAACAAAGGGTGTCTTGAGGGTACCACAGGGATCACTGCTAGAACCAGTCATTTTTAATGTCTTTATTAATGATCTGGGAGAGTGTTTAACAACATGCTAATAGAATTAACATACAATGCTAAACTACGAGGAGATGGAAATACTTGAAAGTTTAGAAAAAAGAAAAAAATATGCCGGATCCACAGAGAGATTAGGAACACTGCACAAGTGCCACAGTGAGCTTCAGCTTCAAGGAAATGCAGTCCAATTAGATCTCAGGAGGAGAATTTGGAAGATAGATAAGGTACTTAAAGGAACTTGGAAGCAGTAAGGTAGGGGGGAAAAACGAAAGGCTGAAAGGAAGAGCGATAATCAACAGCAAACCAAATGTGCATGAACCGTGTAAGAGGGTGGCAAAGGAGGGTGATGGCAGCTGGAGCAGCACAGGACACCCTGGGGCTGTGGGTTGGGCTCCCAGCAGCTACTTTAGAATTTTTACGTTTGTTAGAACAGGCAACTGGTAAATGCTGCAGAGGGGAATAGCCATAAAATGACAGATTAGTTGTTTGTGTGTTTTCTTCCTGCTTTCTTTGGATCTGCTATGATGCTCTGAAGTGCACATTGCTTAAATATTGCAACTGTGAAATATGAGCATTTGAGCTAATACTGAATAGTGATGGAGCTAAATTATTACTCCTAAAGTACCAATGGGTAAGTACTTACAGCATCTTCAAGTAATAAATCAAATCACAAATAAATAATGGAAAATACAAAAGTATTGGATACCCCTGGGAGTGAAAGCAATTTTGTGCGCATAGAGCAAAAACTAAACGATCTTCAGATCTCAAGAATTTGATATTTCTGTAAGTGAAATATAAACACTTCTTATATCAGAATAAATGATGACTGAGTCATGGTTACATGACATACTTAGTACTAAATTCTTGAAGAAATATATTTATTTTCTATATATGTTATTCAGATCGCGTCAACAACTGATGAACTGCTTTTGGAAATCTTCACTTGCAGTTTGCCAATTTACAAGTCTTTAAAATTGTATTGTGAAAATATTTTCCCCCACTTCACTGTGTTAGTGTGGACAGGCAGCTTTTGTTCTATTTTACTACATATTTCTAAGATTGGTATTTAGAATTGGGAAAAATGACTTAGTGTTTTGGAGGCTCAATTATCATATAAAACCATATAAATTATTATATCTGCATTGATCATTGAACTAATAATGTCTTCATTTGAGACTTTTTTAAAAATTGAAATGAAATTCTACTTTGTTTCCAGCTGGAATAGTTTGCTTACACACTGCCAATGTGCTTTGCTTGATGGGAGCAGGTGCTTCTTGCTGGTTGTTTTCTTAGTTATGTTTAAGGAATGCTTTCCACACCGGTTGTTTTCTCTCACAGAACTCCACAAAAGTTTGAGCATTCTGGATTCTCCTTTTTGGAACCTTTTTTAATCAGAGAATCAACCCATCTATGTTAGGAGTCAATTGCATAAATGTTTTTAAATTATTTGTGTTCTTATTTCTGTTTGAAAGAATCTTTCTAATAAGTTGTTGGCTTGCAGTAACAAGAATCTGTATAATTCTCTAGCAGCGTTCAGTGTGGTTTTCCAGCTTCCAACAGCTGATGGGAGGCAAGATTTGTTGTGGAAATGTGTGAGACACAGATAGCAGATCTTCTTTGCCAGCTGTTTCTTCTTACATATTTGCTTCCAGTTGGCCCACACTTCTTGTTCTGGACATGGCCAAAAAGCCCACATTGTTGGAAAAGCGTTTCGCATTGATTTTGAAGCTGTTCATTCAGAAAGAATGTTTGAAGCAGCAGTGATAGACTGGGAAACCTTTACTGCCTTAATGGTTAGGAACTAAAGGTGAAATATATTGGAAAATTGATCTGTCTGAACAGTAACCATTATTTTTAATTTTAAAGCAGTGTAGTAGCATGGTTATGCATGAGATATGGCCTCAAAGAGAGATTGTCTCTTGTAACTGTTATTTGATTGAGGACAAGATGGAATTGTCTCTGTCACCTCTAATGGGATCTCTATGTGTAGCCTCCATTGAGGGTTTTTGGGGTACAAGCATGTAATTTTAAGGATTTTTAACATGTGCATTATTGTGAAGTAGCAAACAGAACATAGAGAGGAAAATGCTAGGGAAAAAACCATTAGTGCTAACTCATTTATCAGCTCTTTGTAAAACAGCAGAAGTTTCCATCTTGCATAAAAGCCTGAGAACGAAGTCGGCGCCGCTCGGGGTGGTGTTGGTTGTGGTTCCAGTAATCTGTTTAGTATTCTGCTGAACCCTGGCGCTGTCTGAGTGCCCTCTATCAATAACAAAGGCTCAGTTGTTTTATTTGCTTAGCAGTTTGCACCAGCTTTAGTCAGCACATTGAAATCTACATTTTGAGTGCTTTTTTGAAACATTTGTGAAATAGATTTTTTCCTTCTGTTGATGATTAAGGTAACATGGTACAGTTCCAGACTGCAAGAAAATGCAATGGGTTTTATTTGTGATTAAATAGATGCAAATCTGCATATATACTTTTTCACCATATTTTTTTAACTTCAAACTGTGAGGCTACTTGGTCTATGGGCATATTTATTCCACTGTAGTACCGGTATAAGCAAATAAAATGCTGGGCATGAAATTAGATTTTGATCAGAAAATGGAGTTCTGGTTATGTATTTTTTATGTGTGCAGTAGTATTGTAGATTTACAATATTTGAGGGGACAAATATAATATGCATGCTAATTTCCAAAGACTGAAGTATATCTTTGTCACACCTGTAAACGTAAACAAATTGAGTTCCTGAAGTGAAGTTTGTAAACAACTCAAACTTGCAAGGTCACTTTGCAATTCTTTTAGAAGTTTTTAATCTTTTAAAGGTTTTAAAATATTAGCCATCTAATCCTTTCAAAAGCTCAGTGAGGAAAGCAGTGAGTACAATCACACCACTGAGCTCCAGACTGAGTGAGGTTCAACCACAGCACCATGGAACTTGCCTAACTCTGGATTTAAGCCCTGAGTTGGTCTAGGCTTACTTTGGCATGGTGTGATGTTGAGCTTGCCTGACTCTGGATTCAAGCCTGTGCCCTGATTCAGAGTTGGTCTAAGCCCACTTTGGTTTTGAGGAGAATCTTTTGAGGCAAAGATGATGGAGCATCCTCCAAATAACACCACAAGCTCTTCCTGCCCTGCAGCCTCATCATGGCTTAAAGTTACCCAGGGCAAATCAGAGGCAGCCAGTGAAATGAAGTTATTGAATGAACACTCTTCCTGTTCCAGTGGAGGTGTTTTTTATCCAGGTGTTTAAGCAAGGAAGCAATCATTAGAACGTTCTGCTTGTTAACAGCAGTGATTGCTCTTTCTTGAAGGCTGTGTATTGCTTATACTTATTGACACACTCTAGAAGTATGACCTGGTATTAATGAAAAGGCACTTGCCAGAATCAATTAACGCAGATGTTTGTTTGATTTATTATTTGTTGCTCTTTGTTGTTCCATCGGTTCTTTGCTGAACGTGGTTGATTAGCCTGTTCTCCTTTGTCTCCATTTACAGTAGCAAAATCTTCTGAAGAGTTTGTTTAAACCTTTCCCTTTGACACATAAAGCTAATAAAGCTCAGGTGATGCACTGTGCAAGATCGCTTCAGAAAACTCTTTTGTACTACAGAGTTGAAGAAGGCAGGTTCAACCATCTGATTTTGCATTTAATTCACAAAGGAGTGTGCCAGACATTGGTCATTGTCTGGAGAACTGGTGATGAAAACAGGATGATATTGGAACTGATGTGCCAGATAAAATAAAACATAGGGAGACCAAGACTGGCATCTCTATAAGGGAATACAGATTACTTAGTTTATCATGGGAAAAGACACCATCTGTTTTCTCTTTTCCCTGCAAAAAGGTAGGAACATTGTATTTGTGGGTAGGATATTTATAGTTTAATATACATGAAAATCTTCCCCCCTCCTCTTTTTTTTTTTTTTAACATGAGGTAACATCAAGCCTTAAAAAGGGAAAAGAAAAAAATTGACAATTGCTTTGGCTGAAATGGGCAATAGAGCACTGCTTTGATAATTTCTGTTATGTGAAGAATTGTACTGTGGGCACACAGGTGCTGGAATGGTTTTGGATTTAGGGAATTTTTGACTTAGCCATTGTGTGCAAGGTGTGTTGTTGCTTTTAACAGGTTTTCATAGGTTTCTCTGTTTGATAGCATTTGTTAGTAATTTCCTATGGTTGAAAGAACTGTGTAGCATAAAACCACTTCATATTGTATCCTTTAATTGACTATAATCAACAATTTACCACACATTGTTTGAAAGGGACTATGTAATATCAGCTAAGAATATTGCTTATAGGATGAAGCTCCTGCACAAATTGCCTTCTCAAAATTGTAATCAGTTTTAAATATCTACAACAAATTTTATGAAATTATGTGATGTTATGTTCACTGTGTTATAACAGTACCTTATTTAAATAAGTGAGGTATTTGAATGTTGATAGCACTTTGTGGGGAATTTTATTACAGAGTAGCTGAGAACTTGGAGGTCAAGTGGTATTTCAAAACAACAATTAAGACACTGTCAAAAAATGATAGCTACATTTGAAAAACAATCTGAGTTACCCATATGGATAACTTATGGACAGCCCTGTAATCCATAGGCTGCTCAGGCTATCGTTTATGCAGGAAGGACTGGAAATATTTTTTTTAGTCTCCAGCCTGTGTTTGCTGCCTCCTGGATGCTGCAGGACCAAGGGGCACCAGGCCTGTCCCACTGTCTGTCCAGGTTCCCTCTGGTGGAGGGAGCTGTGCTGTGCCAGAGGTGGCTGCTCCCAGGGGTGAGCAAACAGCAGAACAAAACATCTTAAATACTCCTAGGCTTGAAATAATGAAATGCAACAGGATTTAAGTTGGTGGAGAACCAGGGCAAGTCTAGAATTTTGTGCTTCATTCACTTTACAGGGGTGTTTTCTTCTTTTTATGAGGGTGGGTAGTTATAAAACAAAAGGTAGGGTTTTCAAACTTAAAGAGGGTGGGGTTTATATTAGATATTAAGAAGAAATTCTTCCCTGTGAGGGCAGTGAGATACTGGAACAAGTTGTCCAGGAAGGCTGTGGATGCCCCAACCCTGGCAGTGTTCAAGGCCAGGCTGGATAAGGTCTGAGCAGCCTGGGCTAGTGGAAGGTGTCCCTGCTCATGACAGTGGAGTTTGGAAGTAGATGATGTTACTCTTCCAGCCCAAGCCATTCTATGATTCTATAATTTGTGTCCTGTTTAGATGATGGCTGCTCTCTAGCCCTTGGTGGTCAGTACCAACATAATTTTATAACCAGTGCATTGTAAATAGGAGGAGGAAATAATTTCTGTTACTTCAGGTCTTTGTTTCCTTTATTCCATTGCTCCTATCATGCCACAGCAGGTAGTTCTGTAAGTTTGTCTGTTCCTCTCGTGTGTGTTTTGGAGTAAGATAATTAATACTTTTAACCCTAGATGAGAAATGATTCATTGCTCCTTGCCACCTCCAGCAGCCTTTGGTAGAGGTATCATCTTGCCTTCTCCATCCACTGTACAGCTCCTTGCTGCTGCACTCAATGACAAGAGATTCACCAGTGACTTTTTCCTTCTGTCCTGTTCAGCAGCAGAACAATTAATGCTGACTTTTAAGTCGTTACCGTTTTGCATTTTCATTAGCACCTGCCCTGACAAACGGGATCAGTTCGCACCTCAGAGTGGCTGTGCCAGCCTGTCTGCAGCCCTCTGCAGGCGCCACTGCCAACCCAGCCCTGTGATTGCTGCTGTCTCTCTGCAGGCTGGAGAGTTTGGGGTTGGTGCAGCCAAGGCTGCGCAGTGGAGTTGGGAAGGAAGCTGAACTAGGAAGGATAATTAAGAAGGGCTTTTCTGCAGCTGCGTAATTGCTTTGTACAGCAGGTCGTGGCTGTCCTGCAGTAATAAATTGTGATGTGTCCATGCCTTTTAGAACATTATCTTTGATTGTGCACACGAGGAAATAACAAATAAGATGTATTCCAATTTGCAGGTAATCCAGCTCATTTAATTCTAGTTTGCATGCATCACATTTTAGTTTAATTTATCACCACTACCAAAATCACCTCTTAGAAGGCAAAGTCTGACTAATTCTGACTAATCTTGGTCATGGCACAAGCAATGCTTTTCTTGACAATTGGTTTTGTTACCATGTCTTACTTCTCAGTTTTTAAAAAATTATTTATTCAAGATGTTTTGTATTTATTTCTGCAACTTATTGACTCAATCATCATTTCACAATAAACCTGATTTTCTTAGAACTGTTGTTTTTAGGATATTTGGGAGCAGTTCACTAACAGAATGTTAAATGCAAAAACCCATATGGTTCCATGCCACCCATGGCAGCATACTTTTAGCTATAAAAAATTCACTATAATTTGAATTATTTTAATACATATTTTAGGATAGTCTTACTCTCACTTCTGTGATATTTTTATTTTCTAAAAGTGGAATTGTTCCTTTTATTTTAATAGAGTTTTAACATTTAACAAATGCTTTTTCTTATTACTGAACATTTGATTCAAAGCTTTTGCTTTAGTCTCAAAGTTAATAAAGTTCTGAAATGACTGAATTTAAATGTGAAATGAAATTTCTTGATACATGAGTATTCAGTTTTCACTGAAGAACTATACAGTGGAAAAGTAAAATATGCTAAATTATCATCTGTAATTTAAAGCCAAATCTATCTCTAAGTGTTGTCTTGTGGCATTTAATCATCAGAGCTAATGTCTGTGCATTTCCCTTGGCAAGCTGTATCAGAAGAACCAACAGGGACTTCTGTCCAAGCATGCAGGAATTGTTTCTGCTGAGAGGGGCAAAAGTAGGGCTGTGTTCAGGTATTTTTGGGGTATTTTTGTTTTGTTTTTCCATGTACATGTCATCACTCGTTTATGTCCCATTAATAATTTCAAGTACCTAGTTAAAATTTTTCTGTTGTTGAGTTAGAGAGAGCTTTCTCCATAGCAAGGGAACCTTAAACCTTTATTGGTTTATATAGAGACTATATATGTGTTTTTGGTTAAAAAAAAGAAATAAAAACCCCCAAAATTGAAATGCAAGCCTTTCCAAATGAATAAATGACTACCTTGGGGTAAATGCGAGTTTGTTTGCTTAAATACTCAGCATTGTGTGGTAACAAATAATGATCATTTCTGCAGTTTGATAGCATGGGTACACTTATCACTCTTTTATCTTTCTCCTATACCTGTGCTAAGTCTTATCTCTCTCTTAAAAATTAAATTAGACAGTAACCCAAGTTACTTTTTTGGACTCCAAAGAAGCTCTCACCTTTTTTCTTTTCTCCTTATTATTCAATGTTCAAATGTTTTAAGCTTGCATGTTTTCAGTAGGCAAGTGAAAAGCAGATTTAATATCAAAACGTGAGATTTTGTGTCCATTCTTTAAGTATTTAATGGATTTAGCAACTCTGCTTGAAACTGACTGCCCGTTTTCCAGTAACTTCTGTATCAACTTTATTTCCACTTTGGTGGGCAGCCACCAACTTTCCTTCCTCCCTTGGCAAAGACTTGAGGTGTAGGGGCTTAGATTCAAACTGTTTCATTTGTTGTTTTGCTATTGTTTTTCTGGGGTTTCTTTCCATCAGTTTTAATGAAAGAAATATCTGCTTGAGGTATCGTGCCCTGCTGTGGTCTCCAGGTTTTCCCAAGAGTTGGCAGATGTCCCTCTTCCAAAGAAATGTTCATTTATGGAATAGACTGGTTTCTGCTTGATTTGTCACAAATATTTTGGAAAGCCTCATCTTTTAAGAACTGCCTTTTCTGTGAATGGGGGTCAAATCAAATTGTTACTCTGCAGGTAAACTCATCAGTTCATCTACGGCTTAAACTTAGCCCAGCTGTAATGCCAGGAACACAGAACTGTGAAAGAGAACAACATTATTTTTGTCTTTCTGTTCCTAAAACTTTCTGCTCCTATATCTACTCACTACACATTTTCAGATGGTGAATGTGGAGGACTATCTTCCTTCACACTTAGAAATAAACAATTAATTTTCTTTCAGCTTGTATAGTGACTCTGTCACTGAGTAATTGAATCTGAATTATTCATATACCAACTAGTGGCATGAAGTGTGTTACAAATTTTCCAAGTATATGTAAAATATATTTTTCCAAGCTGTATTGTATTAATTTGTGGTGAAGGTAACAAATTCAATTTGCCTCACTGAGAAAGCAAACCAGAAAGTTAATTCTGTTTTCAGTTAGCATGTGAAATCAGCGGAATAACAAAACAGAGGAAGGAGAAGCAAATCTAAAAACTTGATTCAAAACTAGAGAAAATACCCGAGGGAGCACAACTTGGGGGCCATGCAGCTAGAGAAAGGATATATCCAATAAAATGTGTGGCATATTATGGGGGAAAGCAACACTTGAGAGGGTTGTGATTAACACAAGTCAAAGACCGAAGCCTGAGAAAGAAATTGTCTTGTCCAGAGGAAATGCTGTAAATGTTGATTTGGAGACAACTGGAGTAGCTAAATGTTATTTAAAAAACCAGGTATGCAATACATTGTTGTTGTTCAGAAATCCTTTTTTTCTCCTTAATAAGACCTTATAAGAGGTTTTTAATGACTCTTGCATAGGGGGAAAAAACCCAGCTTTGTTGGTCCTAGGATTTTTGTAGTGTTACTTAGTTTTTTGGACGAAGTGAAAGAAAGGGGTGGTTAACAATGTGCCAGAGTGAAATGGACTTTCTGAACTAACAGAATTGATACTCTAACATACACTGAACATGGGAAAAACGAAATCTCAGTCAAAACCCCTGAAAAGTCTGACAAAGAATCAATGCATGTGCAAAGTACTTAGAGGTCTAAATGTATCTGGATAGAGGGATCCATTCTTTGGACTAAAGAACAGGACAGATTGCTCCAGCTCCTGCTGTTGGGGATCTGCAGACAAATATTTTGGAAGGCCTGTAATGCCAGCTCCAAGAACAAATGATAATTTATATCCAAATTGTTTCTCCTTCAGATTTCTCTCTTAAAAAATGCTGGGAAAAAAAGTTAATTTAAGCTCTACTAGGATCTCTTTCACAATGATTAAAGAAGATAAATTCCCAGAGTAAAGAACCTCTGGTCAAAATTTATTGTTTTAAGTAAAGTTTTAGACTTATATCTAAGGAAGTGTTTGCTTTTGGTAAGTGGACAGCAGGCTGTTAGGAGAGATAGTTATTTAATAAGCTCAAAGTTGGAAACATTCTAAAATGGAGACAGTAACTGCGTTTTGTCATCACTGAAATCTAAAATGTAAATAGTTGCTAGCATTTCTTTATTTTTCTCCCTGTTTTTCATGTGTGCACCTGAAACTTTACAAGTGTTGCCATTTTCCTTTCCTTGTAGGCAGGTAGATATTTAACAGAAGTAAGAAATTAAGCAAACCAAACTCATTCAACACCTGATTGAACGCTTTTGTGCCTGTCTCCTCTGCGGCAGCTGAAGTAAAACAAATGAAGTGTTTCTGGTCACACTCAGTTTGTCAAGCATAAAAAAAACTTGTATTTCAAGTAAAATACAGCTGGCACCAGAGCACCATAAGCCAGGATGGTGCTTGTCTTGAGCTCCATGACATTAATTCTAGTCCAGAAGTATTGTCTGTTCACAGGTCCTTAAAATAACCTCTTTGCCTGTGTCTTTGACTGGATAAAACTGCATCTGCTTATTAGTTTCAGCACAGAAAAGCGAACAAAAGCTCAGCCAGAATTTATTTTGGTGGCTAGCTGTGAAACACTTGTACTGTCTTCTGCCTTCCCTCCACCATGAGCATTGCAGGGAGCTGAGGCATCTTGATGGCAAAACTCCTGAGAAGGTATCAGAGATCAATTAGACCATCACATCAAATTCAAGGGAATTAGCATTCAAGAGGTAATAATTTTTTTAACTGCACAGACCGTTTATTTGTTTTGTCAGTGGCTGCATGAGGTGTACCAGGTATTTAAACCATCCTAGAAACTGAACGTGATTGACTTGGCTTTAATCTACCCCAGTGGTTAAAGTGGAAGTTCAGCTGTGCGCCTTGCCAGGTGGTGACTGATGGGACGTGCAGGCTTGTCTGAGTACAAGCAATCTGCCCAAAATACCCAAGGCCAAGTAATTGGCATTTCCCTCTGTCTGCTCACTCTTGTGACTGCTGGGCCCAAAGATCCATCAGCAGGAAGGCAATTATGTGAATGCCTGGAATCCTTTCTGCCCAAAGTGCTTTTAATCAGCATGCAAATAATGTAAATAAATGCATACGTGAACCACTCAAGAAAAGAAGCCTAACCACAATTTTTTTTCTATTCCTTTATTGTTATGCCTGTGTTTGTTCCATTATGTATCCATATCATAATGTTCCTTTATTCTTTTTGATTTTGAATGCTTTAAATTTGGCAAGACAAGTTTGTGCACAAATTGCAAAACCAGTATGACCTGAACTAATAAATTTTCAATGAGCTGGGCTCACTTTCTTACTCAGCTGTAAGGAATCTACTCAAAATATTCATTTTTTTTAGTGTGTTGTGCTAAATGTAAACCTTTGATCAGACAGTACATGAATAAGGAATGTTGTTTTTCTGCATTAAGTGGAAATGAGGCCTAAGGCAGCCTGCTGTTAGGATCGTAAGTACTAAATAAAATATGAACTAGTTAAACTTTGCAACCTTCCAAGGACAGGCATAATTTCATATATTAAAAGAAATCTTATGTAATAAATCAAGAGATTTGCTTTAGATCATGTCATGTTACAGCTTCAAATACAAGATTGAAATTTACAAGTGCTACAGTCTTAGAATATAGATTTTTTTTAAATCTACTTCCTCTCTAGTAACACTTTTTTTTAATTATCACAATATTTTTTTTACCTTTGTGTTTTTGCTCTTCTTTAAAAAAATCCTTAGCAGTTCTGCTAGTATTTCTTTCTTGGTGGCCTAAGGCCTTAAAAAAAGAAAAAGAGATGATTCTTTATGCAGTGTTATTTATCTTTTACATTCTGTTTTGTTTTATTTCTTATGGCTTGCTGCTTCAGCAAATTGGAGCAGAGATGTGTCTTGAAGATATGATGACCAAAAAGTAAATGAAGAGTTTAGCAATATTTTTTCACATTCTTGAAACTATTATGATTTTCAGCCTGTATTGGGGAACCATTCAGAGTCTTCTCTTTGAATCTATCGCCTTTGCATTTGTCATATTTTCTTAATAGTCCTCTGCTGTTGGTTTTCTTCCTCCTGTTTGATGGTCTTTATATCCAGTTTTATCACTTCTCAATGTATCAGGTATATTATGTGCATCTAAATTTTGGTCACAAATGCTAAAATTTTTAAACTTTGATGTAAATCATTCCATGACAGTGACAAGAATAGAGCAACTATTCTCTATGGCTCTCCACTGTCCCTTTGCATGTGACCACAGGCAACACCTGTTTTGTTTAGTGTTTTATGTTTTATTATTTATTTTATTATTCATTTTATTATTTACTTTATTTTTAATTTTTTAATTTTTATTTTATCTTTTATTTTAATTATTCTATTTTTTATTTATTTTATTTTCTTTTGTATTGTTTTATTTTAATTGGTTATATTTTTGTTTGCTTTATTTTTTTTAGTGTTTTATAATTTAATTATTCTTTATTATTTTTATTTTATTTTCCTGGGCTTGCTTAGCTGGATGCGTGCATTCAGTGTATAGGCTTACCCAAAATGAGGTGTCACTGAAATCCCTGAATACAAATCCTCTCCTGTTTCTTTGGCTTCCTAGGTAGCTGAAAATATTCTGGTCTGCTTTTGCTGCCTTGTTTCTCTCATGTAGTGTTATTGTACCTTATTTCATCAGTTTTTCATCTAATGTGTTTGTGGTGTAGTTTGTAATTTTTTTACCAGCATTCTAAGTATGCTCACTCATTAAATGCTTTATTAGAAATATTTCATTTTTAGTACAAAACTTTCAAATTAATAAGTAGAAACTGCTGCAGGTGTTCTGGCTCAAAACTGAGGATAATTGTCTGCAACTTTGTGTCCTATTTTTATTTTGTGCACCATTTAGATAAATTATTGCCAATTATGCATGTGCTATTTTAAAAGATCAGTAAATACGTGTAATATTTTCTTGTGGTGCGTTATCAATGGCAGTTCATAAAAGCTATTTCTCATTTCATATTGGAGATTTTAAAGTTTCAGCCTCCCATGAAAGCGTAGCCCATAATATTGTAACTCATATTAAGTTTAGCATTTTTCTAATGACAGAGATGTTAAAAGGTTTTCATTTGCAAAGAAGCTTTGCTTGCTTAATCTAATAATCCCACCTTAATAAAATACAAACCCACTTGAGACAGGGCTTCATCACTTAAAGGAAAATAAGATAGCTTAGGTATTGATTAATTTTCCTGTGTAGTTGTCAATAATGCCAAAATATGAGTACAAATTAGCTTGTCATCTTTAGGTGTAACTGCCATTTATTATGTTCTCTGAAACTGCTATCACAGTCATTTTATTTTATTTCAACATGATTACAGTCATCCTACTCTGGGAGCTTTTCTGTGTGTGGAGAAAAACCACGTGTGGTTGCAAACATGGTGACAGTGACAGGGCTGCCTGACCTTTCTGCCCAGGACCCCTCCTGCTGCTGCTCCTCTGTGGAGTTTGAAACTGTCGTGACAGAACAGCATGGGGCAGGTGATGAGAAGACTGAAACCTCTACAGATTTGCATTAAAACCTAAAATATTGCATTTATTCATAATTTTGTTCTTTTTCAAACTAGTACAAACTAAATTAAACCAGTTTAATGTGATTTCAATGGTTGGATCTGGTCAAAACTGGATTGAGTCATACAGAACTGGTTGGATGTGGCCTGAACCGGTTGGATGTAGATCTGGTCCAAAGACCTGTAGAACTGGTTGGATCTACAGATCAAAACCGTTTTGAACGCATTAGAACTGTTTCGAACCGGTTGGAACCTGTCTGAATCAGTAAGTAATTGTCAGATCTGGTTTAAACTGGTTTCAACCAGATTTCAGAGTCAGTTTGTTCTGCACTGAACTGGTTGGATCCTGTTTAAAAACAGTCTGAACCGTTTTGAACTTGTTGACTCTGCTCAGAACTGGTTGGATCTGGTTGAAACTGTTCAATTTTTCATTACTGATTCCATCAGGGAAGAGAATGTAGTTCTTGGTCACTGTTTCTCTCAAGGAAGGTGTTCTGGAGAGCTGCCATCAGCTTTTTCTTCTAATTCATTAATTTGTGGGATCAAAAGGTTAAAGATGCAAATTAGGCTTCTGGATAAGTTTATCTCCTATCAAGCCACAACTTTGCATCTTAACTATAATCTTTAAGGGCAGGGTACATGTCAAGCACCCTGTGTTAATGTGGCCTAAAGAAACATATTGTAAATGCAAAACTGGCACTTGTTCTTAATCTCATTAAAGTCTTAAGTCTACTCAGAGAACTATTTGTCTTGGTATAATGATTTTAATGGTTTATAAGAATTTATAATTCTTATAAACCAAATTATGCAGCTGTTAGAAGTCATTCCCAATAATGGGACAATCAGAACTGATAGAAATAGACATTGTGTATGTTGTCCTTTCTCTAGCATTAACCTTACCTTTCATAAAAAAGTCTGTGCTAAGATTGATGGTGATAATTCAATAGAAAAGCAGCATGGTGTTATGGGGAGTGGTCAGCACCTCACTTTCTACCCCAGAAATCACTGATATTGATCATTCTTTCTTCTCTTGGTTGGGAAGAGTGGGGTGTTGACTTAGAGTGTTTCTTCCCCCATGATTGTAATCTTCTTTGGTTCATTTATATTGTTCGGCAAACACAGTTTATTAACTTGATCTTTATTGACTTGTAAAACCATTCTTTTTTTTTGCTTCAGTTCACAAACCCATGCTCCCTTAGTGACTATAATTGGCCATTTCTGATTTGTGTTTGGAGCCCTGGCAGCTTTGCCGTCATCCTGTGCTCTCTCTTTCATGGCCTTTACTGTCACCTGGTGTTTGTGCTTTTGGGAATCTGTCCTTAAATCTCCAGGTTTTCTTCAGGGTGTGGTTTTCTAATAGCCTGAATAGTCATTGTTACAGACTAATCACATGTACATCTTTTTTCCTAACACCGTTAGAGGGACCAATGTATTTATGACTCAACATATGTCACACGTGAGGTAAAAGTCAATGCCCATGAAGAGCTGGGGTTCTTGTGGTAACACTGTCCCTGCCATCTTTCCTTCTCTCTCATTTTCCTCTCTCTACTCCTTTTCTCTTTTTCCTATCCCCCTATAGTAGGAATACTTACCCGCTTTAGTTTTTTTCAATAAATTCCTTTATGCTACTAGGTAAAGCTATACTGGGTTTTATAGGTATTGTGTTTTCTTTCACACTGAATCTAAAGTCAATGTGGAACAGAAATTCTTGTCTATTCTTAGAAATAAGGTCAAGACTGGTCTTGGAGGCCTAAAACAGTTTTAGTTTTGGACTGCTTTCCAGTCAAATATTAATAGGCAGATGTCACAGACAGGAAATATGCCAAGAGGCTCAGGATTTAACAGGGGGACAGCTTAATATAGTAATCTTGTACTCTGTGAGATGGCTTTGGAGTTGGAGGCATTGTAGCTTCAGACATTTTATCCTCAGACCAAGTTATGGGTATGCAACCTGAACTAAGCAGCCTTGCTGGCAGCAGGGCTTGCTGGCTCCTCAGCACTCAGGGAGATGGCATCAGCTCTGGCCTGACCATTCCTGCAGAACTTGTGTGGGAGCTGAACTTGAATTGGCAGGAGGAAACCCACTCAGTGCCTGCTATCCACAGGAACCTCAGCAACTCTATGCCTAAGACATTGCACAGGAACAGCTCATCCATCTGCTCTTTGTGTTGGAAGTTAAGAGGAGAAAAGGGAACAAATAAAGGTCTTGTGTGGTTCTGCTCAGTACTTCCTGCTTGTTCAGGTTCAGGCAAGCATGGCTGCAACAGTGCAGTTGAACTGGGTCTTCAACCAGTTCTACATAAGCTTTATTTGTGATCAAGGAGCCTTTAAACATGTTTAGGGTATTTGGTTTTGCTGGGGAATATATTTGGTGCTGGTAACTTGATTTGTAAACTGCAGATTGAAGTGCAGCTTGAGCTCTGGGTGTGGGAGCCCAAGACAAAAGGCCTTGATAACAGAGGGCCTGAAGATGGGTGTCCCAGCCAGCTGGATGGACACTGGCAGATATAGAGCAGGAAAAGGGAAGAAGAGTAAGACCATGGCATGCTTGGACTGTGAGGGGATAAAAGCCCAGGGGTTCCTTTGGGATCTCTCCTCAGAGCAACCAGCTCAGGCTGTTTATGTCAAACTGCAGCTTTATGGAATGAGTCATATGAAACTGCTTTGAGAAACGTGGGATCAAGCTGGTGAGGAAACCTGGCCTGACTTTGTGAGTGGGGAGACCTGTGGGAACCCCACCTGGTCGCTGGGGCCACTGCTGTGAACGGGCTTTGGTTCCAGCAGTGAAAATCTGTGACATTGGGAGTGTGGCTGCCAGGGAGTCCTGTGAATGGTCATACTGGTCACACTGGGAAGTTTCCTTAACATTTTGTTGCTGTTTTTTTGTTTTGGTTTGTTTGTTTGTTTTTGGTTTTTTTTTCAAAAGCAGAAGGATTTTTTGCATTTTTCAATGTCGATGTAATCTGAAAGCTTTTTCTAAAAACTGCTCCTACATCAATTTGGACTTGTGTGTGTTAAGTGACTCACTTTGAGCAGCCTGGCTTGTGGCTGGCCCTGTGGGACAGAACCTCTTCTCACCACTTGCTGCTTTGAACCACAGCAACACCAGTAATTATGGGTCACAGTGTGAAGACCTAACATTATAACTGTCTGCATGTAGAGTGATTATAACTGAGTCACTAGTAATATTGGGAGTGCACTTGAATATTATTCTGAGGAAACAACAAGAAATGTCTGAAGGATATGTAAGGAACATTTTGGTTTTACGCTTTAGAAAATTCTTCCACGTTCTTCTTCATTTTTTCTTTTTTTTCTTTTTCAGAAATTTTGATTGATTAACTGATATTAAATGGGACTCAGTATTATTTTTTTGTGCTCACTCAGTATGTTTCAGGCAAAGTTTTTAAAAGGCATCACACATTTGTGGCAGAACCCATGACTGAAACTCAAATTTCCTGGCACATTAAACATCTAATTAGTAGCCTTGGTTTCAAATGGATGCATGTGGGTAGGATAGTACACGTGTATTAAACTCTGTAGAGCAAAACAGATCGGAGCTGAGTATTTACATTTGTACTTGCAGGAGTAGGTTCCAAATTTGCTTTTATTTTCTCCAATATTGTATAACAGCCACTGAGAGCAGGAGAAGCCATTGAATATGATTAACCTGTCATTGTGTTAATTATATACGGTGCAAGGTTGGGATGGCAGCAACAACTCATCAGTTTTGTTTCCAACACAAGTCCTTCTGGCAAGTGAGGATTTACTAAGTTTTAATTCCACCACACATGCTGAGGTTAAGCTCAGTTGGAAGAACTTTATCCCTGAAATTTTTAGTCAAAGCTTAATCACTCGATTAACTTCCTGAAAGTAGAGGATTGACCTCAAATCCTCATCCTTAATAAGAACTATGCAGTAGATAAGATTCAGTAGAAAACACTTCTCTATCTCCAGAAAGGCTTTTCTTTACATTTTTTAATGAAACTGGAATGATGCAGTTACTCTTCCATTATCAAATCAACCTTCACTGAAATTCAAACTTCATGACTGGTACCTCTGAAATTGCAGTCCACTTGTTATTTGACTTTTCAGACTTCTTGCTGCTTCTCAGTGTGAAAATACAATTACTTGTTTACCAGCTGATGCTGCCTACCTCAGTTCAGTCTAAGGGGTGCAGCATCCACACTGCTCTTAGTCACCAGTTTCTTGTTGAAACTGAAAGATTGCTATGAAGGTTCTTGTGGTGCCCTACAATATTCATCATGACTAAGCTTTGGGGTGCTTTTTGTGGGGAAAAAAATATCGAAACTATCACCCAGCTTTGATAAGGTGTCAGAAGAGATATTTGCATTGTTATTTCCCCAGCTGTACTGATTCTCCAGGGTCAGTGGAGGCTTTATTCTATTGGAGCTTTTTCAGATTTGATGGCATTGATGCTCCTTCAGATGGAGATAAGCAGAGTAGAACGTTGGAGTTCATTTGACAGTTTGGTAAATGATTGCTTTGTTTACAAAAACAGCAGAAGGGTAGCTTGGCTTGAGTTGCCAGTCAAGCAGTTTTGTAGTATTAGCTACATTTTCCCTCTCCATTGTCCTTGTTGGTTAGGTTTCTGTTTGGAATATTCTTGTTATTTTACCTGAAATTAAAACTTATTCTTAAAAGTACTTTACAGTTGGTTTTAAGTGCACTTATGTTCTCTTCTTTCCCCTCTCTATAAAACATTTACTGCATCTTTCAGGTTTGATCTGTTGCTTCTAAAATGCAGAAAGTGAGAGCAAGATCTCTCTCCTTTGTTTACTTATCTTTCTTTGGAGTTACACTGGCAGCTTTTTCATGTCATCCTTTACAATGTGGTATAGCATTTGGTGTGTTTAAAAATCCCTAACTCTTAGGTACTTGGATTCTACTTAATTATGGTGAAATTTCTATTCCTAAATCACGTAGCACAGGTTGCCATATTCCCAGACATTAACCCAAAGCAGTCAGCATACCTGAAGAAGGAACTACTGGGCAAGAAATTGGACTTGTTCCAGCCAATTACCAAATGCTAATTAGAAGATGAAGTAGGTCAAATGAGAATGAATAACTTCTCGTGCTCCTCTTTGCTCAAGTTCTTTGAGTGGGCTCGCAGGCAAGGCTTGGGAGGTATCACAGCTTCCACAGGCAGATGTTTTATGTGCCCTGGCTCATTTCACTACAGCTCTTCTACACCATGTGCTTCCTGTCACCAGGGCTCATCTAATTTCTGTGTGACTGATAATTCCTCCCAGGGTCCCTTAATTCACACTTCCTTCTAGTGTGGTACTGGTAATTCCACAGGTCATTCCTAAGTGCCTTCCAAAACTGGAGTCAGTTGGAATTGATATGGGAAACCCAAGTTAGAGCCAGTAGAAAATAACATCTAAACTTATGTGGTAGTAAATGAGACAAGGAATGCACTTCTATGGTTTGTGGGCTGTGTACAGTTTTAGGAAAATCTTCTTGATCCATCCAGTGAATTATATTCAACAGTGCAATTTGAATACTGAGGTTGCTGTAGAATTTATGGTATTTAAAAGTTTTGATGTTTACAGGTGGTCTAGTTGTACAAAAATCTTTGAATTTCACTCATCCGTATTTATAGAGTGAAGGAGTGCAGAAAGTGTTGGAGTTCTGTAAACAACTGAAGCTTTCAAGATGCTGTCTAAAAAGTAGCATAAGAAAATAGAGTATGTTTTTAAACTTTAGATTTCAGTTTCTGAGTTTTATTTTCAATAGTGCTAAGGTTGTTTTCTGCTAATTGCTTCTTATGCAATGCCATTTCAATAAATTACACAATTTCTATGGAGTTCTCCCACTTTTATTTATGATTACTCTTTATACTCCTCAGGAAGGCCGAGGCCTGTCCCTCCCAGAAGGAATACAAAAATGTAGTTTGGGGTTTTTTTCCCCTTCTGCTTTTCTTAAATCCTGATCTTGTGAATTCTTTTGGAGGTTGTGGTTTTATTTGGGGTTTTTTTTACATTTTAAGTCTAGTAGTTATGACTAATAGAATTTAAACTTGATCAACTTTAGAACAGTATTCAAAAGGAAAGGTCTTGAAGGGAAAATGAAACAGACATGAATACATTAAATTTCAAAAATGAGATAATTTGACTTTAATTTTTTTTGGAGAGAAAGAATGACATCTGCTAGGTGCCTGGAGTTAGGAAGAAATCTCCCCTTGAGACTTTCTTATATCTTCTGAAACACCTTATTATGTCAATGTCACAGATGGAGCATCCTATTAGGCTTCTTATACTGTATTTTTTGTATTTTATCTGTGAAGTGCAACTCTAAAGGAATCATAGCAGGAGAAAAAAAGCCCATCTTGAAATACAATGAGCTCATCAGTGAGTAAGCCTTTAATAAGATTAGAAATATGCATAAATATCTTCCTGAATAAAGTCCATGGTATGTAAAATAATGTAAAAATCCTATTGAAATCCTTCCTGCCTGAATGAGAGATCACTTTTTTATTTAGTACTTGGCATTTTATTTCTTTGCTTGGCACTGTTGAAATATCTCTATTTTTTAATGAGAACACTTTTTAAATTATAGCATTTTGGAGCATTTTGTTGTGTTAAAGTAGGCGGGGAAATTAGTCTTCCTACAAGTTCTGTCACAACAAAATTATGGGTTTTTTTTAAATCTGGAAGTCTAAAAGCAAGGACCGAAGCTTTCTGCTTTTATGATGAAAGGCAAATGAGTTGTTATTCTAATTATAAATTTAAAATATCAATAGAAGTACTCACTAAGTAGCAATAAACATCTCTCTTTAAATTTCCTGTTCTATCGATTGTATCTCATATGATAACCCATTAACTGATTGCTGTTGATCAGCAAAATGAAGTGAGATTATATTTATTGCTTTTCAGTGGTGGCTCTCATAATAGATTATTATGGCAAATGTGAAAGGCAGAAAAGAGTAATTGCTACTTGATTTATGTTAATTATTCATTGTTTTTAACATCAAACTCTTAAAACATATATATGGAATAAATTAAATCACCAGTTTATTGCTGTACAATTAAAATGCAACAATTTTGTGCTTGTTTTAGGCTTTGAAAACAAGTGTTTGTTGGTTTTTTTTGTAATTTTGCTTCCCACAGTTCTGCAGCTCTCACATTACAGGATACTTCAACTTATTCCTGTGTCAGGAAACCAATGCTAAGAATGATAATGCAGCTGCTGTGCATATGTGTAATTGTTGACCTTGGTGACACTTTAGTTTTGCATTGACAGTCCTGGCTTAGAAGGTCAGCCTGCTGATTTCCAACACAGACAGAGCATAGATTTACTCTGAGCTTTCTGAGCTACTTTATTAGCAGGCTGATTTGTGGAAGAGGCTCTCTTGCCTTGATGGATCCATTTTTCTGTTTTGCTCAGTCTATTTTACGTGCTGTCGCTGTCGTTGCAGTCTGCAGAGATCCTTATATTACCCTCACCCCTGTCACCTGGATGTCACCAGCCACATTGCCAGAGTAGCCTGTTTTCCAGGCACTGAACTAATGCAAATGCAAAATAATAAAATATTTGCTTGGCTTTTTCTACTTGGGTCAAATTCAAATGTCCTGCGACTGACAACAGGAAAATACTTGACCAGACCATAGTGAATTTAACTTGTGATTTCAGTGTTGTGCACTTATCCATGTCTGGTGTATCAAAAATCATTTTGTGTACTGCAAATTACCATATTAATAAGATCTTTTAGAATAGAAACCAGTGGCTAGGTCTTCATTGTCATCTGAACTGGTTCTGAAGCTTTTCACAGTGAGCACTTAAACTATTATTTGTGTCTTTATCTTCCATTGGAACTAGATGGTCTTTAATGTCCCCTTGAGTTGTGTGTAAAATTGAAGCATAATTCCTATATTTCACAGTGTAACTGGTGTGCCTGTACCTTTCTGACGAACAGAACAAACAAATAAAACCATCACTTATGTTGAATTAGCACTTAACCCAGTGGCAGCCAAAGGTAAGTGTAGTTTTATGTCAGCTCTAGGAAATCCCTCTCTGTGTGAGCAGCCGTACACCATGGGCTGTAATGGGAATTTTACAAATCCCTCCCTGCAGGGGTTTGCATTGTCGATAGTCTCCTGCATATAATATGCTGTAATTGAAAGTCAGGTTTTTTCCTCCAAATTATACAACAATATTGTTTGACATGTCTTGTGAAAGTATGTGTTTGCATGGTTTGTGTATATCTACTTTCAGCAAATCAGAAAGTAATGGTAATTCTTTTTTTTCCTTTTTTTTATGCTAAGTATGGTTTGTTACTTCTTAAACACTGTGTTTCATGCCATGGGGTTGTTTTCATAGCCTACACGGCATTCTAGCTTAGTCAGAAACAGGTGTGGCACTGAAACCAAAGCTGGCTGGATTGAATAGAATGGACTAGCTCACAGCTAATTTTGAGTGATGTGTCAGGGTCTTTTACCATGCATTTATTTCCCGCAAAAATTGATATTTTGAGGCTACTGATGGAATAATTGTATTTCTTAAATAGCCTGAATTACAAATACTCACAGATGATAAAAGTGTCTAGAAAAAATGGTAAACCAAAATGAGAATTAAAATGGTAAGAAATTACTGTAGAGGTTGGAAACCTTGACATATTTGTGGTGATCATGAAGATTGAAGTCTTGGGTTGGTCTATCAAGGCAAAACCATCTTGCAAATTGAATAACGTGTTCTGAAAATCGAATCACTGATGGGCCGCATGGCCCTTGTGGTTTGTCATCAGTAATTTCTGTAACAGGTTTTTCCTGCTGCTGAAACTCCAGGATAATGTGAAATTTACTCGGGCTCCAAGGAGGAAGCAAATCTCAATGGAACAATCTATCCACACAACTCTAAGGACAAAATATTGTGAGGCAAGACTGGGAAGTCATCCCCAGCAAGCTGTTGTGGCCTGCAAGTGTTCAGGTTTGAGGGATGCACCTTAGAGCTGTCTTGCAGGAACACGAGCTGGCAAGATGGTCCACAGCTCTGGGCAAAGCCTCTGGTGCCAGATGTGGCTTTGAAATTTGCTTTCACAACAGCCGAGTTAGGAGAGGTGATGTTGACGTGGTGCCGTTTTAGTGTGAACCACCTCAAGGGCAGCTGAAAGGGGTTTGGGAGAAAAGAGACACAGAAGACCTGAGAAGAAATTTAAGGTTTTGATCTTGGCATTTTACTGTAAGAATTGCTAAGAAAAAAAAAAGGCTAGATCTTGGATTTCCTCCTGGCTTGTCAAAAAAGGGTATAGAAGACAGTAAATGAAAGAACTTCTCAGATGGCTGAATAGTTTAGCCGTACCTTTCTGGGTTACTCAGCACCTTGGAGTTCCATCAGGAATCTCGTTCAGTGAGGCAGATTGCTGCTGTTGTGCTGGATAAACCACTTGTGAGTCCCTGACCAGCTTTAATTTTATGATTTAGAAGCTGAAGGCTGGTAGATGGAAATTAGCAAGGTAATGTTGATTTAGCAGGTAACTGCTCAAGCAGTTAATGTCACGATATACCTATTTTTCAGTATTTACTCTAAAAAGTCTTAAGAAATTGGAAAGGTGACAGAACAGAATTACAGGATGTTTCAGGAATGGAATTCATTCAACTGCAGTCTAAGAAAACTCCATACTAAGTTTATAAGGGAGAGGAAAAAGCATCCCTTTTATAACAATTGTTCTGTGGTGTTGTCTGTGTAGACTGCAGCTGTCTCCCCTGGCTTTACGGTATTCTGAATTTTATTCAACTCAAAAAGACCTTGTGGCAGAAAAGAGTTTTTTGTATAAAACTATCTGGGAGTATTTCTTGGCTTTTAAGTTGGGCTTCTCCTTGTGTGTAGAAATTGCCTGTTGAAGGCTCAGGAGAGGTGCTTATAAGTTTATAAATGAAATAACTTTGGAATAAGAAACATGTCAACAGAGGGCTGGAAAGTGCAAGGTTTGCTCTGTCATTCCTCATCTGCTTTCCTGGTCTTCTGCAGAACTGTGTTGTTTACCCTTAATAGCAACATTTCAGTTTTTGCACATAAATGGTCATATTTTCTTCAGCAGTTTATAAGCTGATATTACTTTTTTAATTTGCTGACTTGGCATATAAGATTCTTTTTAATGCAACACTCAAGGCAAAGAAAATACAACTGTTTTTTTTTTAACCCTTAAGAGTTCAGTTTTATTGAATTTTAGATTCAAATTTGTGATTCATGTAAGGCCTTTTGAAAAGTCTTCAGTCAAAATGGACATTTCACATGCTATACATTTCTTTAATACTTCTCCACAGGGACTTGTTTTTAGATTGCATTAATCTCCTTTAAAAATAAGCAATCTCAGAACCATAGAATCATGTGGGGTGGCGAAGACCTTTAAGATCATTGAGTCCAACCATTAACCCATCATTGCCATGTCCACCAATAAACCACGTCTAGAAGGGACACATTTGTACATCTTTTAAATACCTTCAGGATTGGTATTTAGGACCTCATGACTCACCCCGTTTCCTTGGCAGCCTGTTCCAATTTTTTGACAACCTTTCTGGTGAAGATGATTTTCCCAATGCCTAAGTTTGCTCTTGAGATCATTTAGTTTTGTTTGTTACCAAAGCCCCACCCCATGATGAAAATAAATGTGTTGAGCAGTGAAGCAGTACAGAAATTTCATATTGGGAATAAAGTAGAAATTGGAACTCAGCTGCATATGACTTACAAAAGCAATATATCTGTTTTAAAATGTATTGTAAGAATAATTGGATTTCCAGGCATTAATTAGTTAAATTCAACATAGGAAAAAAAAAACTTTTTAGCTCAGATGGAGGCCTGTAAGATTTAAAATGTGAGTTGGCATTTCTTGTGCACATACCTCAAGATTTGTACTCCAGTAAAGGAAACCCACTATTTTCCCCCCAATGTAAAAATAAGGCAGAAGTTGTGGCGGGTTTTAAACAGTGTTTTATAATCTTATTTATAAGAGGATTGTGGTACATTTTCTACAAAATCTGTATTTCCTCACAAGAAAGTTTTTAATTCACCAGAGCATATTTTATATAAATTCCTTTAAAATAGGGATTACTTGAAGCTCAACATAAAATGAAAATGCCATTCATATTTTTCAAACACTAGCATTTAATACACATTTTATTTTTAAAATGGTATTAAATGCATGCTATAGGCAGAAGCAACTTCTAAAATGCTGAAATATGCAATCACAGAAAAAAAAACCCACAGGTCTTTTTTTCATGTCCAAATCATTCTTCCTCAATGCCAGGAGCAGCCAAATTATATTGGTAGGAGACCTTTCCATAATTTCCCCTCACAGTTGGCTGTTTTAGGGCCAGACTAATGTGGTGGCATGCCAGGCAGTCAGCAAGAAAACAGCGGACAGCAGAAAAAACCTTGAAAATACCCACGCTGTTGGGATGTGCAGCACAGCCCAGCATGAGAGCTGTCATATGGGCCCAGCTTATTAGTGCTGGCTCTGTTCCATGCCAGCAGGACCCAGGCTGGCTCCTGCTGGCTCATCCCCCTGTTTCCCTCTGTGTTTTGGATCCAGAAGGAGCTTATTAGCTCAGGTGCGTCGCCTTGCAGGGCCAGGTTTTGCCTGGGATTAAGTGGAGGCTAATAGGAACCCGGAGCTCCCCGGAGTCAGCTGAAGCCTTGCCAGAAGCAGCTGTGCTGCTGACCTGGCCCAGGCATCTGCCCAGGGCTCTGCTGAAGCCTCCTCCTGCTCCAGGGCTGCCTCTGTGTGCTGCCAGCTCTGGTAGCTCAGCATCTGCGGTGCGCTCTGTCTGTGGTCCACGGGAGCTGTCCGTGGTGCAGGGGAGCTGTCCGCGGGTGTTTCTGCACTGAGCGTGTTTTAAAACACTTCAAACATCACTAAACCATCTCAGACTCTTTGGTGCCTTCGCCTTTCTCCTGTTGGCAGTTGGTAGCTTGGCTGGGAGGGCAGTGAAGGTTGGGCAGGGATCAAGGAGGCTCTGGTCAGCGCATAATTACCAGCTAGTTTGTAATTATTCCTAGCCTGTGTCTAGCTGGGAGTGCTTGATGTTGCTTAGTCATGTTTGAGGCATTTTGGAGGCTAAAATTCATGTCTGATCTGGATAGTGCCATGAGCTGTCTGCTCCAAACCATTTTGAAATCAATAAATTAAAGGTGTATTCGCCTGCAGTCTGCTAAACCACGTACAGTGTGTGGATTCATGTGCCGACGTACCTTTCTGATATTGTAATAGTTTATTACTTCAGTAAATGTGTGTTTCAGAAATTAAGCTTATCTCAGTTAAATAAATAAATAATCTATCTTGCCAATTTGGTAAACTGGGCAGCTCTCAACTTTGTAGGTGAATAGACAGAAGAGCAAATAACAATGTTACATTGATGCTGTTGAGTTAGGGATGGAATGAAAGGCTTTTGTTTTTATAAGGTGAATTAGAGGGCTAAAGGTTAATTTAATTAAAGTAGCTGGTTTTTTAATAATGGGACTTGTTAAGGTGGGACTTGATTGGTCTCAAAGTCAGAACTTTTTACACTATTGGTGAACTATGAATAGTATGCTCTGGAGAAGTATATCTAAAAATAACAGTTACAGAAAGGAAGATAATAATACTTTTAATTCTTTTCTCTAAGTTTTTCACAGTTTCTCACAGCTTCCCAGGAAAATCCTGGGACAGCTCTGTCTCTGTTTAGAGGATATGTGATTACCACGTTACATTACTTCAGTAATGCAAAGATGATGAAAGTGGATGTCTTTTGCTCCATCAATGATTTAAAATCTTCGTGTCATAACATTATATATTATTATTACCCTAAAATAATATTGTATATTATTTTAGATGCCTAATAATAATTATTAAAACCAAGATAAGTTAGAGGAGAATAAAAAAGCTTATAATTATGTTAAAATTAGTTTTGTTTTTCTTTTAAAACACTATTAAAAATAGCTGAAACTAACTAGTTAAGAAGTACAAATAATCATTTTTACTTTCCTCAGCTTCTCTTCCAGATACCGTTTTCTTCTTGCCTTTAGGGAACATTAGCTTTAAGAGTGATTTGCTCATTTTTCTCTTCTTTCTGTGCTTTTGAGAGTACCATGAGACATTAAGCACAGGGCTGATCACAGCAGTTAATGTTTAAATTGGTGGTTTCTGTTGTCCTGCCAAGTGTTGCTGAATCCACAGGTGGTCTGAAAGTCTGGGCAGTTTTAATTTTTTTCCAAATTCAATATTTTATACTAGTGGATGCATAAAATAATGTAATTAGATATATATTGTGAATTATTTTCAGCATCCTGCTAATTATTTGTTTCCTCAAAAGATAGTTAAATTTTCAAAAACATGTCTAAAAATAAACATGGCAAAAACGTATATTGAGGGGAGCCAAGTCATTATTTTCCTTTGATATAGCGATTTGCTGTATACAAAGTGTTTTCTGTTTCTGGCCATAACCATGGGATTCTTACAAGGGGAATCATTTATTTCAGATAAGACAGTAGAAAAACTGTCTCTTGTTTTTAAAATTGTTTTTTATTATTCTAGACACCAGTAAAACTCTCATTAGCAGATTTTCAAACCAACTTGCCCATTTTTGTTTTGTGGACTCCTGTATGTTCTAGTTGTCATTATCAGTAATTTTGGGGAAAAAAAAATCTTTTGAGAAGGAGGGAGGGAAAAGCAGTTTTATTTTAAAGTGTGACTCCTAATAACACTGCTGTGTTTTTTCCTCCTTTTTTGAATATCTTCTGACAATATACACTTAATATAATCTAGATGCCTGTTGCTGCTTCATTCTTTTCTCTGCCTTCCACCTTTCATCATCTGGTTTACTTTTGTGAACATAAATTTCCCTCTCTGCAAAAGCAGTCGTGTCAAAACGCTTCCTACTAGCCACTGATCTGTGGTGGGATTCTATTACAATCCAAGGGATTGCTCTTTTAAGAATCTCATTAAAGTCTGAGCAAACAATATGAAATGAAAAATCCTTCCCCAAGGCACAGAGGCTGTAGACAATGCTGCATTGCAAAGCCAGATAGGTGAGGTGATATTAGACAGGCGATAATGAAAATATCACCAAGATTTCATAGCTAAAAATGTGTAACAATTAAGGCCAAGGAAGTGCCTCACTTTCTGATTTTAAAACTTAAATATAATTCAGAGATGAGAGAGCATGAATAAAAACAAACATCTTTCCTGATAAGGCAGTGGTCAGAGTGGCTGTTTCTCACAGATTTTTTTGTACATCTACTCAAACTTTTACAGTGATCTTTAGTTTAAAGATCCCTACCAAAAAGATACCAAAGGTTGAGCTTTAATTTCTTGTTTTTCAAAGAAAAATAGTTCAAACAAAAAAAATGTCATTATGCTAGCATTTTCAAGTTCACACTCAATAAATATTAATAATTAATGCACTAGTACTAATTTTTCTGAGACTTGGACATACTATAGAAGATCTTGGCAGTCAATCTGTGTGTAACTTCTGCTAGTTTTTAAAAATTTGTATTTAAACACAAAAAGACTGGTCTATAACTGAGACTTTAATAAAATTTTATCTGCACTCAGGGTTTAACTCAATTTGCCTTTTTGAATAGCTGTTCTTATGATAGCTGAGCAGTTTGTTACTGTAGTTGTCCCCTGAGAAGGAAAGAAGAGCTTGAAAGCTGTTATTCCTGAAAAGGGTGATGGGAACAGAGGGATGCTCCAGAGACTGGGGGGGAAAAAAATGTATTTTTTACATTAGACCCTTTGAAAATCGTTGTGTTCTCTTGTACTGAGTTTTAGCTGTGGGGTTCATGGCAATTCCTGCACTCTCCTGGGTGGCCAGAGTCTGGCACTGTTCAGAGCAGACCTGTGAGTTGTGCATTTTTCTTCTGTTGGCAGTTTTGGGTGGAAGGCTGAGTGCTTTGTTTGGTTTGTGTTTTTGCTTTAGTGCAGACCAAGTCAGCTGCATATTCCATCCATGAAGCTGAGCTTAAATTTCCCTGTGGTTCATTCTCTGCTTGCTCTGACAGGAGTGGTGTGAATAGTGAATACCTTGATTCAGGGTATATTCATCCAAATTGCTGGGGCTGTGAAACCTTAATGGCTTAATAATAAAGACTGAATTGTTTCTGACTAATAGAAACAATTCTGTAATTTCTAATTGTTACTAACTAGGTACTCTGAGGTTTTTGGGGGGTTGTTTTTGTTTGTTTGTTTGTTTTTTTGTTTTAAGGGTGTTTGTTCATACCTGGGCTGTTAGGATACCAGCTCAAACTGTGGTGTCTTGTTTAGATGAAGATTCTTTTGCATATGTCTGGTTAGCAATACATGAATAAGGGCAAATACAGAATTCCCCTTGCTCTATTTTGTAATAAATCTGTTTTAGGAACATTATTCTGAACTCTATCAGCCATATAATACTGGATTATTTGCGTGGTATACGAAATATCTGGATTTTTCTTAACAAGACAGAAATCCTGTAGGCTGGATCAACATGTCGCCTTTGATTTAAAGGGGTGATTTTCTAAAAAAGAGAACTTAGAAAATGATCCATCTGTGTAGGCATATTTTAGTGTGTCTAATAACGCAGTACAGTATCAATATATCTGATTTTTAGTGAGGATGAGCTGTACTTCATGTTTAGACCAATCTATAAATGCACTTTTTTTTTCTGTCTAAGCTGTCCTGTTTACTGTGGGAAGTTGGGTTGTATAAATGCAATGCAGTGGATCCACCAGCAAGCCATACTGAAGCAGTTTGTGGCTTCTGGATTTGGAGGTTTTATTTTTTAATATTTGTTTTTTTATTGCCTGGATAAACTGATGCAATTTGGTTGAGCTGTAGAAACACCTGGAACTGGAAGGTACCAAACACTGGATAACTGAGAAATGAGGCTGTTCATACTGCTGAGTGAGGTTTGTTAAGGTTTCATTACGATGTTTTCAGGACTTTTCCTGTGGTTTTGGGAGACTTGGTTGATTTTAATTCTCGAGAACCTGAAATTGGTGCCTTGTTACAGAGGAATCTGCCACACCAATGATTAAATTTAAGGCACTCTCACACTGTCCTAGGATGCTGAACCACCCCAGCACTTTTCCCTCCCCATGTTTTGTTAACTACATTAAAAGGTAACCGAACACATTTTCTCAACCTGCGACACCGATACCATGTCTCCATATAGTGTAGGTATTTACATTTAAAAAATATTTTTTATGGATCAGACTATTTTCTTCCTCCCCCCCCGCCAAGTTCTATTGTGAAGTGAATATGGATATAACATGAGTGCATCATCCGTGTGTTGTTCAGTTTTTTTTAAACTAAAACCTTAGTCAGATCTCATTAGACATCTTACATGTCATTAATTTATAAAGAAAATATCGAGTGTATTAAAAGGCAATTCTGGTTAATGCATAGCAACTAAAATTATTAATGATTTTTTCCTTATAGTAATTTCTTTTCAAACCTCTTTCCCTGTGGAAATTTACAGCAGCTGAAATAAAAGCACACTGTGTGAGGTACAATATTTGTCAGAAATTACTGAGGATGTGCCACAGCAATGGAAAACATCTGTGATAAAGCTCCATATCAGTTCTGCTTCAGCAAAGCAGGCAAACATCTGTACACTGATTTTGGTGAATTTATTTAGATGTGTATGAGTGCTTTGCACATGGCTAGATAGGAATGCATGTAGGAAAAACAGATGAAACTTGGACTGCAGTTTGGTGGAAAATAGGTTGATGGAGAAGTATGCAGATGAGAAAGAGAATTACTCTACTCCAGAGTGTTACCATCATAGTTCACTCTGTGAGGCGTAAATTCACTTCAGATTGAAGCTAACAGATACATAGATATAAAAAGATGTAGAGATAAACCCAGCTCTAGCAGGCTGCCTTCGATTAGTAACAAGCACAATACAGAATATCCTGTCCTTTTTACATAACCCCTTTATTATTTCAATAATTATTTCAAAATTTTTCACTGTTGGAGGTTTTGGTAACATCATCACTGACTCCAGCAGCCCAAGTGACATCTCCTGCCTCCTGTTTGAGATAAAATATTGTTCCAGCCACTCACTTGGAACCAGGAGATTGCTTCTGCAAAAACAGGCTATCAGCATTTATTAGCATGGCATTCTTCACAAGCCTAAGACAAATGAAGTGTTTGAAAGGAGTGGAGCGTGTTGGGTTGTTGGTTCCTGTTTCTCCTGAGAGGGAGAGGATGCTTTTCTCTTTGACTGATACATAGATATATATGTGCATGTATGTGCAGACCAGGTAAAACTTAATGTTTAAAAATCACGATTTCCTTTTTGGTGGGTTTTACTAACTCAGAATTGTTACATTGGAACACTTTGAGCTTGACCGTGGTTTTGAAATTAACGGTGCATAACTTTTGGAAAGGAAGCAAAGGGAGTTTATTGCCTTAATTGCACAGTTATGTTCATATTAAATATATTTATATTTTAAAATTTCAATTTTAAGGAGATTTTAATAGAAGCTGAAGCTGATGAGGCAAAGCAATGCAAAAAGACTGTTCCAGATGGCATTCATCCAGAGGGACACATTTGTGTATTGACAACGGTGGAAATAGATGAAAAGAGAAATAAACAGTGAGTGTGAGACTAGTGAAGAGAATCCAAGTGAGAATAGTCCAGGACTCAATCTGTTGTTGCAGGGAAAGGAGTAACAGTATTCTTTACATGCTTTAATCAGATCTCAGGGAAAGATACTGAAAATAGTATTTCAGTCAAGCAGCAGGGGAGTGGAGCAATGAGTCAGCAGGACAGTCTGAAATTCCAGAGTGGGAGAATAAGGTTTTGCAAAACTGGGAGAAAAGAGGGAAGATGAATTTATAGTGAGGCTCAGTCCTGAGTGATCAGAGAGATATAAAGATCATTTTCTATGGATTAAAATCCAAAACCACTACACTGTGTGGGGTTTTAGTTACTCTCATGGGTGATTTGGTGAACCAGGGATCTAATCTGGCAGGATGGTGATTCTTCCTTGTGTTGGAGGATACTTTTCTTCAAGGGAACCTCTCTGCAAAGCAAAATATTTACATTTGATGAACTGCATGCAGTTCAAAAATTAATTGAAAGAAATATAAAAAAATATATTTAGTACTTAAAGCCTTTCCCATTCCTTTTTGATGTTGTTTGAAGCGACACCACCAACTCTAGGAAATACCTTATAACTAGCTCAGGCAGAGGTTAGAGCTAAATATTGTGTCAAGGAAAGCAGGCTTTTTAGTTAAAAGCAAATGCCAGCTGCTGCCTTTGATTTTAGAGAAGAGCTTTTCTTGCTAAATGCCTCATTATAGTGTTGTGTATCTGCTCCCCTTCTATGCAACGTTTGTTCAGGCTCCCTATTCTGAAGTTCCTTTAGAATTTAGTATTCAGTTTTTTAGCCCAGTGCTATTTGGATATTTTGCTTTAGGTATTAATTTCTTCCTCAAGTTCTGATTTTCCTCTGTGCTGTAAGAGCCCTCAGTGTCATGCCACAGGCACAGTGCACCAAGGGAGGCTTTTTCTCACCTCCCCAGTGACTAGCCAAGCAAAGGCTCCCTGGGAAGACTCCTGGGAGCATGGAGAGATTCATAAATTGCAGATTAATTAAGGATTGCCCTGCTTGAGAAAATAGATGTGATGCCTTGTACTTCTGCAGCTTCCATCTGCTGTCTCCTATCCACCAGAGCAGCATCCTCACACTGACTCTGCTGCCCAGAATATGCTTGGCTGACCGATTGTCCTTTGCAATTCAGATTAAAGGAGAACATGGAGTTGTTGTAGTTGTTATCACCTTCTGCAAGTAATAGAGATTTTAATTTTGCAGTGGAAAGTAGGTTGACTTTAAGTTCAAAATTTAAAAGTGTAAGTGCAATGAATTAAAGTCTGCTGTTTGAAACTTGGAACTTAAAAAGTACTGGAGCTTTGTTTTTACTCTGCCCAAAAGAGTTATGTCCCTTATGAAGTTAAAGCAAGTCTTTTTTATAATGAAAATAGTTATGAGATGGTAGAGACATGGTTCAGTGGCTGTATCCTTGCCATCTTATCAACTTTCTGAAAGTGCTATCCATCTATCAGCTCCAAATTCATTTTTTCCTTATTAAAAAGACACAATGCAAAAAAAAGACACTGATACATTAAAAAAAAGAATAATCTGCTGAGAGAGTTTTTTTTTTTTCCAATCAGAAAATGTGGGTATTGTGTTATCCTAGTTTATTGTAGTGTATATTATATAGTATTCCTGAATTTTTAGCATGTTTTCTTAGTGTGAGAAGTATGACATGCAGGAAGATTTAGTTGCCAGAGTTATTGCAGAGAATGGGCTGTTTGAGAAACCATTCTGAGCTTAATCTGTTGAGCTTTTGAAGGGGAAATTCTTCAAGTGCACAAAGGGAAGGAGCTCAGCTGTCCTGCCACCATAGGGTTGAATGGTGTAGGAGGGTTGCAGGTACTGCCCCAAGTCCCACACGGGCAGGGAAATTGTTTCAGCTTCCCTTGGGAAACTGAATTTGGTGCTGGTGGACCAGAGATAGGAAAGAAAAAGGAGGCTGAGAAACAGTACCCATTATTAGTGGAGAAAAAAAACCCAAAGAAAAATATTTTTGTTGATATTTGCGTAAACAGAGCTGTTGCTTAGAGGACAATGTCTTCAGTGTCATGGCATGTTTGGGTATGGTTTTCAGTTTGCACTGATGTAAGCTACAGGATCTAAATTATTATTGCTTCACTGTACAACAAAGGTGGAGCTGCCCTCTGAAAAGAACCTACTAATGCAAGCTTGTAATTTCCATTTTTCACGCATTTTTCATTCTGTGTTTCACCAAAAAATCTAATCTACCCAATCATTGCTTTAGGCTAATAGCCTGTAATACAGTATAGTTCAGAAATGTCAAACTTAATAAAAAAAAGGAAAGAGAGGAATCATAAATGTTCACTGAAACCACTTCTTTGAATACTTTTTTCCAGAAGATCTAGGTTTTGTGGAATGTGTACTAATCAAATCTGAAATAAAAAGGGAAAGCTGTACAGCCATGAGACTCTCCTATGGCTAAGGTGTGTATTAAAGCTATAAATCTATAAAATCTATTTTTGACAAATCATTGACAGGAAACCTCTTAGAAGGTTTTATGCTGTGCATGTCACATATATTTTGCTGTATCCTTTTTGAGACTTCTACTTGACCTTTTTCAAACAAAAACCTGAAATTTTTTGCTATCTGTTGGGCAAGGTGGTCGAATTCTTTGCTTTTAAAACACTTCAAGATTTCTGTTGGAAATTTAGGAGGAGAGAAAGAGTAGATTCTACAGTATTCATGCTATTTAATTGCAACAAATAGTTTAATTACCTGGCTCAGCCGAGTATGACAAACCCCTGGAATCTCTGAGGTGCTGTGATGGTCCATGTGAGATGAAACACCTGCATGTCAATAGTTGGCTCCATTTGCTTAACTCCCTTAAACAGGGAGGCCATGGAAAATCAGCAGCAGTGATTTAACCAGACTTTGTGCTCATTGCTGTCCTTCCATCTCTCCCATTAATATTTGTTTTGTTTTTCTCCTTCATGCTACAGCAGTAATGCTGATGATGCAACCCCAGACAGTCATTTCTGTGTAATAGCTTTGGGCATGAAATGCTTGATTTGCACTCCTGAGCAGCTACCAAGGGCTCTGCTCCCCAGGTCTGGATGGATGAGGCATCAAGGAAATGAGGAATTTTCATCAACTTAAGGGTGGGGGATGTAATGAACAGAGTGAAAAAGGGAATAGAGTGATGGAGTAATGCCACCACAGTGCAACTGAAAACAGGAATAAGGAACTTTTTGCTCAAATTGAGATATATTTGATTCAACTCTTGGAGAAAAATAAGCCAAACAACAACAACAAAAAAGAATATTCTTTTTCTACTCTACCATACCTAAACTCTTAAAACAAAACAAAATCACAGACTGTACAAATAAATAATAACTTTTTGTTTTCTGGACAAGGACTGTCTGGGCTCCTGGCAGCTTTCTCCTTAGTTATTTAGGTAGTAAATGCAGAACAGATTTTTATATGTCAATATGTTAAATGTTCTACTTTGGAAAACTCTCAGAAAGGTCAAGAATTATAGCATTGACACTTGTGGTTTTTCTTTCATTTATAATTTCACAACTTCCTCCCCTTCCCCTATTCTGCATATGTGTTCAAGAGATTTTAAAACTTT
>JAXCLO010000001.1:6339746-6369076 GCA_035583995.1 Arremon aurantiirostris | reverse complement strand
CTCTACCATATCTAAAATATTAAAAAAAAAAACAAAACGAAATCACAGACTGCACAAATAAATAATAACTTTTTATTTTCTGGGCAAGAACTGTCTGGACTCATGGCAGCTTTCTCCTTAGTTATTTAGGTAGTAAATGCAGAACAGATTCTTATATATCAATATGTTAAATATTCTACTTTTGAAAATTCTCAGAAAGGTCAAGAATTATAGCATTGACACTTCTGGTTTTTCTTTCGTTTATAATTTCACAACTTCCTCCCCTTCCCCTATTCTGCATATGTGTTCAAGAGATTTTAAAACTTTCCTTTAAATCCTCTGTAATGGTCTTAGCTAATACAATAAATGTCAAGTATCTTCGAAAAAGTTCAGAAAAACTTGTGTCAAAAAATGAATTTGAGGCTGAGCAATTTGCATCTATTTTTCTGTCGATGTAATTGAAACTTCAGCAGAAAAAACAAATCCATAAATAAAATTTAAATTTGCTGTTGCAATACATAAAATCATTTGACCTTGGTGAAGATTAGTCCATGTGCAGAGGCAAGAGTACCTGTTGTTTTGCTTGTGGGTCAGAAATAAGGCATGATAACTAAAAGTATGCTAGTAAAATATATTACTACTTTTATGGCACTCTACTCCTCTACCAATACATTGCAAAATGTGCTGTATCCCCAAAATGCCCAAATCAGCATCCAGCAGAACTTAGATTTGTCCAGGTTTTGGGTTTTTTGTTTGTGGGGTTTTTTTTTGTTTGTTTTTGTTTTGTTTTGGGGTTTTATTTGCCACAAAGTAAAGGGTGGTATTTTGAAGAATAGTTTTAAGTGGAAATGTTCAGTATATAAATTCAAGCCAGTATACAGACACCAGTAATGCCAGTATTCTCCACTGATGGCATTTCCAAATACATTTTGTTTTTATTCAACAAGGCCTGAAAATTAGTGTGTTTTCACTTTGCTTGGAAGAAATATCCGTATGTTGGCCTTGAGCTTGGTTTTATGAGCTTCTCTCCAACCCCCATCCCCATCATTAGTCCATCACTAATTGGGAGAGTTGTGAAAAACTCAGTGATGAGGTTTTTCTTAACCATCTGCCCAAAATGTCTCTTCCCTGGAAGTTCACACGTGCATGCACCGAGATACACACCACAGGGTCACTGTCCTTCCATAACGAGCTACTTAGGCACAACTGAATGAACAGGATTAACTGCATTTCTCTGCAGGCATTTATTCGTGCTTGGAGTTAGATGCAAACTCAACTGATATCTTTGTGACTTTAATTCAGTACTGCTGGATTTCAGCAGTGACAAGTTTTTGTTTGCTTTAAAATAGAGCTGGCTGCGTTTTCTGTAATTTTAAAAACGTTTTTATTTGGTTAAAGGGCACACTTTTGAGTAGGAGTTTTTGGGGGGGGACTATTGTTCCAAGAATTTTGCTTCATCATGTGAAGGTATCGCACCTTCTTAACCAACCTGTTAAATAACTAAGTTTATAGTCAGTAACCTACCAAATAAATGGTCTGATTTTGGGTTTTAATTTCCCAAAAGATTTCCGTTTAGCCTTTGCTAAAAAAGGAAGGAGGTTGGTTGAATAATTTCTGCATGTTTCAGTATATTAAACTGTTTGCAGTGTTACTCAGATACTGCTTTAGAGCGTCACTTATGGTAGCATCAAAATGTTATATTAATTAACAAGTGCCTAATAAATTCCTTTGACTTCAGGGAAAGCCAGGGTGACTCAGCATGTGTGACAAACTGGCTTTAAAACGTGCCTATGGCTGTGTATTTGTGTACAGGACATCAGAAGCCTAAACCATGCCAAATCCATGGATCATTAGATGATGGTATTTTAACCTATTTTCTACTAATTAGGACATGAGCATATCTAAATGAAATGCATCTTTGAAGTGAAATAAATATGCCAGAGTCTATTATAGAATGCCTAAGAAAAAAAAAAAGGGATTTGTTCCTGGTTTTAGATTGTTTTTTTCGTTTGTTTGAGAAATTGTGGTCTAAAGCGAAGAGCCTCTTTCCAATATAGTACTTTGTAGCAGGAATGAGATCTGTCTTGCAGAAGGGTGGGATTTATTCTTAGATCTGAATTAAGTTTTGGGATGAAGAGGGGTGGAAGTTGATTTACTGACTAAAGTACAAGATGCAGAATGTAGGCTCAATTTTCTTTTTTTAATTTTAACTTATATTAAATGGTTTGACTTGATAGTCATGCCAATAAGATGCCATTTTATAGCTATTTAGAAGTCACTTTGCAATACTAAAATCTTGGTACAGAACCACATAATTTTAAGAACAAAGACTCATAAGTGCCATGGCATGTTCTTTTCACTAAGTAGGATGCATAAAATGTCAAATTATAAAATCATATGTATTATAAAGTATATGTTGCTAAGTAAAAATTATAAATATTCCCTTTTGATGTATAAGTATCATGATGTGGGTGTGTTCTGGAGGATAGGAGTGATGAATTTTTTATTTGGTGCAGTGGTGATCAATGAGTGGGAGAATTGAGGTGAGGATCAGGTGCTGCAATGCCTTTGTGTGTTTTGGGGTGCTGGAGATTTTGGTTGAGGTGTCCTCACCCTTGGATCAAATGAGTTATTCTCCTGCAAAAGTGTTGGCAGAATGAGTTTAAAGGAAGGCTGAAACGTACTGCACAAAATTGCAATTGATTTTACCACTAATTAAATCAATCCAGTGGTTTTGAAATTCTGTTCTTCTATTGATTTCAGGGACATTGGTGAGATATGTTAAAAAAAATAAACCTGGGAACAAAACCCCAATATATTCAGGTGCTTTTCTCTTATAAGGATAAATACTTTGTAACTTGAGGGATTAAGACAAAAATTTCTTTATTTCTCTCAGGTCTGCACTTGTATCATCTAAAAGAGAAATCATTATTAATTCATTATGACTGTGAAAAGATATTAAATTAACCAATAATTTCTCTCTTCCATTACAATATTTTTCATTCTTTCAACTGTGTTTAAACCTGAAATTTAATTTTTTAATAAGTAAGTATAGTTTTTAAAGATTTTTATTTTTTTGTGTTTGATGCAATATATTTCAAGCCATTTTGAAAGGCTTGGGGCTTTTTAATTTTTATTTTTCAGACAGTGCTTTCAAAAATACATGTTACATGCCCAAATGCACATAAGAAATGGATGAGAAATATTTTTACTTTTTCATGGGAATGGGCTGTGAAATATTTATAGTTGAAGTTTTTCTACCAGACGTGCACAATGTGGGATTTTTTTTGTTGTTTTTGTTTGTTTGGGGTTTTTACTCGTATCAAATATGTAATACATTAAATTTTTGGTGTCAGGAGTTGTAGAAGAGTTATAAAGGAGTTATAAAAGTTATAGATTGACAAAAGTGGCTAACTGTGGGCTTTGGGAAATCATCATTTCTGGGGAGTAGGATCTTCTTTACAAAGTGGAATTTATTCTGGGAAGAATGATGCAATTGTTTCTTCTCTCCTGGACTTTCCCTGTTGGATAGTTTGGGTTATCTTAAGAAAATGGAGTCTGTATTACAGCATTAGAATTAGGGAAATAAATAATAGTATAACAACATTAGAAAGCCAGTTGATTGGGGGGTATTTGGGGTGGGGGGAATCTTAGATTAAGTGATGAAACTCAGGATTTTTTCCACATTCTCAATTTTCTTCAGTCAATTTCCCAAGTTTGGTGTGTCATTGCCTCTCAGGTGTTACTATTTATTTATATACTGTTTTATAAACATAAGGACTATATAAATCTGCCTAAGAAAAGAGATGAGGCTTTAGCTGACACATAGAAAGCATAAGTAGACTGTAGGGTAAAAATAAGCATTTTATATGCTCTAACATTATATATGTATAAATGAAGTCAGTGTTTCTGTAACATATCTATGACCCTGAATAGTTAGAACAGTGTTGAATCATTTAGAGACTGAATTTTTTGCTTTATAACAGCACATACATAACAATATCAGTTGTCATTCTCTCTGTGAGAGAACGCCTGCATTGGTCATTCTTTTTTGAGATTTAGCTGAGATAGAAGGGATATTGCTAAAATAGGCAAAAATGAAAGGTGTTAGAAAAATATGTGGAATTTCAGGGTTATAGAATAGTCTCTAAACTCCAGGAAGATTCAAGTTGAAGAAGAAATGTAAATCCTAATGAGGTTTCACCTCAACATTTCCTGTCTATGGTAGAAGTACTGAGAAGTATTTCAAAATAATGTTTTAGTCTTGTGGCTTCCCTCCAGTCTCCTAAAGATGAATCATGAACATTTGTGGCTCTTGCTAAAATTCAAGTATTGGTGCTATTTTTTCAACAGAGAAATAGTTTGGGCATTTTCTTCTGGTTGTAGATAGTTTAGAAATAGCATGTTCAGTCTTGATTCTTCTGTACCTCAAGTTTCCTTATAAAAAAGAGTACAGAGCAGTTTTAAACTAAGAACTTGTAAAATCTGTTGGATTTTTTTTTCTCTCTGTCTTCTCTACCTCCTGTTTTCTTTTTCGCCTGTTTGTTCTTTTCCTCCCGCGCATCCTACAGGTCAAGCTACATTAGAGTGTCTGCTAGGAAACATCAGAAGACAACCCTGAATGCTTGTTGAGTCAGATAAAAGGCAGTTTCCGTGGGGCTGCAGTAGCCTCGGGTCAGCTCCTCCTGATGAGATTTACGGGATGGTTCTCCTGAGCTCGCGGCGTGCTCTCATTAAACCCGCTGTGCTGACACGGTGTCACGGGCAGAATCGAAACGTGGGTGTGAGGGAGCCACCACGGCTCTTTTCTGGCTGAAACTCACAATTCAGCTGACCCTGGGCTTCACTCCTGAGGTGTCTGGGCAGCATTGACACAGCGCTGCACAGGCTGTGGCCATTGGGTGGATTTGGCAAGGAGCTGCTTGCCGTGGGCTCCTGGATGGAGCAGCTTTGTCTTGTTTTAGCTGACAGCTTTCTCTGTGCTTGCCTAGTCAGAGTAATTTACTGGATGCGTGCTTCAGAGTTTCAAGGCTGCCTCTTGGAGTTTAGCTATTTTAAGTTTTGTGAGCCAGAAGAGGGACAAAATGCCAGCAGAAAGTGGTGTGGCCATTGCTGTGAGTGCCACATCAGTTTTCATTGTCATCATCATCAGGCAGCGTGTGATTTCCAGGTGTTTTGAAAACCTTTTCACGTGAGGTACTAAAGTCAGCACCATATGAACTTCAGTAAGACCGAATTCTAACAGATAGGTATATGATTATATATCTGATTATGCCACTAGTGTTATCTGTAAGAGAACTCATGAGAAATCATGTCTTCTATGTACATTTTTTTAAGGTAAAGGTTATTTCTAAAATGAATTCTCATAGTTTTTTCAATCAGGGATAGCCACTTTGTAGAATTAGCAGGGTATACAGAGAGAATTTTTACATCAAAGGCAGAAAAAAAAGAAGTGTCCTTTTAATAACTATCTTCATTTAAAAAATCCAGTATTTGAACCATTCTAGTTTCGAACTACCCCCACTCAATCTATGCCCCATAGACAGATACATAATTTTCTGTGGGGGTTTGCTGGTTTGGTTTTTTTTTGAATGGGGGCGTGTTTGTGTCTTCATTGAGGGAAGATTTTTAAGCCTAAAAAGTATGTCTTGTATCAGTTTTGCGTAGGAAGGCAATTTTAACAGTATGAAATCTGGGGTGCACAGTAACCTGCAAGTCTTGACAGAACTAAATCGCCTGTCTGCCTGACATTTGTGGTGAGGATTAACATTTCTGTTTGCCATGAAATAACTGTGTTACTTGCAGGAAAGGAATTTTACTGTCTGCATCTCAAAATGAAATACAGGCCATATTGTAGTGCTAAGCCATGTTTATTTTTCACTCTGAAATTTAACATGGAAAGCATTTGTAATAGTTCAGTATCAAAATGTTTATGGAAGCCGCACATTCAGATTTTGTCCTTTCTAAGTAGAGTAGCATCAGTGGAAAATCCCATAGATATCTGTCAAAATGAAACTTTCAGGGACTTGAGTCATTATCAGCTAAGAATCTTTATAGCCTTTGGATAGTTTGCAGTCATTTGGCTCTACAGTCTTAGTTCTGCTTTATTCAATATCATACATATATTATTTAACATATACCAAACAGCTTTCTACATTAATTCTTTGCTCTCCCCAGCTTCTCATTTTCTCTGAAAACAAAGCATTGCAGAGAAAGTCTTTGAGGTAAAACGAAATAACTGTCTGGGAGAAGTGATGCCAAGTAAGGCCAAAAGTGTCTTCAGGCTAACCATATTGATTAGCATTTTTAGAGTTTGATAGATAATAGTTTAACTTTTTTTTTAGCACAAATCCTCTGATTTAACATGACAGCCACATTGTTAATTAACAGAAATTGGAATGAGCAGCTTCAACTAACTGCTAGATGCATAATTTATTAATTTATATACAGTATAAATAGTTCTGGGTGTATGCCAAAGGAATTAATAATCATAGGAATAATATCACGGAACATTCATATCAAAGAGACGTGGTAATACTTTATTACAACGTTTGAATTAATGTGAAAAATTAACATCCTTATTGTATGCTATGTTTATTATAATTTAGAGAGAAACTGATAGTGTTACAGACCTGGAGTCAGGAGGCTGCAGCTCTGGAAGACAAACAGAAATTTAAAGGTTGCCTTTCACTTTGCAATTGTGGAATATGTGTAGTGGAAGGAAGCCTAACATTATGTTCTTTGGTTGGATGCCTGATGATTAAAAAAGAAAAAACCACAAAACCAAACCAAAAACCAAACCCAAACCTGCTATGAGTGGCCTGTATTTATAGCTTATTGAGCTCCTACATGTCTCACGATTCTGTGAGTATTAGGGAAGAAAGTTAATATTTTGCCACACATGCTTAGCTGATAATTATGCTAATAATATTTGTTATTTAACGGGGAGGGGAGATTAGCATATTTTTGTTGTGTTTTGCATCCTCTGATGTTTGAATCTGTGACACTTGAATATTCTAATGAGTTCTGGTTATTAATTTCTGCTGTCCAGATTTAAATAACTCACTTTTGAAGTACTTTGCCCATTTAATTATTACTTCTCCAAGCAGACTATATGTAGAAACAGGACATATTGAAGGCAGACATCACCTGGGCTTTTACTCTGTGTTTTGTTGTTTTAAATCATTATTTTGCTCTCCTTTGATGGCACACAACAAATTTTCACATTCTGATTTTGTCTGCGTTTTTCTGTCTGGGCTCTCTCATATGGCCATATCAGAAGCCAAACAATAGACTTGAGACCATATATTAAAGTTGTGTTTTGTCAGCATCAAAAATAATGGCAAATAATGGCTGCCAAAAATAATGGCAAATAATGGCTGCCATAACACTCCTAGGAGTGCTATGAACTATCTGTGGTCAGAACCAAGTCAGTATATGATGATATATTGAAAATCTACTTCTCAAAATCATGTGCATTTTAGTTTCCCAGCTGTTATCTAATGGATGGGTGAGGTTTCTTTGGAAGAATGGACTTCAAAGTTTTTATGTTGAGATTCTAAGAAATTCTCATTGCAAAGCATCTGTGCAGTCTTTTTCTTTGTGAAAGACTGGAGAAATCCACCCTTATTTAGGTAGATTTTCAAACGCCTTTTCTTCTGTAGAGCAGGACTTTTACCTTTTCTCCTGTTATGCTGTGATTTTACTGTGTTTTTTTATGAATTTTAGTTTGTCTCGGTAGATGAATTAGTTTTGTTTCAGTCATGTTTTAAAATAGTGCTGTGTTTTAACTGCACTGTTTCCTTAGTATTAATTAAATCCTTGCATGCCATGTAATTGCAGCAATTTTATGTGAAGTTTGTGGATTTCCAAGAGTAGCAAATAAAAACTTTTGTGACTTGGCTATCTCTTAAATTCCCTCCGACTGACAACATTAGAATTCATGTAGAGCACCAAAGTCTTACAATTTTAAAGAAAAACATATGGAATTCTTAATAAAGAATCAGGTGTGGTTCTTTTGTTCAGAGGTCTGGTGCTGAAGCTGATAGAAATAGAGAAAGGTAGAGGCATTTAGAAAGCAGCAATCTATTTCTTGGCTAAGTCAGGACAGCTCACAGGGTGATGCTCCTCTGCATGACTCGCTCACACCTAATTATTAAATCATCAACAGCTTTGCAATTAAAAAGACTTCTAAGAGACCCTTTGCTTAGTAAATCCTTGTCTAGCAAAGAGCAATGCTAAAGAGTGTGCAGTCCTTCTAACCTTCCTCTTCTGGTCCATTTGTTTGGGTTATTTCTTCTGATCATCTCAGAATCATAGAACACCAGTTTGGGAGGGACTTGGAGCATCATCTTCACAGAATTCACAGAATCACTGGGTTGGAAGAGACCTCCAAGGCTGAGTCCAACCCATGCCCCAACACCTCAAGTAGGCCGTGGCACTGATTGCCGTATCCAGTCTTTCTTTAAGAACATCAGGGATGGTGACTCCACCACCTCTCTCATCTCCTCAAGTGTTTTTTTGGCAAAAGCACAGCCTAGACATGCTGGCCCAGCCTCTGTCCAGGTGGATTTCAAGGCTTTGGCACTGGGGAATCCAGCATTTCCCTGGGGAGGTTTTTGCAGTAGCTGATTGGGCTCTTTTTGAGTAATTGGCCTCTTGTGCCCAACAAGAATCTCTCCAGAAGTAATTAGCATCCGTTACCCTTCATCTTCTCCACGGGACTCCCTGTAAAATGGAGTTTGCTTCTTCTTTTTAGGCACCATTTGAGCATGGTGCCAAGGCCTCCTCTAAGCCTTCTTGTCTCAAGGCTGCTCAAACCCGGTTCTCTCACTCCATCACATGCCAGGTTTCCCAGGCCTTTGCTCATCTTTGTGATTATGCTTTTATCTTTGTGGTAATTTTATTTTATTATGATCAGGAAGATGACTTTAATTTTGCTCTTGAACAATGGCTTTGACTGATCATTCAGCAAAATGGTATAAGTGTTTTCCATGAGTTTATGTTGTATTGCAATTAGTCATTTTGTTCTGATGAGTATTTTCAAGCTTTGAATATCAGGTTTTTAAGTGAACCTTGAAATTAGGTTTATAGTTTCCAAGAGAAAATGGAAATGTTTAGGGTAGTACTTCAGTCTTCTTTTAAGATGAAAATATTTGGTCCCATACTTAAGAAGCTATGCTTTTGAAGTTGAATTTCAAACTAAATGCCAAAGGTCAAGTCAAGTGCCAATTGGGATAGGGAACAAAACATTCTCGAAGCGCTTATAAAATACAGTGTATTGTATATAAGGGAATACACTTCCAAGGAAAAACAAACCACAAATATCATACAGAGTGATTGTCTTCATCATTTCTTAATAGACATATTTAATCATGAAATATGTTTTTGAAATTTCTATAGCATGTAAGATAGAACTTTCTATTAACTCTAGTAGAAATAAATATATTATTTATTTAATAAATCATAATTTATTAATATTAAACAATAATATTATTTTTGGATTTCCCTTGGGTTGGTTTTTTTTTTCAATTGTAAAGAACTTGAAATTGTAGCCTGAAGTTTACCTCTCCTTCAGTATGTTCTGTGCTACTTTTAGACAGGTAATCACAGAAACAATTAGGATGTTGTCCTGAGGCTCCTGTGCTGCAGGTGCAACTGTGTGATTGCTGCTTTGTAATTACTGTATAATTTTAACCACGCATATGCATCAGATAAGTTGTACAGTGTGCTTCAAATAAGTGAAAGCCCCTTTTCAAGCTGAAGTAAATACTTAATAATTTAGGTTGCTCTGTTATTAAGTCTCAGATCTACTACTTGGTATGTTTTTTGGTTTGTGAAACTCAGAGCTAATGGAGAATTTGTCATGCAGTTGGTTAAATTGTTGCAGAAATCTGTTGAATAACAGTGCTGATTAAAACACTGAAATTAAAATTCCTTGAAATATGCAAAAAAGCTTTAAATTATTACAGAGGCAATGCCAACTTTAGTGTTTTTGTTTTTGAAGTCTTTGAAGTTTGACTTTGCAGAACAGATTGTGAATCCCTGGCCCATTACACACCTGCAGAGATTTTGGTGTTTTATTTCTCTTGGGTGAAACAGCTGAAGCCCAAACCATGTTAATCACTGTCAGAACCAGTTGTATAAAATGCCAAAATGCAATGAACCAGGAACCTCATAATAAATATGACAATGCAGTTTAAAGTGTTGTTTTGTTAGGCTTGCAATTTGTTGTAATTTATCACCTATGATAGTACTTGAAGGGGAAAATATCTGGGACTTTGAGGTGATCCTTTCACTTGGAAGAAATGTTTCTGTATCTGTCTGCTGTTTTAAAGGTGAAGGAAGGAAAAAGGATGTGCAGCTATGAGCTATGTAACACATGGATTTTAAATACATAAAATTCACTACAATTACATGTTAATATCTACTTAACACAAGGGTTCCATTTGAGATAAGATAGGTAAGTTGCATCTTGTTTATATACTGTTGTCCTTATAAACAATCAGCAGCTTTACCATATGACAATATTGGATTTTATATGACAAAAATGACACTACTAAAAACTGAAGAGAGGAATGGTTCTCAGCTACACAAACAGAATCTGCCCTCTTTTGTAGTTTCAGTATCTGTACTGCTCTGTTAAGTGAATTAGTTTATCAAAAGTTACTTCTCAATGTAATTTCTGAGCAAATTTATAAAGTAATGATCAGAAGATTTTTCTGGAAAAGAAATTGCTCCATTTCAGCTGCCTTGACAGGGAGTGACTGTGTTTTTCTAGAGCAGAACAGGATTCCTTTCTATTACAGTGCCATACATAAAAACAGTTCTTATCCTGTGGCCTGGTGAATTCCTGGGTTACCCAGGGATTTACTCAGGGGTGTTATCCAGTGGTGACAGATTGCTCTAAAACAGATGTAATTGAGAATGCAGATGCATTATGGCTGATTCTAACAATTTAAATTCAGATTCTGAATTTAACATTCACAAGTTTATGCAGATGTTTAACTAAACCACAAGAGTAAGCAGGTTTACCTCACTGGAACTATATCTAAATAGGTAAAACTTGGCCAGGTTAAATTTCTAATATAGTTTTCCCCATGCCGTTGCTGTTGTCTGTTGGCTGCGCATTCCAAAGGTACCTTGTAGGCAGTTGTTGCAGGCTCTTGCTTTGTTACTGCAGGAAATTTTCCCTGCTTCTGGCATAGTCCTAGTGGAAGTGCCGTCCACAGAGGAATTGCCTCTGTCTGTGCCTCTGTTTGTTGTTCCTCCCGATGTGACAGCTTCTTCCATCATGCAGCTGTGTTGTGCTCCTTCTGAAATCCCTCTGATTCGTCTTGGTATCGTTGTAGCCCCTGAATCAGGGCATTGGCAGTTTAGGCACCAGGGTATGGCATAATTTCAGAGGTACTTGTAGCTCCTGCTCTCAAATAAGTGATCAATTGCATGTTTTTTAAAGTAATTTTCAGTAGGGAATCCTGATGCAATAAGAATAGGGTAAACATGCCTTGAGGAGGAGTACACATGATTGCCCTGGGAGGGAATCAGAAGAAGAAAAATCACCCAAAACCTACCCCTGAAATATATTATCAAGTTGGATGATTTTTCTGTGCTTTTTTTTTTGTTTTGCTTTGTTTTTGCCTGAGAGACTTTTCCCAATACATGAAAAATCAAGTGACCTGTTTCTCTGAAAGGCAAATAATTGTTTTAATTGTTACTTGTTCAACTGCTCATTTCCATAGACTATATCCCAAACAGAGCTTTGAAATGGATTTAAATTATTTATTGCATCCTGAGTTGACTAGGAAGGATATGTCCCTTGGAAAAGTGGTGGAATAAGTTCCCATATCTATCATGCTTCCCAGTGGATCTGTATTAGTCATGTAGTAGAATCCATCACTCTTCAAAACCTCAGGCAAGTCCTTCACATGGAACCATAATAATATTTATGATACTTAACGGAGTTTCTTGCTGGAACTCACCTGAAGTCACTGATACTTGATGAAAATATGACTAAGATTTTGCACTGTGAGCATTCTTGCCAAGTCCAAATTCAAAATTTTAGGTCATAAAACAATGTAGATTGAACAGTTGGCCTCACTTAACTACATTTGAGATCTACACCTTTTTCAAGTATATCTCTATATTAGAATAATCCTTTTGGGTTGCTGTGCAAGAGCCCTGGCTTTTAATGAAGGAGATTGACAAGATATTTGTCACATTCCATTCTTGAAAAAAAAAAAATTCCCCTCATGAGAACTTAATGTTCCTGGGCTTGTTTCCCAAACTTTTTTTGATTTTTGAGTGTTGCTAACTTGAAAATTTGCTTCTCCCACAAGAATAATTGGAAGGGTGCTGAATTTCTCTAGGTCAGACCTTAGAAGAACCAGTCTCTCTTCACTAAGGAATGGCCCAAGAAATTCCCCCTGAGGAAGCCACTGCTGTGATCTGACTTGGTCTGAGGCACATGGCTTTTATCCAGCTGTCCCTTTTGGTGTCACCCATCATTATGACTTTTAATAGTTTCCTTCTTTGAGAAATAAGTGCTTTCTAAGCTGATAATTTGTTACCAGAATTATCTGAATGTGCTCTGAACAGGCAAAGTTTTGATTTTAGGAAGCTTTCAAAAATTTCTTAGTTCTCCTACTAGGGTGAGACCTACCCTTACTTCATTCACGATCAGACTAGTGAAAGTAAATTGTGTTTCCGTTGCTTGGCTGAAAATGTTCTCTCCTAACAGAATAATGGGGTAGAGCATTCACTTATTACCTGAACATCTGTTCTGGAATGGCAGGTTCTTTGTGATTTCTCCTGAAAGCCAGAGAAGATTTTGCTGTGAAGTAGATCTCTGCTGAATGGATCTGAGTTGTAACAAGGTCTCAAGATAGTGACTTTAATCTGGTTCCCTGTTTGCTTCTTGTTATCTACTTTTATCTCCCATTTTGTCAGAGGTGTGATTCTTTTTTCACTTTTTTCTGTTACATCTGCTGCACCTGTGTGATAAGGTCTCTTATGTTTGTTTATCTTTTGATGAATGAGTTCTAAAAGTCTTTTGCTTGAAAGTCAAACAACAGTCTTGTTTGAAAGTGTCTTGTCTGAAATACCATTTTGGGATCCTGCTGTTCTCTTTGAATTTGGCTTTAAATGAACTCAGGGAAGGATTGAATATCTATGCCAACGGCTGACTGACTTTTTACTTGCTTTTTTCTGAACCTTTCACTGTTGAAATCCCTCACTTCAGGGGGGTAAAAAAAAAAAACAGTGTGATTTGCTTATGAAGTATGCATGCACTCTAGGATTTACATGTTTAGAAAGTATATCTGTATGACAGAAAGCTTGAGCCTCTTAGGCTCTATAACCAGGAAAATCAAAGGGGAAAGGCCATCGGATAATGGACTTATCTAACTTGGGCTCTTCCTCAGGAATCTCCCTCTTTCCAGAGGGTTCCTGCCTTAACATGGGCTATAAAAGTGAAGCTGAATTGCAGCTCTCCAGCAGAAATCTGTATTTAAACCAGAACACCATTGGTGTGAGGAACTCCTTGCTGCAGGAATTTGTAGATGCCAAAAGGTTTGTGTGAGTTAAAAATGCAGCACTTGAGTTAGAGAGGAGAAAAGACTCTCAGAGCCATTAGATTGAAAGATACGAACATCAGCACAGCATATCCTTGAGTTGCACCTTTCTGTTATGATACCTCAAAATTCTGGGAAAGCTTTAAAATTTAAATTCTTATTCAAACAAAAATCATTGTCTTCATTCTCAGGTGTGCCTCCCTCTGTACCTCTAGAAATTTGCAATGATGGTGGGAGTGGTTATGCTGAATTTTCAGTGATAAGTTTTAAACATGGGACCAATTCATAAAGTCTGGCTTGTGTTCCCTGCTTTCCAATAGTAAATCAGTAACAATTCAAAAATGTAACTATTTACAGTACAGTATGTAAAAATGGATTTAATTTATTCTGAGTGAATTAATATATGTGAAAGTATCATTCGACTGAAGATCAATTTGAATGTATCCCTAAATGTATTTGCATCTTAATTCTGACTTTCTAATATGATATTAAAGTGATTATTAAAAAGCAATTTTTCATTTTAACCACATGTGTTGAATACTGTTACTGTTCAGGTTTCTCACCTGCACTCCAGTCAGGGTTTATAAATCTCCTGTTGAGCTGTGACAGGACTATTGTGCCCTTCACAGGCCACCAACTCCTGATAATCTCATTTTATCTCCAGTGCTTGTGTACAAGAAGGATCACATAACTGAGGTGCTATTGAGTGATGCCATGGTTGCTGAGAAGGAGATGTTTGGGGCCAGGCTGAAGCTCCACCAAAAGGCTTCACATCCACGGTCTTTCTGATGAATTTCACAACCTCTTTGGAGTTATCCTTTGCACCTTTTCTGCTGTGATAGTGCTGGAGTCATTACTCTGGCATTATTTTTCTCCTTTCTTAAATGAAATTTTAATGTCAGTTACCACCAGTAATAGATTGATTGTTGATGCTCAGTGCAAGTAATACTGAGCAGCAGAGAAGTCTGGGCTACAATAATTTAATGTCAATTGGTATTTCAGCGTGCTGTATTTGTTTATGACTTGAGAACATCTTAAACCCTAAACTTTGGTACAGAGACAGCTGCTGAGGGAAGGGAAGGCGGGAACAGCTTCTCAAGGGCTTAAGGCAACTAAAGGTAAAAAATACAGTTTACTTGGGTGGAAAAATAAATTTAGATTAATTATAGCATTATTCAACAGAATGGACTTTGATGGACTCAGTTCTTTTTGTTCCTGCTGATCTTTTGCCAAGCATTTGTGTAACAAAAGTATTGTTGGTATAGATGGGGTATAAGAACTAAGCACATGTCCATATAGTGAAACACTGGTGGCAGGTCAAGTCTATCTAATACTGTGGTTTTAAAGGAACATTTTACAGTTTATGGGAGGAATAATTTGATGTAGTTCTTGAGAGGGGAAAAAAAATGAAGGCCATTAGTATGGCTCTGGAGTCAGAAAGAAACAAGAGTTGTATCCTGATGTGCCCTCAATCTAGAGGAAAAACAAACAAACAAAACCCCCCCAAAAAACCCCAAAAAATACAACTTAGGGGAGAAAAAAAGAAAAAAGAAGGAAAATAAAAAGTAGTAGGGGTAAATACAGACCAAAACCAAATTTTACCCATCAATTTCTGGGTAAAGCAAAAAGCTGAACGACATATCGAAGTTATAAAATAGGTGATGTAAACATCTTTCAGCCTTGAATTAAAAACACACCAAACAAAAATCCCTATTCTGTAAATATTAGATATTGAGTATATAATATATTAAACCTCTCAATCAGGGAATTTTTTTAATGTGTTTTCTCCCTCATGCTCCCTTGACACTGCAATAATGAACAAGTTATTTAGTTAATGAAGAAAGCATCTTGTATTTAAAGATCTACATATTAATGTGACCTTCCTTTGTTCATGGCTGTTAATATTTATTGCCTTTTCTCATTGAGATTTTATTTGGTGTTCTGTGACAAACAGGAGTATGATTAGTGAAGCTGTAAAGTTCTCATGGTGGCTGCCTGTGTTCCCAAGATAGCAGCATTAGTGTCTGCAGAAGCAGTTAATGCTGTTTATCATTAGTGACAGAGGCTGGGAAGGACCTTCTGTAGCTTTTATCTTTCACCTTGCAAGCAGCAGTTGATGAGCTCTGTGATTTAAATGCATAGGTGATGTTGTAATATTTATATTCATTTCACACAGACGGGAGCACAGGTAAACTGATCTTGTTGATGGAGATTAATTAAAAGCATGTTACTGTACAACTGGCCAGGCTATGAATTTATGTACTTGGGGAAAAAAAGCCATCAGCACTTCATTTACTTTTCTTTTTGATTAGGCTAATGTTTTCAGAGTTCGTAAAAAAGACAGGTTAGGATTTTTTGCCTATTCCTCCACTGGTTTTGGGTTTAGAATCTTGAACTCTACATCTCACATCCACAATTTAGAATGAAAGAATTTTAGCAACTTGTTGCAATGGACTCTATTTTGGAAAATAGACAAAATGCCATGTAAAATTATGCGCCTTATGAACCTTTATATTCAGAACTCGTTTTGTATGTACCTGTCTGGATACCTTCCATTTCTTCTGTTTCCAACTGCATGCAGGATGTTTCAGCATTCAGCTTGCCCAATATTTAACTGTGCATTTCTGGGAAATAGATGATAAACACTGCTGTTGTGCCAAAGTCTTATCATGAAATTCTACTTACAAAAAATGTTGACGTTTTCTGAGCCTTATATTTTACTCCTGAAATTCTATTTCGAAGTAAAGTGTCTCTCTGCGTTTTGTAGGATATCATTTTCAAAGGAAAACTTGTAATTTAAAAAAAAAAAAAAAAAAAACAAACTGAAAAAGTTGGTTAGAGTGTACTCAATTAAAAAAAAAAACTTTCACCCCATTTTTTTCTGTTTCTTCTGCTTGAAGTTGTGCCTCAAGACTGTAGCTCATGGTTTGAAATAGGATGAAAAAAAATTGAGAGGAAAAGGAAATGAAGGAAAAAAAAGGAAAAGGGAGGGGGGGAAAAAAGGAAAAGAGGAAGAAAGAAAAAAGGAAAAGGGGGATAGAAAAAAGGAAAAGGGGGGAAGAAAAAAGGAAAAGGGGGGAAGAAAAAAGGAAAACGGGGGGAAGAAAAAAGGAAAAGGGGGGAAAGAAAAAAGGAAAAGGGGGAAGAGGAAGAAAGAAGGAAAAGGAAGGAGGAAAAGAAAAAGGGGGTACAAAAAAAATGTAAAAAACAACAATGAACCAAAAAAAATCCCAATAAGAACAAAAATAACCGAACCAAAACAAACAGAAAAAAACCCAACTCTAATTTGGATAATTTCCCATCTTTCTGGAGCCCAGAAGGAAATTTTAGGAGACTGCTGCTCTTTCCCTGCACTGATGAAGAACGTGCATCACTTGGGAATCACCAACCACAACCCAGGGGCTGGATCAGTGTTTGGGCTCGATGATCTTGGAGGTCTTCTCCATCCTAAATGATTCTGTAATTCCATCAATTTTAGTCTTTTCTATCCCATCAGACGAAAAGGGGGAAGAAAACCTCTTTGACATCACTCTGCTGTTTTAGGATTTGCCCACTGTCTCTACCCATTGCACAGGGTGGAACTGGATGAGCTTGGAGGTCCCTTCCAACCCAAACCGTGCTGGGATTCTGTCACTCCTGGGATGATCCAGGGGCGCTCGGGCGAATTAATAATGGGAAACATCATTTAAAGAAAAAGGAAAAAAAGGAAAAAATGGGGAAAGAAAAGGTGGAAATGGTTCCCAGGAGCCCTGAGCTGCCAGGACAGGAATCCCCACCCCGGGGGAGGAGGCGCAGCCGGCAGCAGGTGGAGTCCCCGCTCCGCTCTGGGATCCCTCCCGCAGCCCCCGCGTTTCATTAGCTGGATTTGGAGCTCATTAAAGCTCTTGCAGGAGAGGGCCCCAGAGGCAGCAGCACCGCCGATGTCTCCGGAGTCTCGTAATTAACGCTGTGCTGATAACGAGCGGCTGATTAGAGGCGGGGTCGGGAGGCAGCGCTCGGGGCGCGGGGTCCGGGCGCGGTCAGGAGGCGGCCCCGGCGCTGTTTAATTGGGAATTAACAAAGGCAGCCCTAACGAGGAACCAAATCTCTATTCCTCGTTATAGTAAATTCACTTTCAGTTTTGCTCAAGAAGTGCTTGGACAATGGCCCAAAAGGCAGGGAAAGGGTTGGAGGAATAGGGGGGAAATTCATCCCGGGATTAAAGGTGTCTTGCTGGATTCCAGCCTGACCCAGAAAAAATTACTACACCCTAAATCCTGTTCCCTGGCACATTTCCGAAGAGGAGCACACAGTGCCTGGAAAACTACTGGCACCCCAACAGATCTGAATTATTAAGAGCACCCCATCAGCCTCTGGGACAGGAACTGCTCTGGGAATGATCCCCAGACAGGAATAAATTCGGGACAGTGGGAAATGAGGTCGAGTTTGGTGAATAAATTATTTGCTATGAATAATTCACCCCGACCTAGTTGGAATGATTCTATCTGGTTTAATTCTGCTGGTTTTGGAGAGGCTCTCCACGGCTTTTATCCCTCTCAGATCATCTCAGGAATCACAGAATCCCGGGATGGTTTGGGTTGGAAGGGACCTCAAAGCTCGAACAGTTCCACCCTCTGCTATGGGCAGGGACAGTGAGCAAATTCTGATACAGCAGAGTGGAGGCAAAGAGGTTTTCTTCCCCCTTTTCATCTGATGGGATAGAAAAAGACTAAAATTGATGGAATCACAGAATCACATTTAGGATGGAGACCTCCAAGACCATCAAGTCCAAACAGTGATCCAGTGCTGCAAGGCCATCTCTGACCCATATCCCCCAGTGCCACATCCACATCTGTCTGGTTTTAAATCCCTCCAGCAGTGGTGATTCCACCACTGCCCTGGGCAGCCTCTTCTTGAAAACTCTTTGTGTGACAGAATTCCTCCTGATGTCCAATCTAAACCTCTTCTAGCACAGCCTGAGGCCGTTCCCTCTCCTCCTGTCCCTGTTCCCTGGAGCACAGCCCGACCCCACGGCTGTCCCCTCCTGTCAGGAGCTGTGCAGAGCCACAAGGGCCCCCTGAACCTCCTTTGCTCCAGGCTGAGCCCCTTCCCAGCTCCCTCAGCCTCTCCTGAGGCTCCAGCCCCTTCCCTGGGCATGCTCCAGCCCCTCCATGCCCTTCTCACTGTGGGTGGCCCAGAAGCGAGCACAGGAATTTGGGATTTCCAGCCTCCTCCCCCAGCCCCGTGCAGGATAGAGCTCCCTGGTGCACCTCGGGCAAGCAGCAAAGCCACACGGAACTGCAGAGGCTGGTCAGGCTGACCAAGGAGAACAGTTGAGAAAGGGGAACCAGAAAACAGCAGAAAGGAAGGACAGCAGCCAAGGAGGCTGCAAAGAGGGGAAAATCCAAACAAAAACCAGCGTGGACGTGCCGAGAAGGCAACACAGACGTGGGGAAAACACACAAAACCTCTGACAAGGGGAAAGTAGACATGGAAAGAAAAAGGGGGGATATGTGGGGCAAAAGAGCTTTTGGTGGACAGAACAGTCAGGGGTTTAAAAACCAGAGGGACAGGGAGAAAACAGGGCAGAGACAAAGCCCTGGCTGCTGTTGGCGCTGACTGAGCTGCACCTGCAGGAGCAGGGGGTGATGTCCCTCTGCAGGCTCTGGGAGGGGTCAGTGCCCAGGGGGATTTCAGTGCCCAGAGGGATTTCAGTGCCCAGGGGGATTTCAGTGCCCCCCTGAGTCTCTCATCACTTGGGAGGGGATGTCACATGAGTGACACCATGGGGGACACCTAGCAGGAGCAAGAGCAGGACAGGAGGTGCCACATCCCACCCCAGTCATGGGGGAAGGTGTCCAGCACCAACCCATGGATGTGCTCATGGGGAAGAGGAGGAGAGAAGCAGCAAAAACCAGTCCTGGCTCATGAGGGGTTAATTTTATCAGCAATAACTGAGTGAGAGATCAGCCCAAAGTGCAGCTTTAATCCATGGGGGAAACCCTGATCTGTCTTAAACCGGTATTTTGTAGTTCAGGGCTCTTTGATAAGGGGGAAATGAATGTGATCATCTCCAAACTCAGAGAAATCCAATGTTCACCCAGACTGGAGTTGTTTGAACCCATCTCCGCCTCTGCTTGTGACACACACACACACACAATCCAGAAGATTCTTCTGAAATGGGGAAAAATTAATGATGTCTTTAAAAAATCAGGAGTCTGGGTTATAAAAAGAAGCCACTCCTATGTACCCAGGTTCTGTGGGTTTGCTCTGTAGGGACAGACAAATTAAAGGAGATATCTCAGGCTGAAAGGAAGGAAATTCTCAGGCTGAAGAAATGCCTCTGGGCACAAAGTCTGCTATGAAAACCAGCCCAAAATCTTATTTAAAATGCCAGTTTTAACACTTGATCTCTTTATCCCCTTTTGTTTTCTTCCTTTTTAAATTCTACAAGATTTAGGGAAAAAAGAGTTTTATCCTTCTGGTACAGCCCCAGAGCAGATCTGGTTGCCCACCTGCAAACGCCTCCTTTCAGCAGGACACAGCTCTCCTAAACCAATGGAAACTCACAGGTGGCAAATCCTTGGATTTCTGGGGATAATTGGTGTCTAAAATAGCTGAGACCTGGAATTTGGATCTAGTTGGGTTCCTCAAGCTCAGTTATGGTGGCCAGGAACAAATCAAATACAGCAAAGCCACCTTACTGAAGAGATTTAAGGTTTTGTTTCATTTTCCTTTTATTTTAAATCCTGGCACGCTGAGGAAGGATCTTGTAGGAAGATTTATCTGAATTTCTTCCTGCCTGAATAAATCAGCCCCAGGTTTGGGTCTGGCTTGAGCCTCTTCACAAAAATCTTGGGTTTATTTGGCCTCAGTGAAAAATCCCTCAGTACAGGAGGGGCTGGTGTGGTGTGGATCCTTTGGGTTGAGTTTTGAGCTTTGGGGGTGGCTGGAGTGACACCAGCAGCCAAAAAACTCCTGTTGGGTTTGATGGATCCTCAACCACACCAGTAATAAATGGCTCTGAACAACCTCTTCCTCCAAACTGTGAGGTTCAGGGGTGAAACTTCCAAGGAACCACCCTGGAAGTCTCCAAGCACTCTGAGAGTTTTTGGGAGGCCAGCCTGGCCTTTACTGCTCCATTTTCATCTGAATTTCCAGCCAGGCAGCAGCCTTTGGGATAGAATTCATTGTAGTGGCTCAATTAAAAAGTTTTGCCAAATCAGCAATAAGCTGGAGTGATTTCTCCATCTCCCCGTCCTAAATGTTTTCTGTTAAAGTCATTTCTTCCACGAGGGTTTTTAAGGAGCCCTTCTGGTGTTGTCTCTGTTTAATTGCTTGCTCACTCCTACAGTACTGCCTACTCTAATTACTCCAATCTAATTAAGAGGAGACAAAAACAACATTCTACTGGAGGATTAGTGAGACAAAGAGCCCCAGGAAGAAAAATGGGGATCTAATGGGGGGTAATTTGCTCATTAGCATTGTCCCTCCCCAAATTAACCTAAATGGAAGGAGAATGAGAGAAAGGAGAGAGAAACACTGACAGAAAGAGCAGAGACATACTTAGAAAGACAAACTGATGTGCCAGAGTTTCAAAGACCAGAAAAAAGGTACCCAAAAAAATGATATATATAAATATATAAAAATTAAAAAGAAAAAAATCAGAAGGTCCAAACTCTTGCTTGAAAAGCAGAGAAAGCACCAGAAAAGTCCAGAAGAACAACACCAATGCCACAGAAACCCCACTTGAGCCACGGCACAGAAAGCTGGTGGTTGGGCAGGAGTTCCTGAGGAGGTTTTCTACCTTATAGGCAACACGAGCTGGGCATTTCTTCCCAAGGCCTAGAGGTGGGGACATGTGTCTCAGCATCTCATACATGTCTGTGTAACTGATGCGCCCGCTGGCACCACAGGGATGGAGGCAAAAGCACCAGGACACAGAAATCCCATCGGATTGAGGCGGGGAAAAACGGGAGAGGGGTGGGGGAAAAGGCAACACAATGGAGCAAATGAAAAGGGGGAGAGAGAGAAGGGAAAGCAGACAAGAAACAGAGATCTGGTTAATCAGATTTCTCCGGGAAACAAAACCAAACTCAAGAGGTGGGGCAGGAGAAAGGAGGCTCCGCTTCCGTTGCTGTTTCGGCGCCCAACGTCTCCTCCTCCTGCAGGGGTGGCCCTGGGAATGATTGATGTCCCCTGGGGATGATTGATGTCCCCTGGGGATGATTGATGTCCCCTGGGGAATGCTTGATGCCCCTGGGGGATGCCTGATGCCCCTGGGGTAGAAGGAGTGGCAGGGCTGGGTTTGGCTGGCTGTTGTGGGGTGGGGATGAAGGCTCCCCCGTCACCCCCCAAAGCAGCCAGGTCACCATGCCAGGGAGAGCTGGGGGCAGAGTTATGGGACAGGGCTGGGGGAACACAGCCCAGCGTTCCTGCCAGGAAGCAGCACTTTGGGTTTGGGTGATGGGACAAGGGAGGAGTCAAACGTGGGGGAATTGCTGAGGGATGCACTGGGACTGCTCCCACTCCCAGCTGAGGCTGGGATTCTGCAAATTCCTGCTCCAGCAAAAGCAGAGCCCAGCCCTGGCAGGAGGCGGGAGGAGAACCTGCTCCTCCCTCACTTTTGCTGGGGCTTGTTTTTTACCAAGCCAACCTTAAGTGGGAATTGCAGAGGTTTGGGAAAAGTCCCTCAGAGCAGCCCATTGCTGAGAGCATCTCCCTTCAGCACACAGTGGTGGTGGGTGAATCCTGGCCTGAAAAACAAGGGGAGCAAAACAGCAAGAAATTCCTGCTTCACCTTTTTTGTGCCTGTTGGGAGCAGAACTGTGCCAATCTCCTTTTGTTTTGCCAACTGCTTATACAATGTGCAAATCTCTGCTGCCTGGCATCTGAGGAGACCCAGGGATGTTATTAATTAGAGTTTAACCCCTGGAAAAGCAGGATAATGTCCTCATCTCTAAACCAACAAAGAAAACCTAAGCACCCATTTAAACCCCCTTTTTGAGCAGGAACCTTCCCAGCAGCCCAGTGCCCTGACACAGATCTCAGTTCCTATGTAAAGCTTTGATGGAGGAGGAGGAGGAGAGAACTCACCCAGCCCAAAACATCTATTCCTGTCCCTGGTAACTGTGCAGATAAAATCCCACCAGCTTTCCCAGCCCAGAGCTGATTTGGAGGCTGCTGAGAGACACAAAATCAAAACTGGAGCCAATGTCCTCCCCTGGTTCCTTCCTGCTCCTGGGCTTGGGACCTCCTCTTCCTCAGCAGAGCTTCTGAGCTCTTAATCCTCACTTAGGTGTGGGAAACACCTGGGCTGGAATGGAGAATAAAAGGAAGCTCTGGCTGGTTGCTTCCAGCCTTCTCCTTCATCCACTATTTTCCAAGAAATTCCCTGCCTGGCACTGGGTCCCCACTGATGCCCATCCCATGCTGATTTCTCAGCAAGATCTGTCCCAAATCCCCCACCTGGGCTCCCAAGCAGGAGCTTTCCCTGGGTGTCCTCCACAGCTTAGAGACATCATTTAACCCCCAGGCCACCTCTGGCTGTGGCACCATGGAGAGCTCATCCCTCATCCCTCATCTCTGCCCAGATCCAATGGATTTCCAGCTCAGGAAAGGGCAGGTTGATCACTCAACAATTGATCAAAAAAACACTACAAAGCCAAACCAAAGTTGCTGCTCCCTGGAAACCTTGGGATGCCATTTCTCTCTGGAATATATTGAAGCGCTGGGATAATTTTCCCCAGGACTTCCCAGCTGGAGCTGGCAGGATGGAAGCTGGAGGGTTCCCTGTCCCATAAAACTGCCTGTCCCCAGCCAGCTGGGGTGTGGGAGGAGACAGGGAAGGGATGCATGGAGGAGAAAGGAGGCAGTCAGTCAATCATTCCTTTTTTCAGGCAGGGGATTGGTTACTTTACACTTTCTGTTCTCTACTGGTTGCATTTGCACTCGGGGGAGGGAAGAGGGGAGAAAAAGAAACAGAACCAGGACTAGAGATGCTGGAGGGATCTCTGAAATTCCAAACCTTGTAGGCCACCCTATGAGGGCACTTCTTTCCTAAGCCCAGGGGTGGAGCAATTACACGTAACAAATTGTACATATCCTTATAATGAATGCGGCAACTGGAAAGGAAACACCAGAGGTTATGACAGCAAAATCCAACAGGAATCAGCTTTTCCACAGGGAAACAGGGAAAAATCCGCTTTTCCACAGACAAATAGGAAAAAAGTCAGCTTTTCCACAGGGAAACAGGGAAGAATCAGCTTTTCCACAGGTGAACAGGACAAGTTGGAAGGGCAAAACACGCTGAAAAGAAAGGTTAGTCTGGAAAGGAAGGAGCCACTTTAACACACACAGAGAACTTCCAACTGCTCACCCAACCTGATATCCTTGGATTTTCCTCTGGGAAACCTTCAGTGCTGTGTGGAAGGCTTCCCAAAAATTTGGTTTCCTTTCCCACTCATGTTTTAATTCCCTATCCTGAGCATCAGCCTCCAGACTCTGCTGCCCAACACCCAGAGCCTGCAGGCCATAAAGAGCCTCTTTAATGGATTATAACTGGGATTTTATTACAGCTCTTCAGTGGATTATTGCCAGGATTCAAATTAGCTGCTTTAAAACCTTGGGAACCTTTCCCTGCCACTGTCACCTCCTACATAACCCCAGCAGGGCCATTCCTGGGCAATGAGGAATTTGCTGGGAGAGCAGAAAGTGTCACCTCCAGAGCCTGCTGGGCATTGGCACTGGGAAAATCCCACCTTCAATACCAGAAGGAGAAATCAGACACCTCCTGGAAGCTTTATGGTCAGTCTCATTAACTTCCACAATAATTTCAGCTAATTAAACAACAGGATTGTATTTCTCAAACTTTTTTGTATAACCTAGGTGAGAAGAGCTGAACTTCAAAACTACCTCTGAAGAAAACTGGAATGCTTTGGTGCCTTAGGTTAGAAATGGGGCTGTGTATTCTATCCCCATCTGTCAGAGCTGGGGCAGTTCTCTGCTGTCCATGGGGCAGTTTTTCCTTTATCTCTCCCACAGCCAACCCTCCCTCCAGGAGATCTCTGCTGTCCATGGCCACTGAGTGTCCCTGCAGGGCTGATCCAATTCCAGCATCCCATGGGGAGATGCTGCGCCCAGGGGAGGAGCCAAGCATTCCTACCTGGATCCAATCTGAGATTCTGGGACATCATACACAGCCTTTCCACTGGATTCCCAGAGGAACAGCTGCCTTTTCCAGTGGATCTTCAGAGGAAGGCTACACCCTTCTACAGGATCCGTGCTGCAGCAGAGCCACAGCTGGCACTGCAGGAGGGCTGAGCCCTCATGGGATGGGGCTGGGACACCGCCCTGACACACAGGGGGGCAGGTTGTATTCAATGGTTTGTTTTATTTGTACTGTTGCATTTGTATTTTTAATTTTACTAGTAAAGAACTGTTATTCCTGCTCCCATATCTTTGCCTGAGAGCCCCTTAATTTCAAATTTATAATTATGCTGAGGGAGGGGGTTTGCATTTTCCATTTCAAGGGAGGCTCCTGCCTTCCCTAGCAGATACCTGGCTTTTCAAACCAAGGCATTTGGCCTCCCTGTATTTATTTTGGTGCATTCTGTAAAGAAGGCTGGAATGTTTTGGGAGAACTCTTTCAGTGTTGCTGCTTTTTGGGATGTGAAGAATTAAGGTATATTCAAAGCCTTCTCCAATCAAGTCCAAACTATGAATTTGAGAGCAAATGGAACCATGCAAGTCTTGGCTCCAGGCCTAATTGTGGGTCTAAAGAAGTTGGTGTTTAACTGAGGCACCAAGTTTATGCTTTCCTTACAATTTTAGAAGGATTCTGGAAAATCAGGGTGTGGAAAACATGGCTGAACACTTCCCTGAGCTCTCCAAGAGTCTGTGGAAGGCTGGAAAACCAGAAAATGCTTTGCCTTGGGATATCATGGCACAGAATCAGGACAAACAGGGATCCTTTTCCCAGTTCAGAGAATTCCACAATGGTTTGGGGTGGAAGGACCTTAAAGTCCATCCCATCCCACCCCCTTCCATGGGCAGGGACACCTTCCACCATCCCAGGATGCTCCAAGCCCCTCCAGCCTGGCCTTGGGCACCTCCAGGGATGGAGCAGCCACAGCCTTTTGTTTAAATCTGATTTTCCTCAGCATCCCATTATCCCAGAGCTCTCTTGGGAGCACCTGCAGCTCCTCCTGAGTGCTCTGGGACAGCTGATGGCAATGGGATGACCAGAGCAGCATCACCAGTATCTCCATGGGGTGGGCACTGGAAGAGGAATAAAACAGATAAAGAACTCACTTTCTATATGTTGAACAAATAAAAGCTCCTAGAAACCAAATTATGTTTTCTTTCCTTGTTCATCCTTAAATCCTATTTTCCCTACTTTCTTAATTAACTCCCACCAAACCACCCTGGGCTCCCCGTTTCTCTCAGTCCCTCTGTTTTTTGTTTTTTTGGTTTTTTTTTTTTTTTTGGTGAGCTCAAGGCTTTTTGTCACCCCCAAATCCAGCAGTTTTCCCATACTCACCCCTAGGGAAGGTGGCACAGCTGGAATAACAGCTCCTAACTGCCTTTTTTACTTCAATTTCAATGTTTTTTCCTAGAAAAGTTGCCAGGGAGTTGGATTTTGTAACAAAACCAGTGTTAATATCAGAAATAGGGGTAAAATACACATTAAGTTGTGTTTAAAATATTATCTATATAATAAAAATATAACAATTGTGGAGCATCTTTCATTGGGGGTCTCAAGCTAAGGAAAATGGATAAACACTGTAATTCCATTTTCCTTGGGATAAACAAGAAGAGACCTTGGGAGAAGTGATCAGCTAGTGACCACATTCAGTTCAAATCATGCAATAAATCAAATAATAAAATGAGTTGGGTTGATAAAGACCTCTAAGATCAGAAAGGTCTTAAATCAAAATTATTGAAAGCTCAGTTCTGCCTTGAAGTGTGAAAGGATTTCGGATTTGTGGAGATTTTAGTACCACTTCTGAAAATGTGATTTCAGTGGAACTGTTCACACTCAATAACTTCCCACCAGAGTGAAAAGGAAACAGGGTTAGAAAAAAAAAAATAAAAACAAAAAACCAGAATTAGCATCTTAGTATGTGACATTTTCTGCATTACCAGCTCTGTGAGTGGAAAGTTTGGTCCCTGAGTGACTCAGAGTTAATAGAGCAAGAAATCTTCCTGTAAACTCACTGCTGGTGCCTCTTCTGGGTGGAAAGTTCCTGAATATAAACATGAAAAATCCACATTGATCCCACTTTCCCCCTTGCAGGTGTGTTCCTCCTCCCACAGATGTAAAGCCAAGGCTGTTTTTGTAAGGAGCAACCCTGAGTTTTCAGCTTCATTGAGATTTTTTTCATTGAGGATTGGATTGGAAAAAGGGAAAAAGAAAAGCTATTTGTGCCTACTAAATCCCCACAAAGGATTTGCTGTGTCAGAAGGCTTGTGGGGATGAAAATCTGCCTGGAGATTACAAGCTGGTAGTAAGTGTGGAGTAAATATTCAGGTTGGTAGTAGGGGTGGCTTGGAGCAGTTCAAATTCCCCACAGTTCAGAGAAATGCAGGTTTTTGGAACAAGTTTCCATTTAAAGTTAGGCTAAATCATTTGAAGTGAGATTTGAAAGCAGTTTAATTGCATCCTAGCAGGGAGTTGGAGATGTTGATTATCCAAACACTCCCTGCCTCTCTCTCTGCTGAAGGGAAATAAAAAAGAAAGGAAAAGTTGGAAGAGCTGGAGGCATCACAAATCCAGAGGAGATTCATGGCACAGGAACTCACAGGGAGGAAAAAAGGGATCCAAAATTAGCAGAGCTTTAAATGAACAAAGAGTCTCCCAACAGGCAAATTCCCAAATAGAATATCAAGGAATTATTGGGACCTGGGACAGAATATCCAGAAATGAGAATAAACCCATCACCAGGGCTGTGGTGCAGCAGTACAGAAAAGCAATTTATTAAATCACTCTTGCTTTAGAAGTAGTCATTGGGCAGGGCCATTCCCTCAATTTAAGAAACAATTCCTTAATTTGGGGTCTGTGCTGCTGCTCCACTGCCTAAGACCAGTGTACAGGTCCCCTGTGTCTTGGAAAAAAATAAAATTCAAAAATAAACATTGTCCAGTGTGAGAAAACAATTCCCTCCTTTAACCCACTCATAAATCAGGAATATTTTATCAGAGAATTAAATATAAGAATTAAACACTTCCAAACTTTGGCCCATTTCCTTTTAACCTGATCATTTTGCACATCTTATAACCTACACTGCAACTCCAGAGCTAAATATTACTGAAAAGGCCAAAATTCCCACATAGAGTTTGATGTCACTACAAGGAGGCTTCCAGGAGGAAAATGTTGTGTTTAATGAGGAAAGGCTGTTTGAAAAAATCCCATTTATTTAGGAAACCACCCTAAGGCAGAGGAGCATCACATCATTCCCTGTGGGAGCGGGTGGGAGGATGGAGCAGAGCCTGCAGGACCTGACTCAGATGCAGCCTGAGGTGTCTGCACAGCATTTGGGAAACCACCAAGGTGGATCTCAATTAAAACAACGCTGCACAAATGAGGTGTGAACCTCTCCCACTCCCTCAAGTGCTGCCAACAGCCAGAGATTTGCGGATTTGCATCTCCGGATGGGATGCAGGAACCAAAAGCTCCTTTTGGAAGTGCTAAATCACTTTTCTCCAGGGCCATTTAGGCGAGCTCAGTGGAACTGAGGCTTTAGTCTGTTCATTTTTGGCGGCGCTTTGCTTTCAAGATTTGGGTGTGCGGGAAGGAAACGCCCTTGCAGTGACACCAGCTCTGTTCCTCTCCAGCGCTCAGGGAATTACAGCGTTTAACAGCAGTGGTACCCAAATCCTGGGGCTGTTAAACGGGCTCTGAGCCTGCTCGGGTGCAGCATTACAGCTGCAGTGTCCCTCTGTCCCTATCCTGGTGTCCCTCTGTCCCAGCCCGGTGTCCCTCTGTCCCCTGCTGTCCCTCTGGCCCTATCCCGCTGTCCCTCTGTCTCTTTCCCAGTGTCCATCTGTCCCTATCCCGGTGTCCCCTCTGTCCCTATCCTGGTGTCTCCTCTGTCCCTGTCCTGGTGTCCCCTCTGTCCCCTGCTGTCCCTCTGTCCCACCCCGGTGTCCCCTCTGTCCCTATCCTGGTGTCCCTCTGTCCTTATCCTGCTGTCCCTCTGTCCTTATCCTGCTGTCCCCCTGTCCTGCTGTCCCTACCCTGCTGTCCCTCTGTCCCTGTCCTGCTGTCCCCCTGTCCCTGCCCTGCTGTCCCTCTATCCCTACCCTGTTGTCCCCCTGTCCCAGCCCGCTGTTCCTCTGTCCCACCTTGCTGTCCCCCTGTCCCTGTCGTGCTGTCCCTACCCTGCTGTCCCTCTGTCCCACCCTGCTGTCCCTCTGTCCCGCACGTACCAGGCTGCCGGGTCGTACTCCGCCCACACCCGCACGAACTCGTCCAGGTGGTGCGGGCCGAGGATGGAGGAATCCCGGGTCAGGTACTCGAAATTGTCCATGATCACTGCCACGAACAGGTTCAGCATCTGCGGGGATGGGGAAAGAGGAGCAGAGAAGGGAGGGGAGAAAGGAGAAGGGAAAGGAGAATGGGGAAGGAGAAAATGGGAAAGAAGGGAGAGGGGAGCAGAGAAGAGAGGGAGGAAGGAAATGGGAAAGGGGAAAGGGAGAAGAGAGAAAAAGGGAAAGGAGAAAGGAAGGGGGAAAGGGGAAGGGAAGGGAAGGGAAGGGAAGGGAAGGGAAGGGAAGGGAAGGGAAGGGACGGGACGGGAA
>JAXCLO010000001.1:6270980-6339646 GCA_035583995.1 Arremon aurantiirostris | reverse complement strand
TTTTACTCCTGAAATTCTATTTCGAAGTAAAGTGTCTCTCTGCGTTTTGTAGGATCTCATTTTCAAAGGAAAACTTGTAATTTAAAAAAAAAAAAAAAAAAACAAACTGAAAAAAACAAAACCACCTTGGATAACAAAAATAGTTGCATTATTTGTATATGTGGTAATGCAGACTTTAAAACAGTCCTCTAGCTGTTTCAAAAATGCTTTTTTGGAGAGGAAAAGTCAGTCTTTCAGGACTGCTGCCCAAAGGAGATACAGACTGCCAACTTGGCTGTGATTCTTACTTGTGTGTTGGGAAGAATAGGATATTTTATTGGTTCCATAGTAATGCAAGAAGATAAAAGGTGATATATAGGTCATAAAAGGTGATGCTATCTACAGGAAATGTTCTGAGCTGAGCTCCTTACCAAAAGCTAAGCATCAACCTGTATGAAGTACATGGGCCTTTGCTATCAGCTCAGAGAATAAAGTACCAGTGTATGAGACCCCTTTTGTACAAAGTACCTGTTTTTGGTGATAGTTATCCTTTTTCTGGTTGCAACTGCTTCAAGCATTGATGATTTACAAGTATTTATGTTTTGGTGATTTTAATAATCCAGAGGGTGTCTTGTGCTCTTTTTCCTAATTATTTTAAACAGATTACAGATGAATTATTTAACCACATAAATAATGTAGAATTGCCTATAAAATTTTTGTGTCTAGCTGGCTGTAGCTGCTTTGATAGTCAAGGTGAAAAGGAATTAAAGTGATACATGGGCTGGAGGATTTAGTGATATATCAAGCAGCAGCTACTTAAAAATGAGAATTAATAGTAATGTTTCTTGCCAGTTTACATTATTACAATATTTCCAAATTTTTGTGAAGGACAAGCTGTAAGGAACAAATATTACATCTTTTTGTAGCAACTCAGTTTCACAAGGCAAAGTATAACAAAACAGTATTGCAAAAGAGAGGTATGGAGTGAAGTACAGTACATAAGCAATTATATTTTGGTGTGTATTATTACAGATATTTTATATTAATTTCTTCTTGCTTCAAAGTGCTTCTTCTTGCTTCAATATTTTAAGAGTTAATGTTTTAATTGCCTGTTCTGTGATGGCTTTCACAAGGTAGAAATCAGGCTGAGTGATATCCTAGTGCATCCCATGCCAACTGCAGAAGCAAGGCAAGCTTTCCAACTTGACATCCATAAATTAGAGTCTGATTTTGCTTAGACAACATAATTCTTATATTTGGGAGGGGAAGGTGGGAAATTTTTACTTTCCTCCTTTTGCTATTAAATGTCCTTGATTCTACACAGTCTTGCAGCTTTTACATTATTTGTAAGGTTAGCTTAGGCAAGAAGCAAAAGTTTATTTGCAGAAGCTCTTTTCCAACAAGAATGCCTTTTCCTGCACTCCTGTTGCAGTCCAGTCAGTGGTGAAATGGAAGCTTCTCTATTGAATTACTTAAAATATTTGCGTTATGCCGTCACCTGGATATTATCTGTTTTGGGGTTTTTTTTTGTCTTTGGGGAAAACAGCTCAGTTAACCTGTTGCTGTATTCAAAACTCATAGCCAAGGAGAATGATGCTTACATGTGTTAGATATGTTGACAAAACATGTTAAGGCTGATAAGATATATGTAAAACAAAGACTGCATTTACATCAATAGTAATCTATCACTACAAAGGCAATCAGAAAGATGAAAAAGTTTATATTCTAAACTTGGACATTTACCTGTGGGATTACTGCCAGATGACCCTTCTGTTAAGGGAAAAAGTGATACCAGCCTTACCTAAATGGACAGATTAAATTGCAAAGAAGGTTTTAAAGTATTTGCAGATGGAAGTCTTTGCTTTAATCTATCTTTAATGCAGGAGGAGCAGAATATCAAGGGAAAGCCTATTTTAATGATCATGTCACTATTATGAAATTGTCTAAATTTTATATACAAGGCAACCCAGTGTTATTAAGAGAAACTTTTACATTGAGCACCTTGGCTCAGTCAGCTTTCCTGTAGAAAATTCCAGATTGAGTTTCATTTTGGTTCTTTTGATTTCTGAGATTTTTCCAATGTTCCTTTTTTTTTTTTTTTTGCTAAGCCATCAGTATTCCTTTTAATCTCTTTCCAGTGTTACTTCATGCTGTCTAATAAGCCAAGGATGAAAGATTGAGGTTAAGAAAGTTCTCTGCTGTTCTGCAGTTTGGTTTTTCACACTGAATCTTCTTCTAGACAGAAGGTGAGGGGAAAAATCTCAGTCACAATAAACTTTTTTTTGAGTACCCCCACTTGTGGACTCATAGGGTAATGAATCCAGTACCTACAGCAAAAGTAATTTCTTTCCAAGTGGTAGAAGACCTTTGGTCACCTCAGCCACTTCCTCCAGCTTGCATAAAAAGGCCAGTATTGATAGAGGATGTTCTATTCTTTGTTTGATGTAAGGAGGGCTGAGGGTTCCTAATGGCTAGGAATTAAAAGACCATTATGATAATTTGTTGAGCTTTGACTGGAAAGTGAATTATTGGCATTTGCAAGTTTAGAAAACGGTTGAGTTGACTGAAGATAAATAAATGTAATAAATTTGCTTCATAACTCATATAACTAATAGTAGCTATAATATAAAATACCCATCTGGAAGAAAATATAGCATTGGCTTATTGCAGTTTCTCAAAAATATTTTTCATTAAGCTCAAGATAAAAGTCTGCACCCATATTCCACAATAAATTTAGCTGTCGAAGATTGCAGGTATTTTACCATCCAGAGCAGAGGTAAATGAAAAAGAGCATTATTCTCTGGTCTCAATTTCTTTTCCCTATTGTAACATGGAAATGTTTGATGGTATTTCTGCCAATGAACTGGATTAATAAGGGTAATTATTTTATAAAACATTTCCATAATCTGTGTATTTCACCTCTCTATTCCACACAAATAAATCTTTGTCTCTTTCCTTGTCCCAACATAGGCAATCACCTAAGTTGCTAAACTTTGCTCAGTCATATGACCAAAGGGTTTATGGAAAAAAAGTTATTAATTTGGTTTTCATGTAGAACTCTTTAATCGCTTTATAGTCCGTTGTTGTAACATGGATTTAAGGACTTTAATTATATAAGCTTTTTTTTTTAAATAAATTATCTCTGCTCTAATCTAATTTAGAAGACTTCATGTGGTTGGTGGGGGATTTGTAGATAACAATTAGTCTAGGTAATGCCAAATTTAATGGTAAGAGGAATGGAATTCTTTAAGGTCAGTGCTAATGCTATATTAGTTATGCCTGAAATTGATACATAAGGGGAAAACACTGAATTAAATGAAATTTTAATGTCAGTTGCCACCAGTAATAGATTGGTTGTTGTTGATGCTCAGTGCAAGTAAAAGTGTGCAGCAGAAAGGTCTGGGCTCAAATAATGTAACATCAATTAGTATTTCAGCGTCGTGTATTTGTTTATGACTTGAGAACATCTTAAACCCTAAACCAAATATAAGCAAATTTTAATTCAGCAAGGACAAGGGAGGGAGTTGATGGTTAAACTTCTCAGCTTCTACATTTTTTATACTATTTTTAATGCAATCAGGATTATAAACAATGGCTCAAAAACAAATTTCTACATCATATGAGAAAAATCAGTGCTATGAAGGTGGTACTTAGATTTTTATTTAAAAACCAGCCTACTCTTTCTCCATAGAGAAACCAAGATGTAGCTTATGCTGCTTTGCTTGAAATTATCTCATTTCTTCATCTGGCAATCACTTTGGCAGTCCATTGTAGGAAGTATTTAATCTTATTTACTTCTGTTTGTTTTTGCGAACACTTTAGTCACTTTTCCTTTTTTTGATGAGTTCCAAAGCCATGATGAAGTTCATACTGTCTTTTTTTTTTAATATAGGTATATGGTGCTTTTAGTGTACTTTCTGCATCTCTACTTTTTATGAGGTGTTACAAATAGCAGCCTGCTGCTCCTTAGCTGTTTTAGGGAAGGCTCTGTGGGAGCTTCTGCCACCTAACCTGGAAAATCTTGTGGTCATTTCCCTGGTGTGTTTGCTCAGGTCACTGCCCTGCTGTGGGGGAGATGGCAAAGCTCTTCTGTCCCACGAAGCTGCTGTTGATATAAATGATTTACTAGCTAAAATTAATAAAAAATGCTGGTAAATAGAGGAGCATTTGTGGGCTGGAGTCTAAGGAAGTTTGTTGTTAGTCGAGTCAGTTTTATCAGAATATATTTTTACTCATGTTTTCATGGGGGCTGGCTGTAGCACTTATTTAAGGAATTGGAGAGGAAGGAGGAAAAGAACTGTCAACTATCAGATATTGGTAGTTTGGGGTTTTGTTAAGTTTTTGGACATAAATGGGAGAGGAAGATGATGTTTCAGTGAGAAAAATGCATCTTATATGCGAACGTGCAAAATTGCCAAATTGTTGCTGTTTATGGTAGGATGTGTTCTCTTTAAGAAGAAGCTTTCTTCCACGTTTAACCAGTGTCTTACATTTTTTCTGCTAATTCTCCCCAGGATACTCTTGGAACAATGGTGAACTTTATTTTTCTGTTAAGTACTTTAAACAATTTCCTTTGTGCACAGGATTAGCAGAATGCCAATTAGAAAGAGTTCTTCAGAGGGAATCTTTTCTTTTTCCCTCTGCATCTTTTTGAACCTGTCATTGCCCAAACACAGCTGCTTTTTGATGTAAATACCTTTTGTTTAAAATGATTATATAAAACTGCCAGTCAGCAACATTGTGATCAAAGAATAAACCTGAGCTCTGGGTTTTATTGCTGTCTTCTCTTTGAATGGCAGATATGAGTAGCTTCAACCAGTTGTGGATGCTGATTTTTTTGTTTGAGAAATGTACTTTGAAATCAAATACTTTGTGATTTTCTTAAAGTTACCATTTAGAGGAGGCTTTGTATTAGCACACATTAAATTAAGTAATTCAAGGTATAGTTATATTTGGTTTGGTTATATCATGTATTTGACTTTGTCATTTTAAGAAGCAAACATTTTTCAGAGCCATATGAACCACTTGAGGAAATGAGACTGCAGATATCATTTAAAAATCTGATTTTGAAAGTCTTTCTATTTAATGTAGAAGTGAAGAATGCAGGGATCAGTTCTAAGGATGAGTGGAGCTTGTTTGGGGTTTTTCTTTTTTTCTGCTTGTGGTGTTTTTAGTTGGTTTCTTTGTGGTTTTGGAGTTTTTTTGTTTGTTTTGCTTTGCTAGTTGTGTGCTTATATGGAAAGGCAGTATTGTACTAGGCTCTTCTAATATTTGGTGAGACTGCAAACCTATGGATGTAGATTTCTGTTTGCTCAATGGAATGACATTTTGGAACTGTTTCCTCCAGTTCCTTGATGACTATGAAAACACCGTCTGAAACCACTTAGTAACTTCTTTCAGTACATTTTATTTTGTGTTGGTACAGCTAAGAGCTTTACTGGTTCATTAGAGTTCATGGCCTGGTCCTTCCATGTCAGAAAGCTTTGGTGTATGTGGCAGAAATGATTATTTTAAAGATGGTAAGCATTTCAGAGATCTCACAACATTGTAGGATTCCTAGTGGAAATGAAATGGTAGATAGAGTTAAATGAGACTAAGCTGACAAAAAGAAATCATTTACCAACTCATGAATGAAACTGCTGTTTATTTGCTAAATGGTGGGGGAAGATTTTATCACAATCATATTAGACACAGTTTATTTTGTTTTTTCCAATTCTTTGTGGCAATTTTATTGATTTTATGTTTTATTGTTTGTGAACACTTTAATTGCTATTTAATATTTGAAGCAGAAGGCATCTTGTATAATTAGAATTTGGGTTTTTGCTCTGGGGTGTGAGGAGGTTGAAACAAAGCCAAACTTGCTTTTTTTTCTCCCCTAATAATAGGGTCATGATATATCTTGGGTGAAGCCAACAGCTATAATTCTCTGACATTTGTTCATTCATTTGAAGCCTAAACACTGTCCTAGTTTTTCATGATGATCTATTAGCTGTCTATACTGAATTTGAGTTCAGTGTGTATTTTTTGTCAATTAGATTCAGATCATTTGATCTTGAACAATATTTATGGATCTATGGTACCTATTGCTGTCTGTTTTCTGGAATGCATGTCTGAAGACTAACCAAAACAATTAAAAACACAAGAAAAATAAGTACTGGCAGTCCCTCTAAATTAGGATATAATACACAATAAGAGACATTATATATAATATTATAATAATAACATAGTATATACATACATAATACATAATAATATATATTATATAATATTTATATAATAATATAATACAATATACAATATTATGCTATATATAATATTATACCTAATATATATTAATATGTTGATTTATTAATATATATTATATATGAAGTATTATTTTATAGAATAATATTATTGTATAATGATAATATATAATATATATGTGTGTGTATATATATGTGTATATATATATAATACACGGTTATATACATTGTTAAAGGGAGCTTCATATTTAAAAATGTTCTCTCCGGGAGAGAAAAATGTCGCAGTTTCTAAGTAAATGCAGTAACCCTCCCTTACTTGATAATTTCTTATAGTGGTTTCCAGTTTTGCATTGTGAGCAATAGTGAGTTGCTTATTTACTCATTCAGTAATAAAGGTTATATACTCTGCCATATTCAGCATTAAAAATGTTAAAAAAAAATAAAAGGAGCCATGTTAAACATACCAGGCTTTGAAGTGAAAAGGCCCTCATCATTTGAAGGCGAAGTGTAAAGGAAGTATGCTTGATTATTTTTGAAAAACCAATTTATCTGGTTTAATATTGTTATGCATTGTTTTTAGATAGTGGTGATCTCAGCAAAAAGTGTGATTAACTCAAAGCTGACAGCCATTATTTATATGAAAATCTACTTGTATTCAAGAGTGGCATCATCTCTCATTGTCCCTGGGATAAGTGCTGCTTCAGCAAGACTCAGCAAATGAGAATTTCCACAATTTTGCAAAGTACCAAATGCCCATTGTAGTGGTTGTGCTTTTGTTCCTGCTTGCTCTAAGTGTTGAATTAAATGAGTTTACATTTGGAACAGGATGAGATCTTGTACCCCATCAGTTGCAGAGCTCCAGGTGACAGGTGGTAATTTCTGAAGCAATAGGAAGTTGTGAGCCTTGATCCATAACCTTTGCTTCCCTGACTGCTGCAGCCCTTGTTGGAGTCCTCCCAATTTGAGATGTCTGTAAACCACCCATTTCTCACAGTAAAATCACAGTCAACCTTTCCCTGGCCAGCTGTGCCTAGACTATAAGTCCTTATGTACTGTGCAAAACATATTCAGAAAGTCTAATTTTGGGTCAGGACTGCTTGTTTCTGAAAGATTGCATTAACTCAAAATCTCTTTCAAAGGCTAAACTGTGTAGTAGTAAGATAAATTCTTTTGGAGAAAGCGTGTCTTAAAAAAAGGAAGGGAAACCAAGGAATCCTAAATCAGTCTTTACAGACACCGGCACCTAAACAATGACCTCTTCTGCATAAAGAATCTGGAGAAATTGAAATACAAGGCTATAGGGGTAGCTGGATATCTAATATAACTAGAATTAAGTGACACTTCTCGTCTCAAGATGTCTTAACTTTTTACAATCTTCCCTTCAGTGTTTTTCCAGATCAGCTCTTCTTTCTCAAAATTGACAAAAATGCCTTTGAAATGTAATTCTCCTTCCTCACAAGGGTATGTGTACTTGAAGGTTTCTCCATCCTTATATTTTCAATCTAGCAAAACTTGTTGGTTTAATATATAGCTTAGGAAAATGATGTTGTCTTTCAAATCTGTGCCTGTCAGTTGTTTTCTTGAAAGAGGTGGCAGTGTCTTCCTGAGCAGATTGCATTCATTTTAAGAATTATAGGCATATGGTGAGCATCCCAACTGTTTTAGCATAACATATTTAAACCAAAAGTGTTGGTGCCTCATTGTAGTCACATAGTTATCTCACAGACTACATTCATAAAATTGTTATATTTCAGTATTCATAATGCTGCTACAATTTCCATATCCATTACCTTTCTATATAATACAGTTTACAAGAATCCTGTTTTCAATATCAGTGGAGAGGCTTTTAACATTTCTGATAAAAGTATAGAGGTAAAATGAAAGTCTGGAGATTTATCTTCATGGAACTATGCAAGACAGTCAAAAGAACTCAACAAAACTAAGCGGAATACAGATTATTTTTCTTTTTGATGAGAGGAAATTTTTTAGACATTTAAAAATGCCATTTTGGAGAGGGAGACAGTAAAAACATCAAGCTATACTTGTTTTTATAAACTACTTTTAGTTATATTTTTTAGGGGAGTGGTTCTGATTTGAACTAGGACTACTGAAGCTTTCATTGCAGTCTCACCTGGCCTGTGGCTGCTTCTCTGGAAGGGTTGGAAGGGTGAGAGCTCCCTACAGTCCTTTTATCATAGGCAACAGAGGGCAAATCCCAGGCCGGTGTGGGCAAGGCAAAGGGTGCTTCATGTCCTGCAGTTCAGGCTCTAGTACTGCTTCAGGCTGTTTGTCAGCAATTCATCTCAAGAACATTACCTGTAACGTCTTTTTTTTATTATTTCTCATGTTGATGGCTACAACACGGCACAGTCCCTCCCATCCTAATTTACTGCAGGAAAACAGAGAATATTTCAGCAAGTTACTCAGTTGCAACAAATGTACACAGCAGATGTCGTGTGAATTTTCACAGAACAAAAAGAGGTTGTCATGTTTGTACAATCATTGTATCTTGTAAATGACCTGTAGATGGATGGGTTCAATTTTAGAAGTGTGTATCAATTTTAAATATCCCATTTCTTCTTTATAGAATAATGCAGTGATTCTGTTCTACACTAATTACCTGTGTATTTATCCAATGGTTCCTATGTTAACAACCTATCAACCATTAGTATTAAAAAAACGGCAGGAAAGGCTTTTTATTTATTTTTTTTTTTTTTTGTCGAGAGTACACAGACTTTGACGTAGTCAAAATTCTGAGCTATGATATTTGGAACTCTTTTAGGACAGGGATCACCTCTGAATGATTGGGTGATTTCAAGGAGTCAAGAGCAGGGATTCAACACATAGAGCAAATTGCAGTATTCTAGTGATGGGGCAGAGAAGAAAACTTTAAGAGTCTCAAGATTTGCTGTGGAAATCTAAAGAACCAACAAAGGAAGCTTTGTGTCATATTCTGCTTAGCACAGAATACGGTTTTTTAAGGCATGTCTCATCATGTAAAGCATGATCATTGAGTACATATTTGGCCCTTTAAAAATAAGAACAGTTATTGCTAGACTTGCATCCAGAATTGGATCACAACAATGTTGAACCTGAAAAGCAGGCAGACAATTTCATGATTTCTTGTTTCTGTGCCTCTTTGAAAAGCAAAGCAGTGCACAAGTCTAAAGTGAATTGAATCTGACATTGCTATCCATCCTCCTTTTTCTCCTTAAGTCTAGTTCATGGCAACTATTGATGTTCACAAAGACCCTGCAGATTTATGAGTTCAGACACATGTGAAACCACTGCAGAGTGCTTTCTCTTTAACTCACCCAGAACCTTCCAACAGTAATGCAAAGGTTATTTGAAACTTGGAACATGAGAATTGAATCCAAGTTCTGAATCAGGCTGTGGTTGCTTTCCTTCCTGCTTCACCACTTCATTGGTGACTGTGAGCAGAAGTTACCAGCATCCCTTCTGGAATGAGAGCAGGGCTGTTGAGCAGGGTCCTCAGAAATGCACAGTCTCCACTGGTCTCTCAGGAGGTTTTGTTGGCAGTACTGATTGCATTCTATTCCTTTAACTTTTTCCAAAGGCATGAGACCAAATCACTGAACTTTACTTCATTAGTGAGGAGGGGCATTGAGCTGAATGGAAGATGTGAGGCAAAAAATGTTCCCAAAGAATTTTTAAATGGGAGAGGATTTAGAAAAATAGCATTAAAACATGAGTTCACACCCCAGTGTCCTCAACTGACTGCAATGATGTGAGTTAACAACATTCAATTAAGATTATCATAGGCATTTGGTTACATTATTTCAAAGTTCTCTTCTTTAGATCCCCATCAGTGGCGTTTTATAACAAAGAGAAGCTTAAATGAAGTTTAGAATCAAAGTTTCTGTAAGTATATAAGGCTAGATCCTACAGGATTCCTTAGAGGCATACAGCTCTTGCTATCTGGAGTCCTGCTGCTCCCTCTGTGGCTCATTGAGACGGTAGCACATCCCCCATTCAGAACACAAGATAATGTCTTCTTTATACCAAAGGAGATATGGTAATTAGTATGATTTATGTCACAATTTAATTTGACCCCCTCAGCTGGTGGGGATGAAGCCTTATTCCATTACAAGAGGGAATTTTTCAAGTAAAACAGGATTATTAACTCCTTACCACTGCTGTGCTAAGTGAGCCACCATCCCCTGTCACCACAACTCCTTTTCCCATTTCTCCTTTTCCTTTTCTGCAATCCCAAGGAACTCATCACCTTCAGCTTCCTCCTCTGTGTGTAGGAAAATAAAAAATCCTAAAACAAGCAATTTGCAACCAACATAAAATTAACCCAAAGCAATCAATGTAGACTCTGAGTGGGAAAGGGGGAATAGAAAGGATAGTAAAAAGGGTAAGGATTAAAAAGGAATATGGAGGATTCTCCTGTTGAGTCACAAAGTTCAGAGCAGACCCCTGGGCTAAAATGAGGCCCCACTTGGCTCATTTATGAGTTTTTAGTAGTTTATGCCTACAGTCCCAATAGCACTTAAACCTTACCAAGAGTGAGGGGCAGATGAGCCAAGGATCCATTGAAGTCAAAGGAAGGTAATGCCTCATTTATGGAATTTGGTTATTTCTGCAAAGCATTTCCCATGCTGCTGTTCACAACTTCTACTAAGCTGACGAAAATTCCTTCTGACATACCAGTTTTAAGAAAATAGCTTTAAAATTCTGTTTATAAGTGGTAATATTGTCTGGTCTTTCTGGGAAGTCTGGTCCTAGCAGCTCGTTTGAAGAGACCCTGAGACACAGATGGTGCTTTGAAACTGAGAGCAGGAGAACTTTCAGATACACTGATTAGTGTGATAGGAATTCATTTCATTATGTCAGAAAAATAAAACTTTGAAAATACATTGCAAAAGGCATACTTATGGATTCACAAATTGATGAATTATTGATTATGCCCATCAACGCAGAAAACAAATTAAAGATAAGGGGGAAAATATTTGGGAAGTGTGTTCATTCCAAATGCATTATAATCATGGTGTAAATACTTAGAGAAAAGCTCAAATATTTTTGAAAGGCAAGACAGTCACACTGCTTCAGATCCATCTTTCTGGCAGTTGTTAAGACAGCTGCTATACATGAAAATGCATTTTGAAACGGTGCGTGGATATTTGACAGGGAGAGAAGGCTTAATGTTAAAACACAGAATGCAAGACTATGGGAGTATAAAATTAATTAAAAGTGAGAAGGAGGTGGTTCTTCCTAAACAGGCATGCATGAGAACAAAATGTGTTTGCAGCTTTCAGTCCCCAAAGAGTTTGGTTGTGGAAAGAGGCAGGCTGTGAACGTTTGAGAAGTGCGCTCTGAAAGTGATTCCAGTGTTCCCTGCACTGTCATGAGACCCACTTGGGAATAAAATAATTACAGAGGGAAACTACACCAGCCCAAAGAAAAATGGCAACCTCTTCTCATCTATTATTTGAAATAACTTCCTGAAGTTCCATCATCAACACTTTTTTTTTTTAAACAAAATATTTTAAGTGAATTATCTTTAATATAATTGACATAGCTTCATTTTAGTGCTGTATGTTAAATGGAAATGTCATTTATAATTAATATATTTGGAACAAATCCTCCTTTTTGCCGTCAAAATGTGCTTTTAAACTGTCCATTTGTCTTACAAAGTCTTTCTAAGCAATTTCAACTAAACTGATTTGAAATCTTGTCAAAAAAGAAAATACCTTATTTTAATCTGTATTTAATTTAATTCTATTTACACGGAAGCTGATAGAGCATATGATAGTTTCAAGAGTGGGAATTTTATAACACATCTGCAAATTATTATGCATAAAATCCATCTCTTAACTAATTAGCAGTCTCAACATGTCTCCTGAAGTACAAATGAATTATTAAATTTGGCTCTGATGAGGAATGATTGAAAAGAGATAATTATTTCTTTAGCCATTATGAATGAGGATTAGAAAAAGGAGAAGCTAATTCTACATCAATAAATAAATAAAAGGAAAAGTGTAGATCAGATTGATTTTGTTGGTTTCCAGCTGTGCTCCCCAAAAGAAACATCCTGCATCTGTCCCTTTGACAATTCTGCCCAAAGAAAGGGTTTCACACAGAGATAAAATTAGAAAATTGAGTTAATACCATAGCACTCATTTTTACATATTTTCTCTTATACAATTAACTTTTTATAAAGTTCACATTGTCTTTTGGGTACAAAGAGTAATAATTTGACTGCTGCTACTTTTTTGCCCATATTTCAGAGGCTAAAATGTGTGAAACTCATAGTTTTGAATTTTGTCTTTATGGTTGTGCTGTGCAAGGCTGTGCTCCACATTTCCTGCTTGTTTGGTATGGGGAGCATATTTTTCTCCATGAAATGCTGAGCTCTGGCATAAAATGATAATTTTGTTAAATACATGAAATGAAGGGCTGGGCTGTGGTAGGGAAACAATGTCAGAGCAAATTGAGACTTTACACTTTGGGCTGGTGTCTCACCAGAAGTTGTTGTTAGGGCCCAAAATGCCCTCTGGCTTTGAAGTAACATCACTTGATGTCCTTGCCTGTCCTTTTTCTGATCAAAAATCTCTTTGTCACTATGTATTTGGTGAAACAATCAATCTGAATCCCTTGAGGGGCGATCTTTGGGAAGAAACAGAGTTCCACCACCAGGAAAGGGAGTTGTAAATGGCTTTCAAATGGATGTTGTTCTAAGGCAAAGAGAAGAATTCACCCTGTAAAAAGTGTTCATGCTGAAAAATGCATTGCAGGAGAGAAAGATGTTAGGAGGCATAGTTTCAGTATTGTTATAATTTCAGATAAAGCCTATATATTTTAAGGTAATGAGTATTGGTGTAAGTGGCACTGCATATTTTAGTACATTATCCTTGTTCTTACTAAACTTACTTGATACTTCATCTTTATTTGGTAATTTATTGTTACCCTCCTTACTCTGCATCCTTATCTTGTTTATCAGCATTGCTTTTACATATGATTGGCTTTAAGGAGAAGCGCTGGAAAAAAACCTAGCTCCCCTAAAGTAATTCTCTTAATAATTAGCAATATTACAGAATTCAAAGCCTTGCATTTTTAACTTTGTTACATGTAAACAGTATATGAACTGTGTTCATTTTGCATTGATTCTGGATCAGCTGATGCTGGTAGGAAATCATCTTACTTGAACTAGAGATTTGTAAAGAATTTCTCTCTATTTAATTTGGAGAAACTTAGAGGGGTGTTGTTATGAAGTTTCATTTTCTTCTTGATTTGATAAAAGGATGTGCTTCATATTTTAACAACGTTTTAAAGGTTCAAGAGGTCTCTAAAGAATAATGTAGTAAATGTAAGTAACTTATTTTTGATCAGTTCTGTCATATTCTATGTGAATCAGGAATAATAATCTCATGCCGCTTAACCATCTAAGCTTAGTTAGGAAGAACATTATCTGAAGTAGGAATACAGTGTAGCTGTCAAAACAATCTTGCTGCTGCTCTTAGCTTTGAAAAATAGAACTTTTGGATTTTTTAACATTTTTGGTCATTTTCCTTTCTAATAAATCTAGGCAGTAGATGCAAAGTATTTTTATTTGTTCTCTTATACTAGTTCAAGACTTTCAATGCAGTTTTTGAGTTTATAGGTTCTAGCCAACATTTAGCTTCCTTTCATATAATTGTGAATGAGAATTATTAAATATGCTGGTGGGTCGTGGCAGAAATTTATTTGAAACATCAAGCACTCTTCTAAGTTTCAGGGTACTTTTTTGTTTGTTTCATGTTGTTTTTCCTTTTAATAATTATATTTGTGTTTTGCATTTTATCCTAGTAACAGAGGTTTGATTACTTGGATGCTATTACATCCAGCCAGCAGAAGATTGCAGTTTTCTCTTCCTTTTCCTATTTTCAGCTGGAAATCTTTCTGTATTTGGGGCTAGCAGTTTAAACAAACCACTGTGCCCTGGTTCTGAGTGTGAGATGTTCAGCTGCTGCCAGGTTAAATCACCTCAGTCCTTCCAGGAGAGATTTCTACCCCAAAGTGGATAAGTGGGCACTCTGAGAAACTCAGGTGATGCTGCCATCCCAGAGACTGGTTTGTAGGATAGGGGAGCACAGCCATGGAATTTTTTTCCAGAAAACAACAGCTCAATTGTTTCTATAGAGGAGTCATTTTGTCATTCCTGGGCACTTTTATCACAATTGTTAAATCCAGCAGCATCACGTTGATACTGATACAATGCTGTGCTCAGGGTTGTGCTGCCCAGAGTGGAACAAAATAGCAGAGTATTCAGTTTGGCCTATGGAAATCTTTAATGTGCAGGTTCTAAAATACGTACCAAAGGTACCAAAGATAGCAAAGTGGTTCTGTCTCTAGTTCTGTTATTCACATGAGTTATTCATGCAAAGAAAGTAATAAAAATGGAAAAAAAAAAAACCCCAAATAAACAAAAAACAAAAAACCCAAAACAAAACAAAAAACCCCAATCAAACAAAACTAAATAAGGCTTGGGTGTAGTCCCCATTATGGTAGGCAGGGCATGTTTTCACGTTGTTCTTCAAAGGCATTGCATTGAGTGCTTTATCTTGGTGAGCTGAAGTGAAGTGTTTGTAAGAACTTGGGAACAGTGTGTGTTCAAGGAGAAGTGCACAGCATTTTGTGTGTTTTGTCCATTCAAGAAATAATTTGGCTTTTGACCAACTTGTGTGGGCTGGTTTTTAGTTTTGGGGGGTTTTTTTTAGGGTTTTATTGACATTTCAAAATAAATTCTCGGCCATAAGAAATTTCTTGTTTGGTTTTTGGCGACAGAAGGTAAATTGATGACAAGGAAATCATATCTTGCTCTCTCACAGCCTGATAAAAGTTGTCAGATTTGGGAACCTCAGGAAAAAATGTAATTTTCTTGTAGCTTTTAAGGTATTGCTATTTCTCTGTAAGCAGTATAAACCAAAAAGCAACATATCTTTTTGAATTATTTTCATTTCTAATGACCAAGGGACTATAAAGTATAAATACACCTTCTATTTAAGCTGTAGAGTTTGAATCAGGAAATAATCTCTTAACAGGAGTAGATAGGAGTTATATTTACATTAAGATTTTTTTGTTTTGTTATTTTGTTTTTAATTTTATATTAGTAACATACATTCTGTAAAATCTGAGGTAAAATCCAATTTCTTTATACATTTTCATTGCAGACATTTGAATGTTTTCTATCTAGGGGAGTTAATTATATTTTAATATATTTATTATTTTTTTAGCTTGTTCATGACCAGCAGTTAGCAACTCTGTTCCCATTCCTTCTCTTCCTGAGCTCATTAAATTTTCCTTGGCAGCCCATGCTTTTGTCTACAACCACTACTGGGTTGGTGAGGCTGGGTTCAATTTAGGACATTCAGGTGAAAGTGTGCTTCCCTGAGAATTTATTAATTACAGCAGGAAAAAGGGAACAGTAAAAGAAAATAATTGAGAAAAATAACTCTATTTGAAAAATAAAAATTAAAAAAAAACCAAATAACAACAAAAAATTTCTATACGTATTTTCAGAATTTCTTCTATGATAATTTTATGCAACAGACACACTAAAATTAGAGTAATTTTGTGTCTCCTGGATCTTCCTCACTGTAAATGATGTAGTGAATCAGGATAGGTTTATGTGCTTTATCAGCACACTCCTGTCTTCAGTGGGAATTTATGATGCAGCTGTTAAGCCTCAGACTCCCTGCAAATTTCCCTGAATAGAGGATTAGTTTTTTGTGGTGAAAGTTATTCCATCCCAATACAAGCAAACTTTTATTCAGTGGTTTTGTTTGTGTAGTATTGCATAAAAGATTTTAAAAGTTTGCTGTGAAATCTTTTGGGAGAATTTGCATTTATTTTTTTGTCTTCTCAAAAAGCCGCAAAGTTCCTGACTGGAGAGGAAACACCCCAAAGCAAATTTTTTTTCTGATTAATTGGTTTGTCTCAGTGAGCAGTTTAAGGGATGGGGGAGGAATCAGCCTGCTGCAAGGGAGAGGTTGTTCTTTTGAGCCATGCCTAATGTGACACTCTATCACACCATCTGTTGGGTGAGCAGGAGCTCCACTAGAGCAGATTGTAAAGGTGCTGAGGGCTGGGGTGCTCAGGGATGGAAAAAACCTGTTAAGTTTTGATCTCTTGGGGGCTAATCTTCAGATGCTGTGAAATCTGTTTATTCTTTTGACTTTAGTGGAGCTCTAAGGATGTCTATCAGTTCAGGATCTTGTTCCCTTCCCTGTCTATATTTCGACCAAGTCAAGTGAGAAATAAATCCTTGCTGAAGAGGCAAGCAATTCCCTTTTACTCCTCTCTTGATTTGGATAAGATCTGGCACTTTGAAGAGTTTATTAGATTTATAATGTCCTTTGGTTCTCTTTTTATGTATGGTAAAAAAGCATCATTTCACCTCCATTCCTGTAGGTTTTTTTGTTATAAACAATCTGTGCACTTATTACCAGATTAAAATTAACCTGAGATGAATATTTTTCTGCCAGTGTGTTCTGTTGTTTGACCAGAGTTTGAAAACAGAAAAATCCTCATCTAATCTCTAATTTAGGAAAGAGGAAATAGTGTATAAATGATTGCATCAAGCACAAAGCCTGTTTTAGCAACAAATTATTCCTAACTGCAAGAGTCCTATAAATAGATTTTCCACACTGCAAAATGTATCACAATTAAAATGATGTGGTTGACCAATTTCAAAAACCGACCTTTACATTCAGGGAGGAAAATTATTAATAAAATGCCTAAATACCAAATAATTTGCTTTTTAAGGGGAATATATGGTAAATGTTTATATATTTTCTCAAAAAAAAAGGGAAAAAATGATTGTGGAATTCTCTTTAGGCAGGATTAATTTAAATGTTTTTTGCTTAAAATAAGGTATCCAATGCCACGTGAGATGCTTTAATGTAGCCAAGAGATGTACCTGGAGTGGATCAACATAGCACAACTTTTTTGTGAAGCTTGAGACTGTCTGGTCAAGATACCCTGACTCTGTTTTATGGCACAGGACCCTTGTGTTTGTGCAGCACAATCGCTCCCAGAATAACTCAACAACTGGAAAACCCTTTGTGTAATCTCTGCATTTTAATTTCCAGAATATTAAATAGTAATTATTGCGGTTTTAACTTAATTCAGCTTTTAACATGTGTTCTAAAATTCATTTTTTTGTAGTCTCAGTGTTAACTTTAAAAAGCTTTGGAAGTCTTTGGATTTCGCAGAAACCAGGGCTATAGAGGAAGTTGTTCTGATGAAAGAAAACACACAGTTGAAAAGAATACTAGCAGGACTGAAAGGCACAACAAGCATTGTATCAAACCTGAATGAGCTGATAATAGTGCTCCCTGTAATGAAGATAACTAATTTGTTTAAAAAAAAAAAGGATGAGCCCTAAGATGTGTTCTGCTATCAGACAGCAGTTCCTCAATATCTCTGTGAAGATGCAGCTTCCCAAAAAATCCTAGTCCACTTTATGAATTTTGAGTTTTGCAGGCAATTTTCATTCTACTTAAATGGTATTGTTCATTCATTAATTGACAGTGTGAAAACCAAACTATTGCACTTTCAAATGAGAGATTTTCCTATCACTAATATTTTTGATGTCCTAGAAAGCATCATAAAGTTTCCTGGCAGTTTAGACATGTGAGAAATGTCTGTTTACAGGGGAAGTGATAGATCATCTGCATTAGCTGTAGTGGAGCAAGAGAAAAAAAATAAATTGAAAAAATTTTCTTGTCAGACAGATGACTATCAAAGCAGTCTCTCACCACATAAAAATCAGGGAGGCACATGAATTAGAGCTGCCTGATCATGTGTAATTGGGTCTGGACAAACTTTTTGGAAGAAATTATGTTTTAATTATTGGGTGCTATCTCTCTCCTAGAAGAGAGGTCCTACTATAATCCAGCTCAGAGCTGGGTAATGTGATAGCCCCCCTCTACAGGTAATATATTCTAAATCTGTTTTTCAGTTCCACAAAGCATAATTCTTATGAAACCTGGCACTTTTTTCCTCCAAAACATTTTCTTCTAAAGGTATTGTTCTGTGTCTAATAACTGTCATTTGTTTCTCATGTAAAATTAAAATATTCCTTTCCCTTTATATTATATTGAAATATTGATGAAATAGTGTTCACTGGAAGGCTGACATTTCTTCTTACATAAGTTTTAAGTTCCCATGTTTAGTCAGAACTTACTGTGTCCTCCCCTAATATTTTATTTTTTTCAGAAGAAGTAAGACTTAAGTCTGGTTTAGAGCAATACTTTTCTTTAAATTAATAATAAGTTTTCTAATTTATTTTAAGAAAAAACAAATAATGCTTTTGCTTTTTTGGTCATAAAGAAGTGCATGTATTTGTGTCTAGATGTGAATGTGAGAGCCAGCATGCATGTGCATGAGCAACAGGAATTGTGCCCGCTCTCTGTGTCCTGGTATTCTCTGTTTTGTTGGTTCTTCATTCATTATGTGCAGTCAAATAACAAGGCAAGTTAATTAATTAACTATCTGTAGAGAGTAATTATAGCAGTGAACAGGAAAAAGAACTAGAAAGGTGTATTTTTTTATTCTTTAACTACTGCTTTGCACCGCTTACCATTCCTCTACTAAACATTTTTATTTTCTGTTTTATCTTCAAGTGTAATGTTTCTGCAGAAAATGTTTTTGGTTTGCCTTATGCATAGTGGTTATTATCCACCTGACTCTTTCCTGCCTGAGCAGGGAGATGCCAGAAACATGTTTGAATCTATAAAGTTTTTCCTACAAAAGCCTTCACTCTTATTTGTAACCAGGCCCAGGAGCTTTTGTTTTTGAGTGTCTCTTGGACACACCTTTTTTACTTTGGGTTGGCTAGGTTTTAATTTATTTCCTATGCTTGAATATTTTATAGATTACATCAGATTGAATCACAGACTTAATTAGGCTGGAATAAAGTTCTGAGATTACCACAGAGTCCCCCCCATGGCTAAACACCCCATGTCAATGAAACCAAGGCACCGAGTGCCGCATCCAGTCTTTCCTTCAGCATTCCCTGGGACAGTAACTCCAACACCTCCACGGGCAGCCCATTCCCATATCTGATCACCTTCTTTGTGAAAAAATTCTTCCTAGTTTCCAACCTAAATTTCCCCTTCCACAGCTGAGCACGATATCCGTCATGCTGATTTTCTGTCAAATGATCAATTCTGCTTTTGGAAAGTATTTGAGTAACAAGAACAATAGATTTCTCATGCAGAATGAAAAAAAAAGAGGAAAATAAACTGAATTTCTGACACCTTCAGATATGGTTTTGAAGAAGCAAGCCTGGCGAAATACATAGGGAGCAGTAGATTGTTTGAGCATCAATCTCAGGGAGCCGCTGAGACAGACACCTAGCAAAGAGTATAAACCCAAGGGAGTGCCAGGGACTGTTCATCCCTTGGTGATTTATATTTCAGAAATGAATATTCTATCTCTGCTTGGCATCTTTAGTCAATTCAGTGCAAATAGCCCATGAACATGAGTATGAAAGACTGTATATATCTGCATAAAGCCTTACGAAAATGTGCCCTGCTCATTTTTTTGTAATAATAATACAGTTTATGCCTTTAACAGAATAGAGAAAAATATTCTTTATGTATCTTTAATGTGCCTTCCATTTTAATGTTGTTGCACTAACAAATGCTAGCAATCCTTCTTCCTGGAAAAATGATAGACAATCCTATGCAAACCTTTATTCTCTGTCTTTGGATCTTTCTGGCATTTGGGTTAACAAACAGGGCCATTTCTTAGCCTTGTACTTTATTTTCATAAACTGTTACTTTTTCATTGATTATTATATTATTTTAACCTAATGTACCCTTATCATCAACAGCAAGTGTCAATAATTCCTCTGTCGCTTTGGACTTGGAGACCCCAGTGCCAGGATTTGTAGTCACCAACTGAGTGATTTCTCCTGGCTTCAGCTCCTCAGGTCCCCAGAATGTGTTGTCACAACTGTGCCCTGAAAAATTATTTGGAGCACCCCATGGCAATGATTTCATAGGAATGATGTTTGATAGAGGTCTTCCTTGTTTACAAAGATGAGGGAATCATCACAAGATAAAATACAATTTAGGTGTGGGGTGCAAAGGCTTCTCTCTTATCTGTTTTACTGATCTGGGGAAGGGTGGAGAGATGTTTCTTATTAAGTTTCTATTGTGTTTTGTTTATTTCCCTCTGGACCAAGGTGATTGTTAGCCTGATTACAGTTCCATGATCTGGATTTTAGAGTTTATATCTCCCCTCCATACCACCAGCCTCTTCAGAGTTTATCCTTCCACATGTGCACGCCCCGCAACCCCTGGGGCTGACACCAGAAAATCCCGTTGTTGCTGAAGTTCAGTTTCCAAATAAAAGATCAGCTCATGCTGCAAGGCCAGAAAAGTCCATCTCCCTCTTTCCTCAGGCTGCAGAGAGGCCATGAAAGTGATAGGAAGGAAATATTGTCCCTCAGCTCTGTCAGCTGTGACAAGGGAGGGCTTGCTGATGGTTTGACAGGTCTTGCAGGAGCTGATAGATTTGATGCAGGTCAGTTCCCAGCTCAGGCTTCAGAGTTCTCCAGACACCAACACTGCTTGATGGAGGAGCCTGAAAGAATTCAGCTCAAAAAGAAATCAACCAGAACAACTTTTCAACCTAAAGGGAAAAAAAAAAAATAATTAAAAAAGGTAAATATTGAGAGCGCTCTCTGGAATGCACTTGATTATTTCAGAAATATGAAGGAATGATAACACTAATTTAGCTTCTGCTTTTCAAAGGCAATTCAAAATTATGCTGCAATTTGGAGGGTAGATTTATTAGGTAAATTGAAAAGTGAGGAAAGTTTAACATGTATTAAACAGGGGGAAGTCTTTATCAACTCCTTCAAAACTGAGGACAAATCTGTAAGTTTTGCCTGGGTAATTAATAATCATTCTTTTTAGCCATTATGGAAAAGTGAGTTTAAGGCAGTGAATACAGTGAATTTGAAATTGGGTGTTGAACAAAGCAGATGAATCAGTCCTTGTAGTCTAACCCTAGAATTCAGATTGTTACAATGCTACACAGAGGGTCCAGCTGCAGGGAGCTTTTGTTGGATACATTTTCTTTAAATTGTAATCCTATATGAACTCCCAGCAAACTGTAACGAGAGTAGATTCAATCATCAATTATTTGGGAAAAAAATACACCCTTTATTGGTTGTCTGCAGGTCATTATTTTGTCAAAACGAGCAGACATGAAGGAAAGGGGGTAATTTTGATGCCAGCATTGTGGTAGTGCTGCAGCCTGTCTTGCTGTGCGTGGCTGTGAGCTGAAGAGGTTAACATGAGAAACAAATTACTGTGCTTTTCTGTGCTCTTCATTAATGATGTACTTCAGCAGAAAAAGAAAGCCACAACAAGTGGGAATGGTACCAGCTTTGCAGGCTGGATTGGTATTCTGCTGTGCACGCTGCTTTTTACTCACTGGCAGCAAGAGGGCTTGTTTTTTCCAATTTTTGGTGGTAAAGGGTCAGGAAACAGCATTAACTAAGGCAAGTGATTAGAGAGAATTAAATTGGAAACTTTTCTCTGTCCAGCAGAAATCAGCACGAAAACTTTCTTTGCTCAAGAGTGATTTATCATTTCTTCTTCTCCCCCAACACCACGATGATAAAACCCAAGTGCCACGTGCACAGAGGATCTAATTTGATCCTCAAAGTTGTTGCTTTTTATTCAGGTAGGGAAATGTTTCTTAAAGCATATTTTGAGGCGTTTCAAGTGTTCATTTTCTTATGTACAATAAGCCATGCTCTAACCCTTATAAGTTTTAAGGAGTGATGTAATATATTTCATCATTCCTTGTATATCTAAACAAAATTATATTTTTTTCTGACATCTGTATTGTCCAACAACTCAGCATTCTAAAGACTATTTGGGCAATTTGGCAGCAGATACAGAAGAATAACAGCATCGGCTTTCTTAATACTATACTGTTTCTTTTCCTCTCTTCAGCTTGCCAAGACTGGCACAAAATTTTGTTTTTTCTGTCCTCCTGACAGTTGACATTAGACACTTTCAAGTTTCCATTGTCCCAGATCTTCTTTAATAGAGGTGTTTTTAGAGAAAAACTCCAGGAAGTTTCATCTTTTCTTTTTTCTGTCAATGTCAGTATTTTGTTCTTCTCTTTAAGGTGTAAAATGCACAGGTGATTTACACTGGCTTTTCCAAACTTTACTGTTCTTGTATAATGAATGGCAAGGTTATTGGGAAATATTGAATTAATGGCAATGAAACCTTTTGAAGTCTTTATATAGCAGGTTTTATTAAGGTGCAAATTTCACCTTTATGAATTACAAAATTTTGATTTCTCTGTTTTCTAGGAAAATACTGTTAATGGAATTACCTTTTCTGATTTAATTTCCATGTTTACATTCTTTGGGTCATGGGAGCAAGGGTATTTTTAGCTTTTTCCTCTATTAGGTTTTAGGTTTAGTATGTGCTGAGGTAGACAAGTAATAACCAGATCAGGTCTTCCAAAATTCAGTATTAAAAAACTTTTGTGTTTGTTTCTTTTGACTACACTCTCTACCTTTTAAAATTACTTTATTGGCACCCACCACCTACACACATGCCCCAAATGCACCTTTTACAAAATCAAAGCATACAGTGATGGAAGAAGTAATTAATCCTGTCAGTCTTAACACTTTCAAGAACACAAAATTATAAAGAACTTTTTTGCCAGCAAATAGAGTCTTTTTCAGTAACCATGAGAACTAGAACTCTGCAGTATTCCCCTTAAGGCCTTTAGGGGTGTCCACTCTGGGCAAAGAATAGATAAATAATAATATTTGTTGTTCTTTTAGAAAAAACCCACTTTTTCTTTGTTTGTTTGTTGTTCAGAAGAGTCCTTAAAACATTTGTTTCCCTAGTGATTTTGCAAGTTAAAATTTTCATTTATGAAAACTAAAACAAAATTTTTTTAACAGGATTTTAGGGAGGAATTTTTATACCATGACTGGGGAAAGAAAACCCCAGATTTTCAATTAATGATGAATACTTGTTTAGAAAAAATGACCTGTCAACTTTCTTTGAATTATAGGGGTGCTTTTTACAGAGGCACATTGCTGCAAAAACATCCATGTACTTTCAGAATTTACATCTATATGTTACTGAAGATGCCATTCCCTCATCACTTTTTCTGTGTAATTGATCAGAACTTGAAATTTGAAGAGATTATTTTATCAAAACCTGGTCAAAGAAAAAGTTTTACAGCCTGTGTGCTGCATATGACTGTGTAAAACAAAAACATTGGTGCGTTCTTTAGAAAATAAGATTTTACCAGGTTGTCTTTTAATACTTTTTGTCACAGATTGGTTTTAAAAATGCAGAACTTTTTTGCTGCTTTATAAATACATTGCTCTTAAAAATTCAAAGCTGAGGAACTTGGCCTCCTAACTTCTGTTTAATCACCAAATATAACCTACAGTGGATTCTGTAAAAAAAATATTTCCAAGCAGTGCCCATGGATGCCCAAGCTCACAGCAGACGTGATTGCTGCCAGTGGAAATGGGCATTTTTACTTTTTACTATTTATACTTTGCTTTCACATTGTGTTGCTTACCAAGGGGTTCCTAAACACCTCACAGGCACAAATATATAAAGGTAAATAGAGAGGGGAGTTAGTCAATGCTGAGTTCCATTTAAATGGTTTTCATCTCTTAAAGTTAGAACCAAGTGGTAAAATAAATTTAGCAGGGTCCTTCTGGGGTATTACATCTTGCAATTAAACTGTGGTTTTGGTTAAGACTTGCAAATACAATTGATTTTCTTTTACCAGCACATATTAATGACTTTCCTATTAAATTGCATTTATTAATAAGCCAGTTGACACATTTCTAATAAGAATTTGCATCTTTTAGCCATAAGTTATCCTCGCTGTGCCTAAACAAACTAACTCTAAATGGGAAAAGCACTACAAGTTTCAGAAGAGAATGCTGAACCCAAATTTGCTCCATTTCCCCCTCTGTCTCTTGAGACCCTTAATGACTGCTCTCAGGCACTTAAACATTTTTTTCTTTCACTGTTTTTCCCTATTTAAAGAAATAAATCACCTTGCACAGCCTATACAGACATGCCATTTAAACTTGGGATTATTTTTTTCCTTATCTAACATTTTAGAATTTAATTAAATTATCTACTGGGTGCTTTCCCGAGAAAATGAAATTCTGGGAAGGCTTCCAGTTCTCATCACCTCTTACTTGTGGTGGCTACCACTGCTGAGAAGAAGGATGACATTACTGATTTTGTGCCCGTTTTGGCAAGCTTCCATTAGTTCTAATGTAGTCATGAGATTGTTGTGGATTCATAAGCTGGTTTTTACTTCTTGTTGTAGCCTTTTGGTCTTGGAGCCTGTTTCCTTCTTCCCTTCCTTCTTTCCCTCCCTCTCCTCCTTCCTTTATGTCAGGTAAATTCAAATTATAGCTATTATGATACTTAACCTGTGCTTTTCTGCTGACTGTGTCTATTAAACAGTTTCGTTCAAAACTGTCACAAATCCCTCTGCAGTAAAATTGACACATTTCCCCATTATGGAAATAATTTTTTGCAGATTACTTTATCTAAGGATATGAATATACCAGAGTTGACATGTTTTCTTTGACAATCTGACTCTGTGATGCAAGTTTTCATTCGTGAGGTGCAGGTGTAAACAAAATTAGTCAAATTATGTATTTTTTTTTCTCCAGGTAGTCAGTACAAACGCTTTCTTCTTCAGGAACTCCTGTTTTCCAGAAGTGATAATACTTTTGTGAGTTTAGTTTGATTCATAATGCCTGTGTCCTCAACCCATATTTGTTGTTAATGGAAAAAAAACCACAGTACAATGGTGCCTTCCTTATAAGTACTGGTTTTGTCATGTAAATATTATCAGATAGTGTGGAAGATACAGAGAAATGGGTTTTGTTATGAGCTTGCTGAATTTCTGCAGTAAACCTGAATTTTGATTTCATATTTTTCATTTTAAAATCTTGTTACTGGAATATACAGAACTAATTTTGGAAGCGAAGTTTTAGCCTGATTCTTTTCCAGTGTGTTCTGCATGACTTCCACATCTTCTGCATAAGAATGAGGGACATGAAAAAAATTCTTAGCCAATAAGGTGTCATTTTTTTTTTTTTGTGACTTGAGAGCTCTTAGGGACAGATATCATGCATGATTTCAAATGTATACAGAGTTTTAGAGAAACTTAGCTACAAAGATACAAATATTTTGATGGAAAACGTAATAGATTTCAGAGAAAGCTTTTCCATTATATCCACTGCAGCAAGATAAAACATCATGTTATTTTAGAGAATTTGGGAAATTTTATTATTCAAAAATATCAAATTTTGAGACACTGCTTTGTTGATCCATTTTAATCTCTTTTTAAAATCAGTTCAATGATTTGGATATGAGTGCTCTATGCTGCTATTGTGCAGAAACTGCAGCATCAGGAAAGGTATCAGAGAGGTGGAATCTGTGGTTAGAGGTGGAGGTTTCCTTCCAAAACCAGATCTGAATCACTAAGGTGATAAAGAAGCTGAAACACAAAGTATTAAAGCTATCATAAAAATCAAGTCCACTGTACTTTGATCTGGTGTGCCGAGAAATAAAAGAAGAGATTTAAGGCTTTTGGGTAAATGTGATTGCACTTTATCACCTGCTGCTCCTAAAGACAGAGTTCAACAGGTAATTAACACTTAGCAGTAACACAACATGAGCTTTTGGAACTGTGTTTGGGTGGTAGGAGCTGAGTTAACACAGAAGTGATAAATGAGTGGATTGCAGTTAGTTTGAAAGTCTGACAATAAATTTGTCTCTTTAAATTTTCTCAAATATGCTTGAGCATGAAGTTCACCCACCTAGTAATAATATGTATATAAGAAGAATAAGGTAAATTAAACTTTTCTTTTTTCCCCCAGCTACTCATCCAAGTAGCCTTATTTTGGTGCTACAGTGGCTATAAACTTGCATAGAGTAAAGTAAGATCTGTCTCCTCATCTTAGCAGAGAGCTTCTGTTTCCCTCTTCAGATTTGTCATCATGTCAAGAACTCTCTTAATATTTAGAGAAGTCTTCATTTCATACATCACCAAAAATTTTTGCCCCAAATGTATCACAGGTCTGTAGTGCTATACAAAAGAGACAAAACAAACAAACAATAACACAAAAAACCTAAACAACAGAAATAGTGCAGATAAACAGTGCATTTGTGCATTTTTTTATGTTACTCTTTTTATTGTCAGGTGGAGTACAGATCTCCAAAAATGAAATATAAATTACTTCCTAAACCCACAGTGTACAAAGAACATCCTGGAGATAATCTCATGAATAAAGGTGATTCATGTACATTTTTGTTACACCCTTAGGAAAATGCATTGCACAGGCATCCTTCTAGAAGGAAAAGTGCAGCACTGCTTAATGAGACTTTTGAATATACAGACACAGCATTAAAATAAAATAGAAAGACTGTTAGCATTCCCTGCTTTACTTCAGAGACAGAATAATGGTACACTTTAAGCCATCATCAAATGCACATTTTCTGCTTGGCAGCTGGAGATATCAGACTGTGTAGAGCTGGTGAGGTGCACTTGGGAGTGATTTGTGTGGATGTGGCAGCCAGCTTCACAGCCAAGGGGGTTTGTGGATGGAAAAAGAGGGAGCTGGGGGCAGGACCAAAAGCCTGGTGAACAGGAAGGCAGGGGGAGGTGGAGGGGTTTCTTAGCAAATTAACAAAAAGAAGATGAAAGTGCAATGATAAAATTGTTACCCCATCAAGAGGTGGTGCAAAAAGAGTGGTTTAAAACTTGGTTGCTGTTCCTGGAAGTTAAAAGAAAAAAAACCTCTCGTGATGTGATTTCTTTAGATATTTGTAGTAACAAATGGAACTGTTAACATTACAGAGTCAAATTACTGTTCTTGTTTGTGGAACTGAATTATGCCATATAATTGTGTTTTGTTTTGCCTATGTTTTTGAACAAGAGTTAAGTGCATAGAAAAAATATCTATTGTCCTGGCAGCAGAGTAGATGATATCCTTATCTTGAAAAATCCTTGTGAAACCTAACTTGCTTTCTCCTTAAGAGTCCTCTGGGTTTTTCAGTAACTCTCATATTTGTAAATTTTCTGCCCTTTGGAGGACATATAAAACATTTTTCAGAGGACAGTTATGGGAGAATGTTTCCTGGTCACTGTTCTCAGTCACAGCTGGGCACAGTTATGTGAAATAATGCTCAGCCTCTGGACAACTCCAGATGTTTCTCTGCGATGGCAAATTACCTATCATTATGGATGCCTCTCTCTTAAAATTGCTGTGGGAATACTTTTATTTGTGGCATTACACAAGTATTGGTTATAATGTGCAAGTTGAAGTGTGATATTGGCACAGATTAAAGTTTGTCACTGACGTTGTGCCAGGGTTGCTTTTGTTCCTGTTTTCCATACACTATAGCCACACTACATTAAGCAGTTCCTCGCTTTGCAAATGGTACAAGGTGAGGATAAAGCATATCTGTTCCAGTTTCTACAAAACTTGAATATTTACACCCGGTGAAAACTGTTGATAGCTTCAGCAAACAGAATTTAATACATTATTAATTTGCTGTAATTAACTGGCTACCAGCCAGTGATGAAAGCAAGAGATCAGACGGCATGTCAAAATTTTGCTTTATTTCAGTTAATAACTTTGGTAAACAAGCATTTTATACATCACTTTAGGACTCAAAATATTTTTCCTTACTTTTTGGTGCTTTACAGCCTAACAGGAGATTCATGAGGTTGCTTCCTTTCTCTAAAAAATAGGAGTTGTTCTTAGCCCTGCTTTCTGTGTTCTTCCAAAGTCTGATATGTAACTGTTGATGTAATTGCATTCCTTTACTCTCTGAATGTGTAATGCCTTTAAAGTTTCTGATGGGAAATACTGGAGCTGGATTAAATTGTTGAGTGTATCATCACTTACTCTTAGTATGCCAATCTTCTGACTGGCACCAAAAATTGGTACTGGAAAGCAAAGTTCTAGAGATAAGGGATGAAATAAAGCAGTATGGAATTGTCATTATCTGCTCATGACCCTGAGCTGTGTGGTTTTGTCTCTGAAGCAGGAGATCACTGCATTTATGTTATGATGTGTATTAGGGTGTTTTCTGGAAGCTGAAGGGATGAAGTGCTTTGAGGAGTTGATAGTGACAAAAATTTGTTTACTGTAGGATAGGATAGAGACCTGTCCTTACCAGCTGAGAAAGAGGAATATTCCCAAACTTCACCCACAGTGGGTGACTTGAGATAAGGACACATGTGCCTTGCAACTCAGTGTCATCTCCCGTGCCAGGTGCCTCTGTCCCTTTGCTTAGGTAGACCTTCAGCAGCAGAGCTCTCTGATCTGCCTGCTAGCCCTTGTAGCCCTTTCTACAGCTGCAGTAAGAATAAGAGATGTTGAATTGTCCTTTTTTTCTTCCTCTTGTCATACCCTCTCTATTGAATGTCTGGGGTAATGCGTGCCTGCCTTCCTTGGCTGCTAAGGAATCCCTCCTGTGGGAAATCTTGTTTTGATTATGCAGTAACTTCTTAAAGCAAGCAGCATGCAAACTAACCCCCTCCCCACTTTCCCTAAAACCTGAAAGTTGTTAACAAGGTATTGCTCAGCAAGTCATCTCATCCATACATGTTACTGGAGGACAAAATATTCTCTGGAGCCTCCTTCCCATCGGTTTGTATTTCCACAAAATTTCCTAAAAAGAAAATGAGACTTCAGTTGCAGAAGAAAAAGCAAATCAGCTTTGATGCAATGTCTGGGATTTTTTTTTTTGTTTTAATTATGTATTGTCATGGAAAAATGAACTGTCCTAATGATACTCAGGCATCCTAAATGCAAAACCAGCCCCACATTTCATCTCAATTATGCCAATTTTGTTTTCAGTATCCCTGTCTGAACTCTCTAATAGAGTTTTTGGAAATCCCAGGTCAGGCAGGCTGCAGAAAGCACAGGAATAATTGTGATTATGTCTGATGAACCCTTTACAGAGTGCCTGTAAGGAAGTCCTACCCTGGCCTACCAAGGTTTCAGCATACACACAATTCCAGTATTAGCAGATTGACTTCCCAACAAGATAATTTTCTTCCAAACTTCTGCCTATTTTGTCTGAATTAAAATCCATTTAATATTGAAATATTAGAATATGAGAATACTCTGGAAGTCTGAGCTTTTGTTTTAGCTTCAGATCACTAAAGGAGTGACCTTGAAAAGAAATAAATCTGCCTAATCTGTTCTCCTCAGTATTCCATAAATATGTGGAGGAATAAAATGTCTGTCAGAGATATGAGATTCTACCAGCAATATTAAATGCACAGAGAAAGCCAGCAAGGAGGTTTTCAGCTTTGTTTTTGCTGCTTCCTTTGCTTTTTGAGGGAATGAATGGACTGGTTTTAACCTTGATCTGTTCTGCAGGATGGTTCAGAGTTGGATCTTAGTGATGTTTAAATTCCTTTTGTTTGATAGCCTTGCACAATGCCTACCTAAATTATTTTTTTAATGGCTAATAAAAGAGTAGTATTTGTAAGATTTAAGCATTGTTTTTACTCTGATGTAGATTTTAAATGATTAATGCTACTTTAACTGGATCTCTGCATCACGGTATGAATACAGAATGAGTGAGGAGGTGAATTTAAAGTTAACATCTATGCTGCATTTACAAGGTAGATTAACCCAAGCTAGGCAAGATGCTTCTGGGTCAGAGTAAGAGCTGCGAGCCATGAGCTCTGTTGATTGCTGCTGAGCAGGTGAGGAGGATCTGGCTGCTGCCTGTCCTTCCCGTCCTGTCCCACAGCTGGCAGGTTCTTTCCCAAGAGTGGGGTTGAGGGAACAGTGACAATTCTGCTCCAGAGCCATGGTGGCATTTAGGTAAACCAAGGGACATTTCAGTTTTTATGTGAGACAATGAGCCATGGCACCTGAGAGGGCTGATTGACAGTCCTTGCAGGATTTAGCTGCAACAAGGTAAGAAATTAAGTTCTGCATCCTCTTCATTTGTTTGAACTCTCTGGTTGGGATGGGACAGCAACGTCTCAGCTGCTGCAATTTAATCAGGCACGAGTCATGAACCAGAAACACAGAGCTCTGATTCGTGGTTCTCACCTGGCAATTAGGGAAGTGGGGCTCATTTACATTCTGGTTAATTCACCCAGCCTTCCTGTTTGACACCCTTGGATGGATTTGCCCCAGATCCACAGTACCACGTTGCTGGCTCAGGGAGCAGTAGCTCCCTCATGAAGCAAAACTTGCCAGCCCATCATTCATGCCAGACTCCAGTCCAGCGGGAGAGAGGGATGCAGCTTGTACCAGCTGCAGTGGGTCAGGAGCAGGCACACAGTGGGAAGGGGGGCAGTGTCTGTATCCCATGGTTTTGGATGCTCTGGGTTCTCCTGGAGTTTGTGGTTTTGTGGGTGATCAATCATACAGCCATTTACAGTGAAAGGACCTCTAAAATCATTGAGTCCAACCAGAACCCAGTGCTGCCATGTTCACCTCTCAATCCCATCCCCAGGCACCCCATCTGCACTTCTGTTAAATGCCTGCAGGGATGGTGATTCCAACACTGCCCAGGGCAGCCTGTTCCAATGCTGATCACCCTCCAGGGAAGACATTTCTCTCAATACCTAATCTGAACATCCCCTAGTGCACTTGAGGCCATTTCCTCAGTGACCAGGCCACTTTCAACTGTGACTAGGTTATTGACTGCCTGCCAGGGTTGAGTGAGACCTGTTTCAGAGGAGCAGGCCAATGGAGAATCCTTAAAGAATGATCTTCTAGCTGTTGACTAGGATGACTTAAACTGACAAAATGTTTTTTCTTATTCTCTACATGCATGCTGAGTATGTCTGAAAAAAAGATTTATTTAGAAATTCAATGTTTGGGGGTTTTTTTTCTCAATTATTTTATTTGTATTGTACAAAGACAATATAAAGATTGAGGTGCTGTAAATTTCATATCACATGGTTCTGAGATTGAATTTCTCTTCTGTATCATACAAACTTTTTTTTTTTGAGTGTGAGTAGATGGGTTCTTGACATGGCATTAAGGAAATGTCAAAGTAGACATCTATTCCTAGTCTATAAGTCATTATTTAACAACTTCAAAGGTTTGACAACTACAAAGAAATGAAGCACAAACACCTTGGTATTGATTTTGTCTTTTGCTTTGTATCTACTCCATTAAATTCTATTGGCATTGACAACTGCTGAACTCTTCTTCAAAATTCTGTGAGCTTTCAGTCTTTAAGGACAGCTTTATTTCATTTTCCACACCTTTTTCTTTCTAAAATCTCTCTGCCATTAAACTATTACTGCAATCACAAGAAGAACTCTTTGAAATGAAAACTCTTGAAGGTTTTCCTTATGTAGATAAGGAAAGATAATGGTATGGTAACGTGTCATTGTTGAGTTTAAGGGTGCTTGCTATCAATGAATATTGGGTATTAGATTTAGTTACCCAATGTAAGGACTAATCATTTGTCACAAATGTCTGGTTGCATGTAAAATAGATGCTGTAAAGAATAGTTGCTTAAAAAAGGTGTTTTCAACTGTATTTCAAGTGCATATAATAATACAAGTTGGGAGGGGAAGAAAAGTTATACTTAACTAGAAATCATTACAGTGGTTTATAGATTGTTAGCTGGGATTATACTTAGTTTTAAAATGAAGAATAAATAAATATGAGTAAGAAAGTATTACTTTCAGAAATATCACCTCACAGTGGAGGACAAATGACCATCAAAAATCAGCAAAGGCCTTTTGGTACGCGCTGTGTTCCAGAGCAAAGTGAATGTACCAGAGGCCTTTTGGTACACTCACTTTGCTCTGAGTCTCCTCCACAATTTGCAGTGTCTGAATCTGTAGACAGAGCTGTTTTTTTACTGCCTAAGGTCCTACTGCATGAAATATCAGGGCTCTTTTGCACTGACCAGCTTTTCATTTTGTAGTATGAATATCAAAGTGTGCGATGCTCTGTGCTGTGGCTGGAGTCAGAGGACACAAAATGTGCCAAGCTGGTTTTGAGAGATTCTCTTGGGTGATGGGAGGCAATTGCCTCTGATGTTGGCTGTGCTGTGTCCTGAGAGCAGAGCTGGGAATAAATTGTCTGGAAAAAAGAAATGGGCAGAGGTTTTGCTTTGTGAACAGCTGGGTTGTTCCTTCCAGAGGAGAGTCTGGGATAAAAGTAACAAGCAGTGTGAGAGACCGGGGTGATTCAGTGCTCAGTGTCACTTCTGGACATGTTTTATGTTCGGTGCAGATGTCCCTTCAGGGAAGTCAACAAATAATTTTAATGTGGAGGAACTCAGAGTGCTGCAAAGTATTGATAAAACAAGCATAAACTGTGGGCAGTCTGGAAGCTGTGGTTGTATTTTATTTCTTGTTTTAGGAGAAACTAGAGATGGTTTTGCACTAACCATCTATCTCATATATGCATGTTATTTCACAAACCTTGACGTCTATAAACAGGAAACCCCACAACATTTTTACTGAGCTGTTCTCACACTGTCCACTTTTGGAATAAGGAATATGGTGCATATCAACTAGGAAAACCAGAGATTTTGAGAGGGAAAGAGAGATGATATGTATGTTAAGGTGAGCAAAAGTAATATTTCTTCTTGGGTGGTGAGAAGAAAAGAAATAGCAGGAGGTGATATTTTCAGATTATATTTTAGCTGCCAAGTTCAAGAACTGTGTCTGATTTTAATTTTCCCAGCTCTGGAGGTACTTCAAATCATCTTTCTCTAGTTTCATGAATCCAGAACTGCCTTTGCTTCCATTTTTCACATTTAATTTCATATCAACTGGAACATATTAGGAAGGGATAAGCCTATATTTTGGAAAGGTTAGGATGAGAAGAAAGAAATTAGAACTTTTAAAACTAAGTTTGATCTGATCAAAAATTATAATTGAAGTTTTTGATTTGTTTGCAGATGAAACGGTATTAAACAGAGACTTGCTTACAGCTATAGTTTCAAAATGCCTTCCTAGTTTCTTTTGGGTCAAGATTTAAGTGTTCCCTTTGAATTTTATCTGTTTATTTTATGAAGCAAAGTTGGAGTCACCAAGAAAATACTGTAGAATGGTACAGTAAGCTGTGTTTTGAATTACAGAATAATTTTTAAAGGGGTTGTTTTTCTGATAGTAATATTTATGTACAATAGGAAACACTTGAATTTCAGCCAAGCACTGACTGTATTTCAACACTTGCCAGCTGTAGGGAATGTAAGCATTTTCATTTCTGTTTTAGGTGAAGTTTCAGTTACTGTGGATAAAAAAAGCAATCTTTTTTTCAAACTGTGTTTTACCTGCATTCCAGCCAGAATGAAACAAAAGTAGTGGAATGAACTCTATAATGAATCTTTTATATACCTACCTACATATTTAAAACACTGTGAATGAAAAGAAGACCTTATTTATCATTTATATGGAAATGATCATAATTCTCCAGTTCCTTGATCTTTTCCAGATAATAATCTGTAAGGGCTCAGTGGATTCCTTAGCAGACATTTCTGAGAGTAAACTTGTTCTGTATATTGTCAGAAAGTCTTTGAAATGTTTCTAATAGTTTAAGACATAAACATTTCTGTGTGCATTTTATTGCATCAAATTTAGTAAGACAAAGAGTTTTAAATCTAACTGAAGCCATTGGCTTATCTCAGATTTTTTTTTAAATTTATTTCTGAATAGAGCAGCTAGCTAACAGAATCAAGTTGCTAGTATTGGCAGCTATATGGAGAGTGTAATTTGATTCAGGGATTTTTTTAATATTTTAGAGGAGAATATGATAATCTTTCCTTATTTTGCCTATTATTTTAATAATTTTAATAATATTTGTCACCTTATCAAATACTGAACTTCAGTTTAGTAATTGATAAGGTGACAAAATCTAGTTTGGATATGGTCATGAAGAAGCAGCTGAATCATTCTGCCTCATTCTTGTGTCCTTTAAGAAGGTGCCATTGTTTGGATTTCCAGAAAGGAGGGAACTATAAGCTGAGAAGCAAAAGTTTTTTCAGCTGTCAAATTGAAACCTATACCTAAATTCTCTTAGGCCAGATTTAGAATAATTTCGATTGAAAAAGATCACCAGGTCCAAGTAAATCTAACACTGTCAAGTCCACTGCTAAACCTCATCCCTAAAAACATCACTTGAGAAATATCAATGTGGAGGTACAAAGGCAGATCATCTTGAAAAATGTAGCAGCGTTTAAAATTACAAATATAAGACCTAAAAGTGATTTTGTGTTTTCAGATGGTTGATTTGAAACTAACCTGTAAGAATCACATGCTTTCTCCTGGCCAGATGAGAGTTGTTGTCAAGCTGATGGACAGATTAAGGGCTGCTTGTTTTGGGAGGCAGGAAGGAAGAACCTAACTCTAAGTTTTTAGGGGAGCTGATTTAGCTTTGCTCCCAATAGCTTGGCTAGAAAGGCAATTTTGTGTTCATCTGGCTGAGTTACTGCTTTCTACTTACACCTGAAACTCCTGCCTGCCTCTCATTCTGCTGCAAAGATGCAGAGTTTACTTGCAAGCAATGAGCAACGTGAAATTGGCTCTTAAAGCAATTTTGCTCTGGCATTTACTTTTTAGGGACCTGGGGGACAGATACTCATACATGTCACAGCACCTAGAAAGTGGTTTGCTAGTTCACACACCACTTGATAGACTGCCTCATCAACAGGAACTTCTGCTGCTGTTTCTCTAATGAGAAACATCATCTCTTCTTAGACCCAAAATCCAAACTTGTTTCAGTTCCTTTAAAACATGTAGCTTTGCACTTGCTTCTCTATCATACAATGTTCACAATCAAAGAAGTGCTTTTTTCAAACTAAACAATTTCATTCTAATTGCCTGGGAATATTTTCTGCTTATGGAGTCTGAAAGAATAGCATTTAATGTTACTCTGCTTTTTTTTGGCATCACAGGTTTTGTTGGTTTTGTTTTGGTGTTTTTTTTTTTATACTAGACTCAGCTGCCTGTAAGAATTAACAAAGGAATAGTCTTATTTAAGCTGCTCAAAATATCAGCCCCAATTTTAACATTCAAAAGCTTCCTTCAGTTTTCTAGTACAGAAGGCAACCTAATAGCATTACAGAAGAGTCAATAAATCCAGGCTGGGGAGCTAAAGGGACATTCAATTTCTAAGTCAAGGGGCTTTAACAGTGAATGCCCTTCTAGGAGGTCCCACTTCACTAAATTGACAGAACTCAAGCACAAGTTTCTCTGCAGACAATCACACAACAGAGAAAATGTCCCTCAAGTACCCTTTTCCCAGTCATTTAAAGGTCAGAACTAACTCCTTTGGTTTCATTTGAAAGCCCACAGGTGTGGTAAGCAGCTTAGGTTACGAAGCTAATGACTGATAAATTTGACTCTGCATGGCAGAAGGAATAGAGAGATTTCTCAAACAAGCTTCAGTTTGTTATCTCTATTGCTAGCCCTGCTATTTTGACCTGCAGTAATTATGTGACAGCCGTCCAGATTTGCTAACAGATGTGTGGAAGTGAAGCAACTTCATGCACTTAAGGCTTGGCTACTGAAAGCAGGCAGGGGTGTGGGGAGGATTAGGGGAAGAGATAGCACTTTCTTTCTAGCTATAAATAGGTGTCATACAAAGTTGTGCAACGCAGAAAGTTTTCCTCTCCTCCATCTGGGCTTCTCTGTTTTCTGTCATGGTTGGTTTGCCACAGGGCCACTCATCGTGGTTTTTGTTTCTCAAGTTTTATCTTAAAGGCAAAACAAAAAACAGCCAGTAATTCTTAGAGTAGGGAAAGCATGAAGAAGAGAAAACCTTTCTGCAAAAATGAAGTGATTCCTGGTCCTGAGTCCCCTGGTGAGGCTGCTGGGACACCTGGGGACCTCAGCTCTGCTCGGCCATACAAGCTTGGGAGCTGACCACTTCCACCCTGGCTGTCAGCAGAGCTGGGGGATTTTTTAGAATTTTGGGGAAGGGAAATTCCTCAGGGGCTGGATAGACACACTGTCAAAGGACCAGAGAGGATAGCTGTCAGGAATGGCCCAGCTCTGAGTTTCATTTTGACAGCTGAGAACCTCGGCTCAGCTGTGACGGACCTGCAGGGTCTGGTGGGGAAAGTGTCTGCTGGAAAATCCATCACCAGCTCCAGCAGAGGGATAAATAGGTGGGGAGGGTTCCCCAATTGAAGTGGTAAATCTGCAAAGCCTCTCCCCTCTCTCTGGGTACAGCTGTGCTGTAGAGCCAGTCGGCAAAGTTAAGATCTCACTAAATTTTGCTGAGTTATTGGTAGGCAAAAAGGGTACAATGGAATTTCACCAGGCAGGAAAGTTCACTTTTTAATCAGGGATTGTGATTGGAGAAATCTGTTAAAAGCAGTCTAAGCTAAAGGCAAAAAGAGGCAGAAGTTGCTTGGTGAATGGAAGAAAGCAGAGGAGGAGAAAAGAGCTGGAAGAGGAAGGGTTCAGTGAGCATAAAGGAGAGCTAAGCTGCAGTTAAGGAGGCAGTCTGAGTCCTACTCTCTTGTCTCTTTGTATTTTCCTAAAAATTCCTTCTTTGTCCTTTAAAAGTTGTTAGCCTTGTTTTTTCCAAAGTACTGCATCCCCTAAAATGGGGCGCCACACACTGAATACAGAAACTAATCTTTGTAGTAATTTTCCATTTTGTTAATGCTTTAAGTGATTAACAGACTGCTTTGTTTTCCCAAGACAGTATTTTAAGTTGAATTTATTTGTATTTTAACATGGCTGATTTTTTTTTAATATTAAATCCTTTTGTTGTTGGTAGTGATTGGACATTCGAGATTAAGAAATTGCAATAACAGTGTCACATTTTTCCTAGTTAGTGTCATTGGTTTTTTTTTTTATTGCAATGCAATTTCATTGAGGATACTTGCTTAGAATTGTGACCATCTCAGATGATCAATTACCACAAGTGGTGACTGACCAAATTAACATATAGAAAATCACAATATTGTAAATACACTGAAGTATTCTTATCGTGGGAAGTCTTTAAACATAATCAAATTACTCAGAAGGCAACAGCCAAAAGCACCATAGTAAATTAAAATGTAGCATTAACAAGAAAGTGTACCCCAGAGCTGTCTCTATGGAAAATCAAGCCTCACCAGGGCAACACAAACCACTTTAATTGCTCCTCATATGTTTCAAGCATTCAGATATGACAACCAAATTTTCTTTCACCACAATGTTCCTGAGTGTATAGATGCTTTATCCTTGTCTGAGAAGCATGAGGTTGAAAGGGAATCGACATCTTTACAGCTGCCTTTGCCCAGTGTGAAGGCTTGAGATCCATTATACTGGGCTTTAATACATATATGTGTGTATTTCCTACTTTTTTTATATGCATTTTTTAGACTTTTTTGTTGTTGTTTGCTTGTTTGTTTTTAATGTTCTGATAATTCATTGATTCTGAAAGAGAAATACCACAGAAGAATTTGTTTCCTTCTATTTAATTTATTTAATTCAAAGGCCTATAGTCTATTGGAAATGTTCTGATGATGGAAACATCAGAAGTGCTTGAAGTAATGGCTGGAAATCCCATATGAAGCAGAACACACACAGAGTGGCCTAGCATTCTTATGTTTGCACATAAATTAGATTTTGGTTGAAGATTGTAGTGAAAGTAGAATGATGTGAAAGATAGAAATGAATGTCAGCTGAAGGCAAGGAAATTAATAACTCTTGGTCAGGATCATGGAATAACACAATTTTTCATAAGCTACTCTAAAGCATATATGTGAATATGTGTGCATGAAAAGTTTGTGTGCACTATTTTATTAATGTGCACCAGAAATAGATTAAATGCCAGCACTTAGAAAAGCAAGAGTGTTGTTTTTATAGTGACATTAAAAGTCACTGTAATGACTTTTAGGGATCAGTCAGCCTTTATAAAGATTTGTGTCTCCAGGCTGAGCTGCAGTATTCTTTCTGTTCTATTCCTGAATTAAGGCAGGGGGAAGGTTTCAGCTTTTTTAATTTCCTCTGCTCCTTCCCTTAACATTGTTTGCGCTGATGTACAGCATCTCTGTTTAGGAAAATCCTATCTGCTCTATGTGGTCATGACACTTGTTCCAAGATGATTCATTGGTGCCTTTTCTTGAAGAACATCTCCACATCTCTTTTTTAGCAGTGTAGGCCATCCCGCATTGTCTTTCCTAACAAATTCTGATTTCTGAGGTAACACCAGCCATTTGCTGACCCCCATCCTCAATTCCAAGGACTGGGCTGCTGTCTAGAGCCACGGTGATTACGCGAGGCAGACAAGGTTGGACAGGAATATATTTCCAAGGGAACAATGTGGGTTTGCTGGATAGCAAAGGGTGGGAATTAAAATGAGATCTGGAAGCTTTGAAGAGGGCAGAAGCAGAGCTCATCATCATGCTGCTCATCAGGGGGAGCATGGGTGGCCCTGCAGCTCTTGGCTTCCACCAGGGCTGCCAAACAAAGGCAATGATTGTGATGAGCCCCTTGATGGGATGAGCTGTCCACCAACACCTGTGAACAAGCAGCTGCCACACAGGAAGGCTTTTAGGTAGCCAGTACCTGTGGCACCACTTGAAATTACAATTAGCTGCATTGTTGGGAAGTGCTTCCCAATTCCAAAGGATATCTACTTCCTTTTTTCTACAATTGCTGACATGTGGTTATATAATGTAATTTTTCTGAAATTTGTTTTTGTTTATCAATACATGCTAATCATTAGGTCTGCTTTTGAGGGACTAAGAAAGTTTTTTCTCTGGGTGTTGAACTTGGGTTTGATTTTTCAGTGGCATTGCATCAATTGAGATGTATTTTTTGTTGTTAGCCTGTTTGAATCCTTTCTTTTCTTAGACCATGAAACATTAGCACTTGTGACAATTGTTTCATTTCAGAGAATTAACACATTTAAAATATAATAAGTACATCAATGAACTATAGGCAAGCTATAGGCTTTCTGTTTTTCTCACTGCAATATCTACAAAAGGAGGAAAGGAAGGAAAAGAAAAAGCAGCGTTTTCTTTCTTGCAATGTGTACCCTTTAAATACAAGCCAAAAAGGAAGGTACAGTAGCTGAAATGTCCACAATTCTGGCACTGGAGGGGAAACAGGTGGGTTTGGGAAGCTCTAATGAGGGAGTTTCACAATTAGACCAATTGAATGACAATATGTTTGTTCGGTTTTGAGTTGTTGCTGGCATTTTTCCATTTGATGTTTAGTGGTTTGTTAAGATCTAAAGAATATTCTAGCAAGCAAGCATCTCTCCAGGTAGTGAGATTCTCTTTTAGTGCAGGGAGAACTTGGAGGTGCTGTAAAGCATCTGCATGACCTCCTTGAGTTGGTACCAGAAAGGAACAACTAATGTGAGATGAAGTCTGATCTCATATTTCTTCATCAGCTTCTTAAATTAACTCAGAGCGGTCTCAGAGTTCCCATGCAAATTTTTGTGCATTTTTGAGTGAGGTGTGGCAGGCTCTGTACCTGGGCTGAGCTCAGTGGGACCTTGGAGCTCCTAAGGCCCCCAATGGGTGAGGAGCTGCAAGGAACCATTGAATACAGAGGAAAACTCCTCACTTTGAAACTTAATGAGCGTCAAAAAACATTTTTTTTCCTTACTTGGACAAAGGAAACCTTTTCAAAATCATGTCTGTGAGTTTATGGGTGGGGAAGTAATTTCTATTTTGGTTTTGATTTGATTTGAAGCAAGACAATGAAGGAAATCCTGTGCTGGAACTTTGAATTCATACAGCAGAAATAGTAACAAATGTTCACCCAAGTTCCTTTCTTAAAAACTCCTTGCTTGCTGTCTAGATGTGGGTCTCCCCTTTTAAATTTGAACTTGTTAATCATTTGGAGATAGTAAGTAACAGATTAATCTTTAGAAAATCAGAGGTATTAAATAAAATCATATGATTGTTTCTATAGTAGAAGTCCTACTTTAAAAAATGTGGTGTTTATCCAAACATAATAATGGTGTGGAGCATGCAAAGTTCTTTAAATGAAACTTTTTGTGTTTTAAAGCAAATACAAAGCAGTTTGGATGTTGCTTTTATCTCTGTGCTCTGTCTTTGGGGAAAGAAAGTGGAAAACAAACATGACAGTACCTTAATTCATTGTTTCAGTAAAAGATCAGATACATTCAAAATGCGCATTTGTTTTCCTTCTTTGACTTTATTCAGTGCAATAGGGGAAAAGACCAGCTTTCTGCTAGTAGATGAATGTTGCAAGTACATAATAAACCCAGATCTCTAAACACATCAGTCATGTGTCATCTGAAATATGCATTGTGTCTCACATTGCAATTGCTTCCCCGATATTCATGAAATATTCATGCTGGATATATGCAGTGCGTGCCACACGGATGGATGTGACACGAAGCAGCAACAATAATCAAGGCTTGGGTAGAAGGAGGCCAGAGCAGAAGCAGAACAGCTTCCATCTCACCATTGCATAAGGAAGAAAATGAGTTAGAAATGAAGTGTGAAAGGCTTTACTTCTTACCCCTGTGTGTGCACACAGAACACACAAATACAGGGGCACAGAGGGGCTCTCTCTTCTGTCAGTCAAATCAGTGAAGAGTTCAGTGCCTAGTAAGCTTTTTTTCCCTTACTAAAAGGGGATGATGTGGCTCTCTAATCATGGAGCAATCTTGGTTATTAATGGTGAGTTTAGCTTCTTAAGCTCATGGAGCAATTGGATGTGAAGGTACATCCACACCTTAAGCCCACAATTTGAATTACAGCTCTCTTTTTCCTGTTCACTTAGTCTGTCCTGTTTATTTGGCTTGGAAGCTGAAAAGAGAAATGAGCCTGTGCTGTTTTTTGTCATCACCCATAAATCCTCGAGAGGATGGAGTAATAAATTTCATTTCATAGGTAGATGGTGGAGTTTGTTTTTATTTAAATTATTTTTATATAGCTTCATGCCTAGGTGCCAGGCACATTTGGATGACCTGAAAGAATTTCCAGATGTCAAGGTCTGGTCACATTCTATAGACAAAGCCCAAGGGAGCTCCACTCAGCCCAGAGGGGTTGCAATCTTTGCAGGTGTTTTCAGTTGCGAATTTCTTGTTTTGTTTTAGAAAATGAGAAAATAAATCCTCACACTGAGAAAGGGCTCTGAGTCATAGCATTTTATTATCCATAGTGTTGTTGCCTTCCTTGAGTGTTTAAATATTTTCTCTGGTTTTATCAAGTGATCTAGGAGCTGGAACTCTGAGCTACTTGTGAAGCACTTGAAATGATTACATCCCATTTTAATCCTTTTTGCAGCTAAAATAGTGAAATGGGATAGGATTGGAAATATCTCTAATAGTGACAGCTGATGGGCACCAAACATGATTGCCTTAAAAGAGGCTTTGAAGCCATCAAGGGTGACCTTCCAGAAGAGAAGTGCAACCCTTCCTAAACCAAACTTTGATTGGTGGCACATGGCCTTTTGAATGCCAGGTAACATGGAGGGGACCAAGGTTTTATCTGTCTGCATTGTGCTGTCCTTATCCTCACAGAGCATGTAATGCTAAGTATGGGTTTTTAACAAAGTCTATAATCTAATCCCCAAATCCACATTTAATAAGAATTATTATAGATTTTACCTTGCAGCCATGAATAACAAAATAAGAAATAATAAAATACTTGTGAAGCAGTACTTCAACAAGGGAATATTTTTTTCCAAGAGAAAAGTGTTAGTATGAATTTTTCAGATTTATTTTATTAACCCAGACACTGATTTTCACTCCCACAGTGGACAAAGCAAAAGAGATGTTTGCTCATTTATACCACTGAATTCATAGTAAGGGGCTTCCTTCTATGTGGAGAAAAGTTTTCTAAATGGTGAGTGCTTGTCATTCCTTAACTGACTTAGAGAAGGCATTATTTTGAAAATTACCATGTCAATTTAACTGTGACAGTAACAGAGGCAGGTACCAGCAGTTTCCTTCTGATTATGTTAAAATCTCATCTATTATTTAGTTTGAAACTGACAGCATATATTAAGGCTTAATGAAGGCTTTCAGTAATTTAAAAGATGAGATTTATCTTTGCAGATTTTGGGACGTTTCTGTCATTTATGAGCTCTAGGATTCTAACAAAAGCTAATCTTAGGAGGAGTTTCAGCCAAATTATTTTTACTTTGAAATAAGGAACTTTGAATTTACTAAAAGAAACAAGTTTTTTGAAAATTGCTACCTCTAATCTGGTTTGAAAAGCCACCAAAATGGTGCCATTTTTTATCTTTTCTCCTTTTTTTTTTTCTTTTTTTAAGGAATATATTAAAATAACATTAAAAAGTAATAGAACATCATGAGCAAAAGTTGGAAGTTCAGACCGGTTTATGAAAATGAATCTTCTACATAGACTTCATAGTGCTCATTAAAATTGACTGAATTTAAATGAATATTTCTCCTGGAGTAAGGAGAATTTTTGAATTTCATACTTCTGAAGCATAGCTCAGAGACAAGACAGTTTCCATTTTATTTAAGGTAACACTGGTTCTGTTTGCCTGGTTGGTTTGGGGTTTTCTTAGTAGGATTTGGTTTTTAAAGGAAGAGTTGTACAACTTTTCAGCGTTTGTGACTTTGCATGGCTCTGTCTTCCTCTGAAAATACCCAAAGCTTTTGGCTGATTTCAGTCAAATTTGACAGAGGGCTGCAGGTCCCCAAGGTAATTACGTTTATTTCGATTTCATAAAGACAGTCAGAAAGAAGAATGAGCTTTGAACCATAATAAATTTGCCTCAAGAACTTTTGTTCATGTTTTGGGAGAGCCATTTTAAGGAAAGAGGAAGTAATTATATTGAGAAAAGGAGCGAAATCTATAAGCATATGCAAAATTGATGAAAAATCTTTACACGATAAAGTGAAAATGAAAACCAAACAAAAGCCATAAAGTGTTAGGAAGGCAGGGCTTTTTTCCCCTCATTTTACTGCATTGCCTTATTTTAGCAGAGGAAAGGGAAAAGTTAGTGCAGCTGCCCTAAAACATCATTAACTCATCTTATGAGAGAGATAAGAACTGAGATATAGAAAGGATGACTTTTTTATGAACTGCATTTCTGAACTAAGGCAGCACTTGACAGAAAAATAAATTCCGGTTTTGAAGAGTGTTATCTTTTTTCAAACACTCAGAATTCCATATTTTTTCTAATTGCATACTTTGTATGATGGCAGACATATGTATTAATCTTTAAAATTGAGCAAGAATTATGTTTCGTATTTAATTTTTGCTGTCAGCTGCAGAGAAAAGGAGCCACAAGTGGTTATGAATCTTTAAGTACTTTTTATAAATAAGCAATTTCGAGATTAATATCTGGGAAGAAGTGAAACCTGCATTTATGTTGTACTTCTGCATATATTCCTGGCATTAGCACTTCCTCTTTTTGCACAGCAACACACAGCTGAATTTCAACCTTATAGACACTGATAAATCATCAGAATTGACCTTGCATGATGGGTTAAGTGTGTTGTAATTAATGTGTGGCCAGCATACTACTTTTTTTTTTTTTTTTCCGTTTCCTTTTTTTTTGTTTTTGTGACCAAGCTGAAATTCCTTGGGAGTTTGTGTAGTCTTAAACCTTGGAAACAGCCAAAAGCCATCTGAACATGGTTCTGAGCAGCTATCCCCAAGTGGTGCTTTTTGAGGCAAGGGGGTGGTCCAGGTGACCTCCAAAGGTCAAAGAAATTCTGTGATTCTGTAAAACTTATGTGTTTTTTCCTTCTCTTGTCACAGTTGCATTTTTTGCTATTAGTCAATGAAAGAATCAACCCTTAAGTGCTTGGAATATCTGAGATTTGAAAGGGAAATAGTAGCAGCCAAGAGGAGCTGGGGCTTGTGATGTGGATCGTGTAAGGTCATTTGCTAATCCTGTTGGTAGCAGGGATGGCAACAAATATGGGTTAAATATGCTGAAATATCTGTAGAGTGAATGCAGAAACAATGAGTTTCACTCACGTGGTAAGAAAGTATTTAGGGCAGATATTGCATTGATCTATTTTATCTTATTTACTGTACATTACAAAATTTCAAAGTTCTACGTTTAATTTATTTTGTGAAATCAAAAAGCTGATTAATAATTGAGTTATTCTGTGAAACTTCTGAATGAAAGGGCAGCCCCCTCCCTGAGCAGCCCCTCTCCCAGAAGTGCGAATATCAGCCACTGCTGCTCACAGGTAACCTTCACACCACGCCAAGCTTCAGTGAGATGGCAGTTCTCTTTCCCAAAGGCTCCCTGTGTCTTCTGAGGGATTAGGAGAAATAAAAAGGATATTATCATCTGGTAGGGACCAGTTAGTCCCTGCCTAAGCTGCCTGTGGACAAGCTATTGCCTTCCTTGATCATAGACAGGAGTGGAATAACTACAATTTCAAGAAAGTCAAAATTCTGCCTATAATAGGAAGAAAATATTTTAATTTTATTTTTACTAAGTTAGTTATTTCTAATTATGCAGAACACTGGAAAACTAGCAATTTTTTAGTGAAAGAAATAATACAGAAGTGAGCAAGCGCAGAAGCATAATTCTTATGAGACCCTGTGTTTAATTATGTTTAATTCATAAGCTAAGTGACAGATTTAGTTAAAATCCTGAGAAAATTCAATCTTTAATTACAGTGTGTCCTTTGAGCGGCGAAGGTGTTATAATATATCCTTCAAATAAAACAAAGAGGATAATTCCTTTTTTTTTGAATACAAATATCTGAAGCCAAACTTTATACAGGGCTTGTTTATATAATATGACATTAAAAGGAATGAAAATTAACATATGCCAAGGCTACTTCAAGGTGGCAAGGCAAGCTCTGGCAGCCTAGGAAACACTGATGAGGATTGCCTATGCAACCCTGATTTGTCCCCTGCAGGCAGGGACACTAATTCAGGCTTTAATTACCTGCTCACAGACTGGTGTCACCTCACAGCGTTTAACTTCTGCTGAGGACTGCATGAGCTGCTATTCAGAATTTCCTTCCAACTTCCCCATTGCCTTCCTGCATGTAATATTTACAGCACTCAGCCCAGCCTTCACACTGAACACAGACGGAATTATTGATTTCCTCGTGTGCTTTTTTTTCCAGGTATTTCAGCTTTTGTATCTTACAGCTAGATCCTCAAAGGGACAGAGGTATTTTGCCTAATTTGTAGGTGTCTGGCTCTCTGCTTAGCTTGTACAACCCTGACTTAAATTCCCTTTTCAGTGCACGGACACCTCAGGGTATTGCTGCTACAGGCTTTTCCACAGAGCAGGGAATCCTTGGCTGGGTTGAGGTGACAGGAATGCTTGCACTGGTGCAGGCTCATCAGCGCACATCCAGCTTCCTCTGCCACCCTTAGATTTAGCTCCTGTTGTCCGTTGAGGGTTGGGGGGCAATCCATTGCTGCATAGGTTGACCATTGGTATATGGAATGTTTGTATGTGTCAGGTCTGAACTCGGGTGTCTTTAGCTACTCTTGACTCATTGAGAGATAACACAATGAGGTCTGATTGCCTAAAGTCTTTATTTGTATAACAGATTGCCCAGGGATGTTGTTGATGCCCCAGCCTTGGCAGTGTTTAAGGCCTTGAGCAAACTGCTCTGGTGAAAGATGTCCCCAGCCATGGCAGTGAGAGTTGGGACTAGATGATCTTTAAGTCATCCTTAACATTCTGTGATTACATTTCTGCAGAAAATGAGGGTGATTCTGGCTCTTTTCCTGCAAGGATGTTAAAACCTCTGTCCCCTTGCTCACCCCTTACATGTTGGCTCCTAGTTAGACTCACAAACTGCAGGACACCAAGGTTTACTTCTCACCTTTTTTGGATGAGCTTTCCTATCTGCAAGTACAGCCTTTTGGGAATAATCTTGTTAGTAATAACCAGATGATGGAGTGGGAACCCTGCTTAACACCACCTGCCAAGTGCCACCAGAGACCACTGCTGAACCTGAATGGGGATAGACATCACTTGCAGCCTGGGGTGGGGTAGGTGTGATAGTTGAGGGACAGCAACAGAGCTGGGGATTAGGGTCTGGGGGGTATTTGGGGTCAAGCCTGATGGTTTTGGGGTGGAAGGATAGCCCTGGGAGCAGCACAGCAGGCAGGACAGTGCTCTCGGCCCTGTCCCACAGCAGCCACCTGTGCAGGCCGGGCAGGCCTGGGGATGGTGAGAACACCCAGCCAAGGGTCCTGATCGTGTGCTGTGGCTGTAGGAGCCAGGAAGGCCAAGGCTGGATCAGTCAGGGTCCAACTCAGCAGGAGCCACGGCCAGGAACTGGCAGGGCTGTGGTCGCACAGCTCAGGCAGGGATCCAGGATGAGAGACTCAGCATAAAAGCAGCTCTCAAGGGAATGGGGAGCAGTCCCAGCTGAGGTTTCTTCCCTCTTTCTTCACAGTGTCTGTCTCCAAGGTCACCAGCTGTGCTTTGTGTTGGCTTTGAATCTAGCTAGACTAAGCTCCAGGAGGTGAAATGCACTTGGGGTCCTGACAGCTTTGTTCCCCCTGAAATCTTCAAAGTGTCAGAAAGGAGAGATCATGAGCACCTCATTACTTGTAAGGAAGCAAACCTGAGCTTTTCTGTTGCAAGAAAATTTTGTTGTAAAATGTCCATTTGACAAATCCACATTTAAAGTTCCTCTGTGATTTGGAGCCATATTAATATTGTCCTTAAATTGTGCAAGGCAAATGCAGGCATGGACAATGTATGTCCAGCAATTTAAAAGCATCAGTTGGGTCTTAATTTGGACACTCCCAGCATATGTGTAGAGGTTTATGGGCTGATAGCAGCATTCTCTTTCTTTGTGGTGTAGTTGTGAGTGCTTGTGTCTGCAGATTATGTCCTAGGTGTCCCAAATTAATTGCTCCCAAATACAGAATGGACAATTAGCAGCCATGAGGAGGACTTTGATTTAATATTTTTTGATTACAGTTTAGAGGTAGAATAGACTGCTTCTTTCAGCCATAAGATTACTTTTCTATGGTTATTGTTTTTCTCCTCACTGGACGGCTGTGAGCTCCCTTATGGATGAGATGTGGATGGTAGAGGTTCAGTCTTTCCCAGGTGATAGTTCTGCTGTAAATGGGCAGAATTCCATGCAGGGAATGGATGGCTTGAGCAGAGGCAGTCCAGCTTTCAAAGGAACTGAACCATGATTATACAAAGGAGCATAGTCCTGGTGTTTAGGTCAATAAGCACATATTGTTTAAAAATAGTTTTTTTACTTAACAGTAGGCAATGTCTTCTGTGTGTAACAACAATCTGTTCTTGTTTCATTATCGATATCTTTTTGGGGGGGAAATTGTATAAACAGACTTATGTACCTCAACATGTATAGAGACAAAGACACAGACATATAAAGGAAAAGAAAGTTTTAAAGGTGTAAATAGAAGATGCACTCATCACCAAGACTTACACAGCCCCATCTGCATTTTACAGGCCAAAAACATAACTGCTGAGCCCTACAGCTCTGTCAAGCACTGTCTAGAAAAGTCTGAGATGGTGTAAAAACAAGGATTTTCAGAGGGGTTAAAATGTTAATTGCATTACAATAAGAAGGGAGAGTGAGAGAATTGGAAATGCCCTTGGTATGTATAACGAGTAAGTAATGGGAAAGACTGAAATGCATTAATATTAAACCTTCACTGCATAACTCATCCTTATTGGACACAGCTGTCGATAAAATATGCCCTTACTCTTGACAAGTAGCTCCTGTGTTTTGCTTGTAGATTAGCTTGCAGCCCTGCTCTGTATTCTTTATCTTCATCACTGCACCAGTCCTTTAATTAGACAGTGAAATCTTCTGCATAGTGATTAGGAAATCACAGTTAAGGTGTTACAAAGAGAGGCTCTGGAAGATGCTCAAAATAGCTTTCAGCTTTGGAAATTCCTCCATCTTCTGTGGGAATGATATGCATGTAGGATCCAGAAAGGTGTGAAAACTAACCTTTGCTCAGTTGCTGCAGAGAATTGCTGGCTTTTAGTGTAAGGATATCATGCTTAATAAAAATTATCTTCATGTGAGGCGCTAACAGTTGCTCACTCAGAAATTAATAATGTTAGAAATTTTACTGAGACTGCATATAGGAATTAAAGATATGTTTAACAGCTTCATGCTGATGAAGATTTTTTGATTTCAAGAGAAATTATCTGGCATTCTATCCAAATTTATTCATAACTTCAGCTGTTAGCACTTAAGTAAAATCTAGATTTCTTCTTCATAGCAGTGCTTCTGGTAATGCAACCCACTGTTATTGCTTGGGTTTATTTTTTTTGCTTTTGGGAACATTCGTACTTCAGCTCCTGGCAATTGGCTTGTGTTAGCTTTCTAATTCCCCAACTTAAATCATTGCCTGCTGCATATGAAAATTTACATATATATGGAGAAGCAGAGGAGTTGGGTATAAAGAAAGTGCCATCAAAAAAAAAAGTTTTTCCTGTTGAGCTTCATGCTCATATTTTGAGAAAAAAAAGCTTTCTAACGTACCTGTGTGGAGGCAGAAGATGATGGAGATCATTTGTTGAGGTAGAGATTCATGTTCTTGCTATAAGTATATGTGGAGAAAAAGAGGAAAGCACCATTTTACAGGGTATCTCCTGCCTTGCTTTGTTTCATGTCCTTATATCTACATCTTCCCTGTGATTAGGAGCATATAAATGTCTGCCTTTACCCTTACTCCTGTTCTGTGCCAGTGTATCTCAAATCAGAAAATAGAATGCTAAAATGCACATTTAGCAGTAGAGAATTCTGGAATTCTCTGCATTAATCATATCTGGGATGAAATATGTGCTTTGCCACATAAAGATATTGTAAATTCTGTCACATTAGATGAGGAATTTGGACAATAGAGAGTCTAATTCAAGGAAGCCACATGCTGAGCAATAAAGTATAGCTCAGAGTCAGTGCATAAGACCTGTATTTCTGTGTTGAAGAGGAAAATATGAAAAAGAGTTGAGTGGAATAAGAAAAAAAGAAAATGGAAAAAGTTCTGGTATTTTTTATCCATTCCTGGTATAAGTTCCAATTTGAAGACTTCCTTTTCCTTTTTTCTTATTTTCCTTCCTTCCTATTCCCTGCATTATTAGAGCTGCAGCAGGTAAGTTACATTTCATAGGAAATGCTCATTTCGATAGTTTTCCAGAGTACATGCTATTTTTTTTTAATGCTACTAGTAAAATACATAACAATCTAGATACCAAGAGCTAGGAACTAAGACTTTATATTTAGGCTTCTGAATAATAGTGATTTTACAGTAACAAACTTCATCCTACAGAAAATGTTGATTTCTGGTATTATTTGCATTTACTTAACACAGTGTGTGTTGCAAAACTTAAAAAAAAAGTCTCAACAAAAGGAAAAAAAACCTGTTTTTTGAGGCCAGAGCTCATAGAACTCCTTTGACTTTAGAGAAAAAGTTACACAATAACTTGTGGCAATTCTACCTTTTGTTTTTGTGAACCTCTTCACCAGGAATGTTAAACACCTGAAATATCTTAGTGTGGGCAGAGGGGCATAAATAATTTTCTGCTGTTTTACAGCTTGAAAACTTGATGTTGTGATGTGGTGGCTTGGCCAAGAACTGATTTTTCATGCTTACATTTTAGGATGGTAGTTTCTTTTTCCAAAGAGGACAGCTAGTGCCAGGCTGCCTGAAAGCTTGATTGCCTGTATGGGATCTGCTGCAGGAAGTATAGGGTAAATAGGACAGGGTAATTCTGCGTACACTTTGTGACAATGCTCAAAAGTTTTTCCTTTGGAACAATGCATTAGTTGGATAACCTGGGAGTATCTTTTCGTGTTGCTGCTTTACTTTAAAAAAACATCAAAAACAAATGAAGGAATAGTTCATGGCAATGTATGTTTCTGTGTTGAATTAATTTCACTTTCGCTCTGAGACTGAAAAGAAATAGATAGTGGTGGTATAGCCTTGTAACAGAGATATATATTTACAAAAAAGAAACTGTGTGAAGACCAGTATTCCTGAAAAAACCTTTCCTCTGCTGTTTGTCATTGAATTAATGCACAAACAGATTTTTTAAACATAACATTCACACTCACATATTCACAGATATGTTCTAGGGCTGTGGGTTTTTTCCACCTTTCCCATCAATATTGTTCCTTTTGAAGCTTGTCCCACCTGCTGTTTTCTTTAGTAGATACTTGTGTGGGGTGAGGTTGAAAGAGCGTGATCTTCTCATCTTCCTTTTAGGATGCACACTCGACCTTGATGACATTTGTCCAAATTTGATCACATTCCTAAGCCAGCCTAATAAAAAACTTTTTTTGCTACTCATTCACCTTAATAAAATTCAATCCTTCAAATATAATAAAACCACATTGTCTACAATAGATCTTCCATGCAAAAGATTCAGTTATGTTGTCACACTCATCTGCAGCAGTATTTTATTTTAAAATTTACACATGTTTTGGAGCACGCTGTATGAAATGTATGAAATAATAAATGTCTCTTCATTAGGCTTTGCAAAGTTCAAATTTTCCCAATGAAAGAAAAAAATAACTTCATTTGTGCTCTAAAAAAAGTACTAAATTACCAAAAAAAGTAATAAATGCTCTGCTGAGTCATAAAAAATGGCGTAAAAATGCTCTTTGGCCTCTAGCAGGCAACGGTGGAAAATAGGTTTGTCACTCAATCAATTGAGACTTTTTGCCTCAAGGCACAAATATTAAGTGTGCATTTTTCCTGCCTTTAAGGTTAGGTGCCCTGTCATTTAATCCTCTGGTTTTATCTTTACTAATGTCTGCAGTGTACAACTTCAAATTTACTTTTTAAGGTTTTGTTTCCAATAGTTACTGATTGTCCAGGTTTATTTGCCTGGTTTTATTCTTCCAGTTATTTAAGTAATATCATTGTAAGTCTTTAAATCTCTACGTGTCTTGACAAAGTAAACGTAGCAGAAAAAAAGACATTTTTCTCTAAAAACTCAGTTAAACTAATTAAAAATAAGCCATATATTTTATTTTTTTTTATTGCAATGTGCCAGTCACTGCTGTTTCTCATTGCTATATAGCTCTTGTAGATAAAGGATCCACATGGAGTAGTCATTGGGCCAGAGTACGTGGAGTTTCTAGCACTGCAGGACGCACTGAATGGCTTAATAGCTTCTGGAGAATGCTTAGGGCACTTTCAATAGTGCCATTAAAATAATTTGGTGCTTAAAATGAATTGCGCTCCACACATGGGATTTTAACCCTGAGTTGCTCCCACACTTTGAATGTAAGCCTGTTTGGAAAGCTTGAAGTTGGACAGTGGAGTTTTCTTCTTGGATCAAGTAAAAAGTATTGGAGATAAAGCCAAGTCATTGTTGAGGAATTATTTTCAAAAGATGAAGAGAAAGATGTGAAAATTATGGTAAAAAGAAAGGGTGGTGAAGGAGAATGGGTGATGCCGCAACTATTCTTAGTCCTGGTTCATAGTCCTAGTACATAGTGGACAAAATTGGCAGAACAAGTCACTAAAATGGCTTTCTGGTGGATTTAACTCCTTGTCCTAAATCTGGAGGTGAAGATGTTGCATAAATGAGCAGGATAGATAATTTATTTGCATATTTTTAGCAAAGTGGTTTTGACAATTAAGACTGGAACTAAGTGCAGCTGAAATTAAATATTCATGTGCATTTAATGGCTTGATCATTATTGTTACAGAAATTATTTAACCCTTGGGATGTCAGGTATTTCTGGCATTTCCATTACCAGCCAGCAGCAGGACAGTCAGCTGCCACTGCAAAATATTTGTGTGCCAGAGATAGGATTTATTTGGTGCAGACATAAATATCTGGAAGTCACTTCCTTGGCTTTTTTAGGTAGGTGGAGATTTCTCTAACCGCTGAGATATAAAAATGCAATTCTAAGTTCTATTACTTCCTCCCTCCCTCCTCCCCAAAGGTAGTAGTTCCCTATTAAGCATTGCAGCATGAATTCAGATATTTTGAATAATGCTCATTTTTAACAGTAAACAGAGTACCTTGGATGCACAGAGATACCTAATAATAAGCATTTGCTCCTGGAAAAAGCTTAACTCCAATGGTTAATTTCAAACGATCTCATGAAGCGCCCTAAAAACTTGATTTTTGTTCTGGGTGTGGTTGATATATGTGTCCAAGTTAGAAGTAGATTAGCTTGAAAGCATATTAGGGATCATTTAATGTGGTGTACCTCTCAGTATCTGCTCCATGCTACTGAATCACCCCAGATACCATTTAGGATTTTCTGGGGAAAAAAGCACTGCACTATTAGGTGGTAGATGTGTCCGTGCCATGCTGGAGGTTTTGTGCTGCCAGTTATTATTTTTCAAACCTAGGAACTTTTGTTATAACCTCAACTGCTGCTTCCAGGAGCAGTTTCTATCAACATGAGGGCTAGAATGGTGAGATAAACTACAATGGAAACAAGTATTTGCTCCCAAAAGGCACCACATTTCTTAACAATTTTCCTCTTCAAGCACATAAATCCAAATCTAAGTGCTTGTGCAGATGTACTTACAAAAGGAGTACTTAAAGAAACTAGCATGTGTCCTGAGAAAAAAACTTTTAATAGTGGAGAGAGAAGAAAAAGAAAGAAGAATAAATTCACTGCACTATTTTTGTATCCTGAATATAATTATAATTCATAACAGTGCTCTCATGGTGTATCATGGCGGCATTACATGTGAATCCCAAATATCAATAAGTCTAAACTATGAAACCCACAGTCTGTGTTCACAAAGACACAATTCCACAACCTGGAGGAGGGAAAGGGGAGAGGAGAGCCAAGGTTCATTGTCATGGTCAGATCCTTGGGGTGCCCTGCATGAGACCAGGAGTTGGACTTCACGATCCTGATGGATCCCTTCCAACTCACTGTATTCTATGATTCTATGTTTTTAAAAATCTGGACCAGTGAAAAGAAATAAAAACAGTTGCAAAACTAGGAAGAAAAGGGAGGTTTTTTTCCTAAAAGCAGTATATCCAAAGCTATCAATGGTAGGAAATTTATAGAGAAAGCGAGAACATAGTCTTTAACCAGCAGCCAGCAAGGACAGTCCAGAAGGAGTTTAAACATATGAGGAGCTAAAGGAATCCTAATGATTTTTATTATAAATAGTAACCTGTTAAGAAGGATGTGGAAGAGTTACAAGGACTAGATAATGCATTTGCATTCGGGGGAGGAAGAAAAGCAGACAGCTAATGCAGTCACATTACACACTGCTGAAATACTTTGCATTCCAGGAGGTAAGGGATTTTAATGGCTGTGCAAGTAAAACGCTACTGGGTATTGCTCCCAAGTGCTTTAAGAGGAGGTGGAGGCTGGTCACACAGCTGGGGAGCCAGCATTTCTCCCTTTCCTTCATTACTGTGCTGCTTTGCTCCATGAGTTCAGCCTAAGAACATCTCCAGGTCTCTGGAAAGAAACAGGCAGAAATCTCTCTCTCTTTTTGTCCCTTGCACCCTCATTTCATCCAGCTCTGTGTGAGTTCATCCAGCTTCTCCCAGCCCCAGCCTGGATGTGAGGGAGCTGCCTCTAATTGGCGATTAGCTTGCATCTATCAATCTCATGGTTAGGAGGATTGACAGTTGGGACAGATGTCCAAGCTTAGTCAATTAAAGCTCCAGTTGCATCCATTGCCAACCTTATGTCAGGTCAGTCCCTTCAAATGCAATTTGCAAGGCTTCAAGGAGGAGCTTTTTACATACATTTCCAAATCTGTTCTCTAAAAATGTTTTTTTACAATTTTTCCCTTCATTTTTCTGAGTGCGGCTGGAATCGAATGTTAATTTTGTCTTCATTTTGTCCTGTGCTGGTCTAAAGCATAGACTCATTATATTTTTGCAGCATGAACTCACTTAAGTGTGCCAGGTTAATGCTTCATGATTCTATAGTCAATATCCATAGATGGCGTTTCCAAAGGTATTATTACCTACTGCAGGTAAACAATTCCTTTTATTTATTTTTAAATGCAAATCCTTTATATGAATCCCACAAAAGAGATTAGTTTCCTCATTGAAATAAATGAATCTCTAGCAAGATAAAATCTACTTGCAGTGTGGCTATTAAGGTGGTGAGTAAATGCCTTTTGTACATAAGAAGGATTTCATTAACAAGTCAGAAAGAGCATTTTGACTTGTTTCCAACTTGATGCAGGTCTTTTTCATTCTCACTGATTAGCACAAAGACAAGCAAGAGATTTTCCTTCATAATGTTTCAGAAAGCCACAACAAAATCTGTGTGTGTGTATTTTTTTACAAATTACATTGGAAGGGGGGTGGAGGATGAATCTAGCTCAGTTTTTTTCTCCTGAAAAATTTTGAATTATTTCAAAAGCACTGGAGTTCTTTTGCAAATGTTTTGTTACAAGTGCCCTCATGAGCAGTCTATTGATGTCATTAGCTCTCTTTGTGAGATGGATGGAAGCTGTACCTCAAAAGAAGCTGAAAAGGATTAAAAATGCTAAAAGAAAAATAAGTAGAGATTAGAACATCAATGATTCTTCTTTTTTTGTAGAATGCTGGTGTGCTACAATTGATGAAAGTAAAAGATGCAACATAACATTTCATAACTCTGAGGGAAGTGATCTAACAGGTAGCTGAACTGAGAATAATAATTCCATCCAGAGGCATTCAGATCTCCATTTTAATTTTTCTTTCTTGTGTTCACTGTAGCACCATCACATTGTTATATTTTCAGAAACAACACAAAGCCACATTTTGATTCAGTCTTTTTGCCTTCTTTTCTACTGTCCTTTCTTCACTCAAAGGGGCTGCATAGAGGCAGAGAAACTGTATATGTAAATTATTTTAAGGGTTTGAGTGTCTAAATGAAGGGAAAGGAGTTCAGAGAGATATTTAATTTCATCTTTATACTGGTACCAGGCAGTTCAGCTGTATCTGTAAAGCAGTCCCTGGCTTGCCTATGCTGGATAATTGAAATGCTCAGTGTAAAATTCCCTGCACAATGTATTTGCAGGTATTTCATTTTCCTTTATCACATTTCCTTGAAAATCCGGTTTCATTTCGTGTTGGTGCTCTAGTTTGGGTTTATGGGTATATCTCCTTTTTCTTTTATGTGATACAAGTGTTCTATTTTTGGACACTCATTTTTCCTTAGACTGAACTGGAGCCCTAATTGGTTCCATAGCTCAAATCTAGCAACATCTTTCAAAACTCCCACAGAAGTTATGACTGTATCCTATAGTGCTGCCCACTGGACTTTAATCAAACTGAATTTTAAACATATTAAAAATACAATATGCATCATGCCTTAGCCTATTGAACTTTTTAAGTTGTATCAGTAATAATGTCTGGATGAGTTTAAAAAAAAAAAAGAATCCCTTCCTTTTTGATGAGTTGTTTTATTTTTCTCATGAGTAGAAGTTTTTTCTGGGTTTTTTGGTTTTTTTTGTTCTTCACTTTCAAAATAACCTTGAAAATTTATAGGCTGAGCAAGCTGGGCATACTTACTGACAGTGTTCAGGGTCAGAAATTGAAAACTTGTTGTTTTATAGCATCCCAGGAGTTTATGTAGAAGTTTTATGTCTTCCTTTATTCCAGGGTACACAAAGCCGCCTGAGTTTTCTGTTACAGAATAACAGCATCAGATTTTTGTCCTTTTTTTTATCCTTGTGTACAACCAAAGCCTCAAAAGTAAAGGAGATTTTTTTGGATTAGTTTTATGAAGCACCATGAATTGGTTTACCTGGTTATTTTGTGTGTTGCTTCTAACCTTTTCCTGTGATGTTCAATATTTGCATGGACATTGTTTATGACAGGCAGTACCTGGCCAGGGACAGTGAAGAGGTTAAAAAAGCTCATTGGCATTTCAATAGGTCCACTTGGGCACTACAGTGGATATGGGGAAGAAGCTGGCCAAGCAAAGCAGCAGCTTTGCCAAGTGGGCCAGCGACCAGCTGAGGGTTCATCTAGCGTGCTTGACAAGAGGCATTCTAACAAAACTGGCTGCCAGGTTATTTGACAGGGACTGGACACCCACAGTTTGGGGAGGGGAGAATGCTGGACACAAGCAGAGGTGCTAAGAGATCCTCCTGTATTAGGAGAGAACCCAGAATCTGCACCAAAATGAGGAGAGTGAGCACATTTACTGATTTTGACCACATGGCTGCTCTGCAGCTGAGGGTGATGAGTGACACCAAGGAAGCAGTTGTACATATGATATGATTTGACCACATCTGAGTAGTAGGGCTGCCTTAAGTACAATTGAAATGAGAACATCTGAAAATTACTCTGTCTGTGTTCAGTAGAGGCTTAGAAAATTTAGCTACAAAGCCAGAGCTCTGATTTGTGGGGCTTAGTTTGCTGAGATTTATACATAAGTACACAAGAGTCCAGAAAAGCTATTGCTATTCTTTTTTGGGGTTTTTTGTCTTGTTTTGTTTTTTTTGTTTGTTCTTTTGTTTTGGTTTTTTTTGGTACTGGGAGAAACTGAAAACTCTGTGGGGTTGTTGTTTTTTTTTCTGGTGCATGCTTTTCCATGAGAATTTCTTCATAAAAACTTGTCTGGAAATCCCGAAGTCAGAGACTGCATCTGATCTCTTTTCACACTGAGGAGGCTTAGCAGTAACTGGATCCTGTCTGGGACACAGGCATAGCAGCACAGCCAGATTGAATCACAGGAAAGCTTTACTAGAACTAATGTCAGGCAGAGAGAGGCAGAATTAAGCTGCTTGTTTCAGCTCTGGAACAGAACATTCTGAAACACGCGGTTTAAGACTTGTCGATTCCCGACCCCGGTTGAGTCACTTATTTTATCCGGTTACACTCAGGGCATTCTAACTTCAAAAGCTTTATTGGCACAGCAGAGCAGCATGCTAATGTGGCTAGGCTGCTTCCAGAGCAGGACAGATCATTTCCAGCAGTGCTGTGTGGACTTGCTCTTCTGGGACCTCTCTCTCCTAATCTTCCTTCCGTGCTCTAATTACGTGGCCACTAATTCATCTGCATCCTTCATTCCGAGAAGGGCTCTGTCATGCCACTAATTTAATAATATACACTACCTCCTCATAACGTTTAAGGTGCTTCAGTCAGTACTTCAAAATTTAAGTAACTGAAATTAGTTGCTGCAACTAGAAATTGTTTTTAATGGTTTGGGGGTTGTTCAGATTTGGTCTGGGAAGGACGATGTGAGGTGCTGCTCAGGTTGCATTTCAGCAAATTAGAACTGCACGTGGTCAGTCTGTTGATACACAGGTGACAACATAAGGATCTAGGAATTTAGCTTTAGGCCCTGTATTTTGTATTTCTCGGCATCACTTTTTTTTGTCAATTATAAATGAGAACACAATGATGTAATTCACCGAGTGTCGATGCCAAATTCAGAGATGCTTTTCAGTGACAGCGACAAGCAGCAAGGACAGTGAAGTGTCTAAGTAAACAGATATAACTTCTGAGCACTGTCAGCTCTTGTAGAACAAGAGGGCACTTGCATTACATGAACTTGTGCTTTAGCTGACGCTTTGTACAACTGAAGTTCAAGAGGGTTCCAGTCACCACTGACTGAGCGCTTAATGGCCACATGGTAAAGATAACATTAATTTGTCTCAAAGAAACCATCAGCTTAGGCTTTAAGCATGTTTTTAGTTTAAGTAAGGGAGAGTACATGTATCTGAAATAAGGTCTAATTTCTTTTGTAAACAAATTGAGTTTGTAAATTAAGTTTTTCTCCCTTTTTCTTCAGACTGCTTTAGAGTTCTTGTAATATCTTGCCACCAATGAAATCTCTCATTAAAAAAACACATGGATGGAAGAGTAGAATTTGAAAGGATGGTGCCAAGATCATTTTGTCTCCTGTTATTTATACGTTTTTGCACTGCACATATGATAGAGTTCACAAGTAGAAAGTGAAGCATTTCACCTGTGGTAAAAATCTGATAAGATTGAACTGTGAGCTTCTGGGTTTCTGTGACTTAGCTGGGCAAGAGCCAAAGAGCTTGTTTTGCATTTATTCCCTCCTACTGTTCATAATGCCAGCCTCACACATCCTGTGAAGAGAACTGTGTAAATGGTAAAATGTTAATGGTAGGGTGGTAAAACAGGCTCTTGTATCTGAAAATTGCTCACGCTTTTTATAGTGGAGGTTGCCAGATGTATAAGACTACACAAGGTTGAAACAAAGATTTATGATTGCACTGTTTTTGAAAGGACAGTATTTTGAGAGGGAAATTTATTTTTTCCTACTAAACCCAGTACCTCTTGCTGAGTGGAAGTTCTCATTTACTTTTGATCCATGATTTACACACAGACAGGTAAAAGACAAAAAAAAAATTGAGAGCTTCCTCTAAAGGTGGTTGTGGATAGGTCCTTGAATCTCATTATGGTAATTTTCTAGTTAACAGACAATTTTCAGCAAGCTTGTGTTGTGAATAATATTTGGTAGGAGTGGCAATTGCTGAATGTCTGTGGTCACTTGTGCTTTGGTCCTGAAGAAGGCACAGTCTTTGCCATCTTTACTGGATAGCAGAGGAGGTTTGACTCCTTCAGAGTGTTTGACTCTTCTTCAAACCATTGCACACTGACTTGTTCACTATATTCCTGAGCCATGGGAAGTGGTTGCTGCCTCATCCCTGCATAAGGACTTGCCTTGAGCTGGAGGGAATGTTTATGATGTAAGGCTGTGAGCAGAGTGCAAGGCTGCTTTGCAGCTGAATTAGTTCTTCATTGAATACCAGTGAAGCCACCCAAGTGCTGGTTTTGATGCAAAATGGTGTTATGGGGGCAAGAAGAAACATGAACAGCAACTCCTTTAGAAGAGTTATTTGGGGAAAGAGCAGTTTCGGCCATCAGACTAAAAGGCTTGTTAGTATATTAATTAGTCTGTTGTTAGCGTTTCCTTTTCTTCTGTCGTCTTAAAAGGGCACTGAAACTGTTCTTGTTCTGTGGTCTGGCAATCTGCTACTAGGGGTTATCCATGAATCCTCATTGCCTGCTGCCCAAACCTCCTCCATGTATTTCTGAGGTGTTTGGCTTCTGCCTAATTAGTCACCAGCTCTAGTGATCCTCCTCCAGTGCCTCCAGAAATCCAGATTCTTACCGTAAGCTCCTGCTTTACCTTAACATGTCCAGACCCTCTCAAGAAACAAAAAATTATCTTTGCTTTTGCTTCTTTTTCTCGTTTGCCTGCAGAATTTCAGCCTTTCCTGAAACCTGCTCTTCATTATGCCAGTTCAGGCTGCTTGTTGCCTCAGCCTCTCACCTCAGCTAACAAGCTGGCATCCATTTACTCCTTAGACACCTGCAGCTTCCATTTGCTCCATCCAGCACAGCTTGAAGCAGTTTGTTTTGCTATAAATTGGAGTTTGTGGTAACATACAATGCGTTTGCAAATGTCACAATATTTAAATAACAAACTTACATACCCGGAAATAACTTAGAGAACTATAAGCAGTGGTAACAATGGGACTCTGTTTCTGCAGTCTTAATGATTTACGTAGGGTCTTGGTTACTGAAATCTCTTTAGGAAACCATAAAATTTTGTTTTGTGTCTTAGGTCTCAGATCAGGCCATATGGTTTTAGACAGGCTTCCAGACCACCCACCCTCATCCATCTTCATCTCCTATTTGTGTTGTGACAACTTCAGATTACGTTTTTCCCTATTTTATTCTCAGAATTTACTTTGCTTCTACAACAATCTCTTTAGATAAAGTATTTACAAAGAAACAGATGGTGGTCTTATTTTTTGTGCTGTGAAAGGACAGCAGTTCTCAGTTTAGTGAGCAGAGTGAGATCCTTGTGCATTTAGAAGGACGAATCAAGCATCAGAACTGAGATAGTCCCTTTTCCATTAATCACTATAGCACCAGCTATGTGCTATTTCTGAAAAATGGCAGAGTTGCATCTTGCCAGTTGATACAAAGCAAGAATCAGTAAAGCCACACTCTTCCCACTGACCACTGATTCATTTTCAGAAGGGGAAAAAAAAATAAAGAACATCTGTATTCAGGAACTACCACTAAAACTATTCAATTTAAACCAAAAGAGGCCAGACTGGCTATGAGAGACAAATTCTCTTCTGTGAAGGTGGTGAGGCTCTGGAACAGGTTTCCCAGGGAAGCTGTGGCTGCCCCATCCCTGTAAGTGTTCAAGGCAAGGCTGGGTGGGGCTCTGAGCAACCTGGGATAGTGGGAGAGGGTGGGAAGTTGATAATCTTTAATGTCTCTTCCAACCCATGTCTCTTTCTATTCCATGATGATTTATGATTCTTCCATTTCCTATGCTGGGAGCACAAAGCATAAAATATCAGTTTACCATTGGGTAAAACACCTTGTGGTGTACAGTATTATTACAGATGAGTGGGTTCATTCTGATATTTTCTTTATCTTAAATTACAACTCGGGGAATAAAGATCCCTCTGATAATGAAATATAGCTCGATAAGAATGCTGTTTCCGAAAGTCTGTTCTATAAGAGGAAGGTCTAGAGAAAGGAGATACTTGATGTTTTTATTCCAATCAAATAGTGTAGATGTTTACTGATTCTTAATTATCTATGTTACAAGGTTTCTTTCTGCTTTTATTGACTGCTATTCCACATCTTGAGGTGATATACTTTCTAATAACTAGGATATGGTCTTTTTTTTAATTCTTGCTTTCATCTGAAGCCTGCCCCTCTTAATGATAACTCTCAAAAATGAAAAGGCGTAATGCTCTTCTTGTTTTTACACATATATCATTATATATGAAAGCCTAATATATCTATTTAATTTGGTTTTGAGGTGTTTTTTTTTTGGGGGGGAGGAGAAGATTGCATATTTTAGAAGTCACACCAAGGCCATCTTATTAAGTAAAATGCAGTTCCCAAGTATCTGAAATTTAAAAAGGAAAATTACAAAAAGTTCTTTGATTTTAAAAATAAGTACTTAAAACCAGCTTAAAGTTAAGCACGAGCTTCTGCCATGGTGAATGTGAAGTTCAATAACTGCAGATGATAAAAATAACTGCTTTGCATAGTTATATATGATGAGAGACATGGTAATAAATATCCCAGCACATTCAATAGCAACAGTAGTTGTTATTCTTGGAATAGCTACTCCTTTATTATTCAAGGTGAGATTTAAGAACAGTGTAAATATGAGTTAGTGCAACAAAGAACTGTGCTTGCTAACCCAGAAGATGTGTTTGTGTCAGTGTAAAGTCAGTAGGATTTTGTATTTAGTTTCAGTAAAGATCTTGAAAGGGAAATTTTGCAAAATCGTGTCTTATGACTTTACCAGTTGTGACTAGTGTAACATATCTTATGAGCACTGCAGCAATTGCTAAACATGATATAAAATTAAAATATATTCACAATGGTTTATTTCCTTCCTGTTTGCAGATCATTTATTTTTTATATATGTCTCTTTTTTGTTTATAATTCAAGACTGCTTCAAAGCAACACATGCATTTTAGAATAGACATCTGATTTTTGTTCTTATGTATCCAAACCTTATTACTGAGTTTGGTTCTTCTGCTGAAGAAGACAAAATTATGGGTTTGTTTTGATTTTGTGACTGACAAAATTATGGGTTTGTTTTGTTTTTTTTTTGATGGTCAGAACTATTTATGCAGACCCAAACCTTTTGTGCGTGTCTAGTTTTATAGTTAAATTATTCTACAGTGCTCTCCTGTGCCTCTACCTGAGAATTTGCAAAATAACTCCTCCAAATTTATTTTTTTAATTTAATTTATTTATGTAGTTATGGACTCCATAGAGTCCTATAAACTTCTTCCAATAATAGCTGGATAATTATTTGTAAACATTTAGTTCAAATGCCCATTGACAGCATAAGGGAATAAGAAAGGAAAATATAAAATAGCTTAGAATTTTATTTCATGTTTGTCTACGTGGTATTAATTACTCATCTAAAATTGTTGATAAATTTTTTTTCTGTCTGACAGCTGAAATAAAAGTTAGCTGAGAATCGTGTATGCTGCAGTCACAATTAGCACGTGAAGTCACCACTGTTCTGCTGCCTGTGTTTAACCGCTTGTTATTTTAATTCATTTCATGGTAGCATATGTCAAGTAACACTTAATGCAAAGTCCAGCAATGACAAAGTGGCAACACAATCACCTCGTTATAATATATGGTGTAGCTCCTGGCCCCAGGAGAAATGCAACCAGTTAATTTGCTTAATGTATTTTTTCTGCCAAAAAAAATCTGCAGGAGTTCTGCCAAAGAAACTTAGGAAAGGTTAAAGGTGCAAAAAGATAACAGAAAATGAACTCAGCACTCTTGGGATCCTGAAGCTTTTGTCATCTAGAAATATGATGATATTTAGTGTAGTATTTTATTTCTTGACCATCTTTTACGTTTCTGGGACTGAACTTGATTTGCCAGTCAGGAGAACTGCGCAAAATGTTACCTCGAGGTGTGTGTTTATGCACCTTAGAGAAGAGGTATTGTATGAATATTACCAGGAGAAGGTAGACAATTTACTTCATAAAGTAGAAAATTGAGTGCTTATTTGCTTATTTTATGCTACTTTATATTTATATAGATGTGTGCATATATCCACAGCATTGCTTAGTAAATGCATTATGTGTAGAAATAGGGAGAAAATAGACTATTTTAATGTATTGATACATTAGTAGTTCATAAAACAGTCTTTCTCAGAGGAAAGTGGTTTAAATTATTTTTTGCAGTCTTCTACCTTTACCCACTGAGTTGTGCTTTTAAATATAATAATAAATTATCTTGTACTTATTTTTTTGAGTGTGAAAATATAATTTATAATCTTCTGCCAATTAGCTTTTCTCCTTAGTTGTATTTTGAAGGCATTCATTGCTGTTCTAAAATTCTATTAAGATAAGACAATACAGACTTTTGGACTTCTTTGCTTAATTTTCCTTGAGACTATCACATAGTGCTTCTCCCAGTAAGCCAGGAGGAGAGAGAACGTAATTTGTACTTTCCAATGCTTTTGATTTGAGCTGATTAGCGTATTCTTTGCAAAAAAGGCTGAGTAAGTTTTATTACAGTGCAAACATGACCTTCAGGGAAAAGTTAAAGATAACTTTCCCAAACTTCTTTCCCAAGCACTCCTAAAGAAACAGTTGAGCAATGGCTGTGCTCAGCTCCTCAGGTGAGCAGCCCTCCTTGGCTAGATGGTACTGGCATGGTCATTCTTATCAGATATTTGCTGTTATTGAATCTGGAACAAGAACACACAATCAACAAATGAAACTGAAATGCCAGAATTAAGATGTCGCTAGATAAATTTTATAGCTAATGAGGAGATTTTTGTGGTCACACTGATAGTTGCAAGTGGTTTAATGGGATCCTTTCTGGGGTTTTATAGTTACAAGATCATGTGGGTAATTTATTTCAAGCATGTTAATGTGATCTTCATTCTTTTCACCTTTCACACGAGGAGACTCATTACTTTTCTCCAGGGATGCAGTATGATAGACAAAATGTCAGAAATAATTAAAACTGATGATCGCCACAGACAGAGAAATGTTGAGTAGGAATTCAGTCTATCTGGCATCAAGAATTCCCCCTGGAAACTTGAAATGAAATTTTTCCCAGTTGAATTTGGAGGCTTTCTCATCAGCCTCATGGTTTCATCAGTTTGATGGTGTGGTACTTCTTTGGCACCCTGATTTATTGGCTCATGGGAAAGAGGTCAAACACTTTATAGCCTTGAATTGTTTAGGCTGTTTTTATAACTCCCTGGACAGAACGATTGTTTTGTGACAGGAGTGCCTCCAGTTTAAAATCCAGCGTCCTGAAATTTGTTGTCATGGTCCCCAGGTCCCTTTGGCAATAAGAACTATGTTTCTCTTGTGCTGTAACTTTGAAAGGGCTCTTATATCAAAAATTAATGTTGTTTTAAAACATAAGTTGGGATTATTTGCAATTTTGACTCATTGTATGTACTCCAGCAGTTTTACCTTCATTAGAGTCTGGGAAGATTTTCATAAAAGCCATATAAGCAAAAGGTTTTCTATAATACTAAATAGTTGCATCATAGCACTCCACATATACAAAATCTTGGCTCCAGATTTTCTATTCAAAATATGAAGGAATTATAATAAGATATTGCCTTCAAGTGGAATATGAACAGTTGGCTCTCAGATTTTCAAAATATTTCCCTGAAATTGCTGATTCTGTTTCTTAGCATTGCTGGTAGCTCAGGCAAGCTGTGGTTGGTAAGGGCAACTAGATTAATAAAACCAACCAAAAAACCCCTATGAATTGAAAATGAGAGGCTTTGCTGTTTTTGGGTGGATATGTTGGGCAAAGGCCGTTCACACATGTTCAGGGGCTCCTTTCATTTGCACTTCTGAACTTTTTCCTCATCTATGAGGGACATATGCCGCTGAATTTGGTCATGGGATAGGGAAGAGCTGCAATTTACAGGCAAAATTTTCAGGACATCTGCTTGCCTGGCACATCTGTTTGCTTCAAGCCTGGAACCACAGTGTGGGCAAGGAGTGATCCAGCTGGGGAACGAGGGATGGAGAACAAAAACATCCATTTTGAGGTGAATTGTGTCCCTCAAATTGTAAGTGTTGGATGCTCTAGTTTGATTGATTTGGACTTTATATATTAGCAATGTGAGCTGCATCTTTCAAAGCATAATTGTTTCAGGATCTCCACTGGAAATCTTGTATCGGTGATTTTTTAGCTAATGTGAAAACTCTAGGAAAAAGAACTAAGCATGATACTACTTAAATATTGGTTTTGAAAATAATGTTTACTTTAGCTTCTGAATCTCCCTTCTCAGGGACCAAAATTGAGAAACTCTAAAGCCAAGTGAAATGGTTACAAATGTTCTTAATTCCAAATGCATGAGAATCTCTGAGTGCATAAGTCTATTTCTGTCTTTTTATAATTCATTTCACCTGTTTCATATGAGACAAAAACAAAGCTCAAAAGGTGGAATATTTTGAAGACTGAAATATTTCCAACTTGGTTCCTTGCATACTTAGACTTCTTATTTGGAATATATGTCATTTTTATTGAAGACTTATTAATACAAGTGAAGTGAGTGTTAAGAATGGTCCTTGCTTCACCCAGAGCTATCAGGGCTCCTTCCCTTTTCCAGTGTTAGGAGCAGCACTCATTTATCTTGTGATGCTGAATCCCCATCTTTCACACTTGATGAAGCCTTGCTTCAGGATAAATCTTGTGTCATGCTGCTGCTTCTTTCATAAATGAAATGCTGTTAATAAAACAAGTGCACACAGGTTGCATGGCACTGCTAGCAATCTACGCTAGGTATCTACCTGTGGGTTTAACTGGTGTTACTTTTAATTTTGCTTATCAGATTTAACCTCTCTCCCCGTCTTTCTGATGGCTCTGACTGCAGTGGAAATTGATTCTGGCTTTTAAGATCACTTTGTCATTAGGTTTGCGTTGCTATATTGAAAAACCACAGATAAAAGGGGCTGATGGACGAGGTGCAAGGATTAAAACTATGCCCTGTTTGTGTTTGTGTGTGAGGCAATAGATCTGCAAGATTGAGTTTATTTTCTGCTTGCTATTGTTAATGCTGTTCTGGAAGATGAAATTCTGCTTCTTTTTCAGAAGTTTTTTCCTTCGGTGCATTTCCACTTGTGAGATTGTTCACCAGTGCTAAAACTTCATGCCCTATATTTTTGTTGTTGTTGTTTTTATGTTTTTTGATTTTTTTTGTGAACAAAAAGCAGATTTTTAAAAGAAAAAAAGAGAACTTTTATATCCAGAGAATGCTACCAGAGAAATGTAAGAGAAAATACAGGAAGAGTACATTAAGTTTTACACTCAGGAGGAGTGAAGCACCAAGGAGGTGAAGCACCAAGATGGCAAAAACTAAAAAAATTAAGCTTTGACTAGAGAATATACAAAAACCATTAAGCATTACTGACAGCCTAAGTAGCAACTCCTGCTATCATCCACTCACAACTATGAGCCAGCATTGATTTATTCTTGTTCTATTTGGAAGCCTAAAATCTTAGCTCTCTTTGCCTTCAAGTAAAGCTTTTGCCACTGCAGTGCTGAAGAATAGATTGTGGGATGTGGTTGAGTTCAGACCTTGAAAAGAAAACAAAATTGCTCAATTAGACCCTCCAGAACAGGTTCATTTGTTGTAGTGAATTACTTTGGTCACTGGCTACCAGTAGGAAAGGGAAAGAACAAGGGATCAGACGTTCAGAACAGGTCAGATTAAACCAGACAGAAAGGTTCATGGTGTCATAAACATTGCAGAGAGTGAAAAAGGACTTTGATAGCTGATAACTTAATTATCTGCCACTATCAGTTTGGAAGGGCTTTTAAACATGTCCAAAGTGTCTACCAAAATTTCCAGCAGGAGTGACAGCAGATTTTTAAGTAAGGATGAAAATGCAGCAGTCTTCCTGCAATAAGAGTCTGGCAGACTATGATGAATTACCTTATTATAGTTGTTCGCATGACAAATGTACTTGATCAGTGTTTCTTCTTGGGAATAGATGAGCTTATCCAGAGGCAAAAGTCGAAAGGAAATGGAAGCTAACTAGTAACCCTAAGTGTAATATGTCAGAATTTCTAGCAAGAGAAGCTGAGAAACCTAATCAATTATTGTGTATGTCAATAAGAAAATAATCTTCATGTCCCCCATAGTGTTATTTCTTCCTTCATCTGTTTAGTGTTATTGATAGAAATTTCACATACACATACTTTTATAATTGACTCTGAGGTCTACTTAAAGCAAAATGCTGGATAAATAGAAAGATTTAGCTTTTTTCTCAGCTGCAGGAGCAGCCACAGCACTAACTCAGAGTACCTATCTAGTGTACAAAGACTGACAGAGGAACTGAGATTTCTCATCTGCCTGATGACAAATTACAGCTGACTGTGCTGCCCAGCTTCCCCAGAGAACTTGCAGAGAATCCTGGTTATGAGGCCACTTTGGGGAGCTGCAGGTGCCCAGGCTCTGGCAGCCAGAGCTGCCCTTTGCTGGACACAGCAGGATCCGGCTGACCCAGAGCAGGGCACAGCTGAGCCCACGGCCAGGATTGTGAGGAAAAATGTGACAAAGAGTCCTGGGAGAGCAGGAGGAGGTGATCCATGTTCCCCTGCAGATCCCAGGGAAAACCCAGTGCTGGAGGCAGGGAAAAGTGTGAGGAACAAGGAGTGGCAGAGAGGAATTGTGGAGTGATCACGGCTCCCATTCCCCAGCCTTGCTCCAGTGGAGGAGGTGGCAGGTTTGGGATTGAAGAAGTGAGTGTTTTGTGATTTTTGTCTTTGTTTTAACTGCCGGTAAATTAAATTAATTTTCCCTGAGTTTTTGTTTGTGGCAAAAAGAGAAGAAAGAGCGTTTTCATCATATTCTTTCCTCCCTGTCCTGTTTTGGACATCATCAGCTGTGTGGGCAGCTGGCAGCCAGCCAAGGTCACCTCACCACAGCTTCTCTGTGTTTTCATGTGTCTTGCTATTGCATCTCAATCCAGGCCTACATTTAACGCACACATTTTTCTTCTTATTGTTTTCCAGGTGTTTCTATATTAACATAAGCCATAGTGTGTAATCTAGAATCATATTTAAACTTTTTAGCTACCATTTCTTAAAGTAACTAAAGTTTGTATATCAGTATAGATGGGACACAAAAGTTATTACTGTTTTAAATTCTGCATCACTTCAGAAGAAACTCATGGCATAGAACCTAATATGTGATTATTAGAGCTATCCTAACCTGTAGTTTCACAATTTGCCTACCTGACAATTTAAGCATGAAAGTAGTGGAGATCCTACTCCAGAATTAAGAGTTTGCAAATAAGTTTTTAAGCATTGATTTCTCTAAAGGTTTAAATTGGGCTGTTACCCCAAATTGCAGTTGAGAGCCTACATCTGGCCCTTCTGGCTTTGAGAAACAAGGCTACAATCCAGTCTGTCAGGACACAGAGTCTATGTAATAGGAGTGTGAAGTTCAGATGGAGAAAAATCCCAGTATTTTTGATCAGTTAGATATTTTGGGTTGACTCCATTTTTTAAATTTTTTTTTTAACTTGGCATATGCATTTAAAACATTCTCAACTTTTTTGTTTGGTTAATCCTTAAGCAAAGAATATCTGGTTCTGATATCTCCTAACACTTCTTACAAGATTGTGCCATAGTAAGTTGATTAATATACTGAAGGTATGTTTTTTTGTGATGCTTATATCTTTGATATTTGGTATTTTTTCTCAATATATTATTACTGTTCCTCTGAATTAGTCATTGGCAATGCTTTTCTAGCCAGCAGTGTGAACTGGGGGCATTTTCCTATGTTTCTAGTTATATGTAATTATTAGTTTGTTCCAAGGAATGATGTGAAAATCAACCATGCATGCATGCAAAGAAAAAAGCTTGCACTGTAGTTTATCTTAGCTTTAGAGGACAGATAAGTACATCTGCATCCAAGCTTTCAAAACTCGTCAGGAAATCATTTAATAAAGAAGAATTACTTCTGTTAATGCTTACTCAGCAATTGTCGAAAAGAGGAGTTTGTTATTGCATGTGCTTTGCAATACTGAGTACATAAAGTGCTCAGCA
>JAXCLO010000001.1:6249700-6268712 GCA_035583995.1 Arremon aurantiirostris | reverse complement strand
TAATTTATAGTAAGAAATGAAGGAGGTTGTTAAGACAAAAATCACTATATTAAAATTTTAAATGCCATCTGTTTTAAGGGAAGGTAGTTTAGTAGTTTGACTCATTAGTAGTGATCACAATAATGAATTTTTACCGGAACTGTGGATTATTTTATATTTATTATTATATATTATATATTTAATTAAATATTATGTATTTATTTCTTTATTTATTATTTTATAATGGGTTTTCCCAGCTGGGTTTTTAGAACAATGTATCTGTTTATTCAAGGCTACTCTTGTATGCTGGTGTAGGATTGCTGTTGGTTTCTGACTGGTCAGATATTTGTTGAACTCGGCTTGTTCCTGGTTCATTGATCGTAAAACATATAACTTTCAATTTACGCCTCAGTTGTAAAGCTCTGGTCTCTCTAAATCATATGGAAATGAACTCTAAACCTTTATAAAAACCTCCAGTGATGCTTTATCCTTATGGCATTCCCTGTTTGTTTAGTGTGCATGACAGAGAATTCTTATTTGGTCTACTTTTCTCTGTTCCCTTTGTGTCAAACCAGAGCATGACAGTGCCCTTTTGCTATCGCACACAAAAGCTATTTTCTTTACTAATTATTACATTGAAATCACTTGTTGCTCATGAACGTCTGCTGCTCAGTTTCACAGCTGAAGATACAGGGTATTATAATATACTCTATTTTTTTTTCTTTTCTCTTACATATGTCCCAGCTACCAAAGCCTGCAGATGTTTTGGTATTTCAGATGACAGCAATAAATCCCTGAGTTCACCCTAAGAATCTGTTTCTCTTTTCCAAAGACAATTTAAGTTTTCTCTCACATGACATGAAAGAGATCATGCTGGTGGCTGCCCTTGCGAAACAGAATAGAAGCAGAATAATACGCATAAATCCTAAGTTAAACACATTTTGGATTCTGCAGATTGATAAGAAGAGTAAAAAGGAGCAAGAAGAGGGATGCAACAGAGAGTCTAACTCTGAAGCTCCTCTTTTTCTGTCTTAGACAAATAGCATGACCACTGAATAGGGAGGATTTTTGGAACTGTGACTGCATTGGCAGGAGCAGAACTTCCTCATGGCAAAGTCTTCCTTTCTCAGAACCTGCTTGGCTTGCCCTGATGGAAGCCCATGTTTTTTTTTTTATCTTGAAATATTTTCAGATGACAGCACTTTTGCATCCTTCTTCAATGTGTTTCACAATCTCTAAATAATATACATTAACATTTAAAGATGTAAACACTTTGTTCTTTAACAAAACCTAAAAGTTGATGTTTTTGACAAAACATTCTATAGTTCTTCAAGTATAGTAAAACCTTTACTGGAAGTTGTGAGGATGAAGCCAAGCAGTTTTTCTCTAGAATAAAATCCGATAGACACTAGAAGCCATTTACCATTGGGAATGTTACCTTTTTTCCTACCCTCTTCTCCATCCCAAGACCATCACTCAGCCCAACTGAGTCACAATTATCAAAGAAAATCTACAAAAATAGCTAAGTTAGTTATTAAAAAGATAATGAGCTCAGCAGAGGGAACAGGAAAAGAATTGGTTTTGTAGAAAGCTCTGTTCCACAGGTTTCAATAGCAGGGGAGGAAAAAAAAAAGTTAGTTTTGCTGTCCCATAGCTGTTCACTGAGAAAATCACTTAGGTTGTCTAATGGATAAACTGAATTAGGTTAAAGGAAAGGTTGGGATCATCTGCCAGCACAGCTTTCTCCACTGAGAGTTGTCACAATCTCTGTTGTGCAATTTCAAGCATTGCTATTACCAGAAACTAACCCAGACCTGTCTAAGTGATCTAGTTCAGAAAGTAAACAGAAAACTGTTTTTCAAGTTTAAATGGTTTGAAGTTTAGAGTGGGGAATGTCACTGGGAAGTTTTTGTTCAGTGCATGGCTGCACAAACAGAGCATGGAGAAGCTGCAGCATCTGGGGGGAGAAAGGGAGAAGCAGATCCACAGTTGTTGGTGCTAGAAACAAATGTACCCAGCTTGTGCTTGCTGGATGTGTCCGTGATACTGGGCTGGGACCAGTGACAAGTACTGTACTGGTGGATTTTAAATCATCTGGAAACCTTCGTGTGTTGAAGACATAATAAGTTGGCTGGGTTTGTGTTCATTTTTGCTGTGTTGCTCAAAATAAGTTAAACTAAATGTCAAACCTAAGATTTAAAACCGTAACTATCATAGCTGATGGTTTATGGCAGCAGCTCTAAACTAAGAGATATTGTTTTCTTGTTGTCATAAGGAAAACTTTGGTGAAAAGTAAGCAGTCTTTGTTGAGACTCCAGTAATCCACACAACTGATAATAAATAACTTGTAGGAAGAAACTTTCAGTTGTTCCAGGAATCCATATATTCCATAGTTCAAGCAGTTGAAAGAACTTGTGATTTCTTTGTTGTTGGCATCATTAAGGTAAAATTACTGCTTAAAAGAATGTATACCATTTAAAGGTTAAATTTCTTGAAAACGTATGCATTTACTAGTTTATAAACACTTTGTGAACAGAAAGTGCCACTACTACTTCAAACATTCCTTTAGCTTCAAGATGCTCCTGACAAAAACTTATGGGATCTTTGTCATTGTTGAAAAAGAAAGTGGAAGATAAAATGAAACCCAAGTGGTTTTTTTTATAATATCATTACACCCAACAAACAAACAAACAAAAACCCAAACAAAAAAAAAAAAAAAAAAAACAACAAAACCAAAACACTGTAGAGTGAGCTTTATAGAAGCCTTTGTATTTCTGCTTTCAAAAAACCCCATGTATATGCATTTACATTTGTACAAGTGGCGCACATTGGACAAAGTTTGAAAGTTAAGAACCTGAATCATACCAAGATAGATGTGAACATGGAGCTTGGAATTTTACATGGCTTTTCACTTTCCTTGGTGGAAAATCCTGAGTTTTTAATCTAAGGAGAGAAAATGACAAAGCTGTGAAAGAAGATGATGCCAAATATCTTGGATTTATTTAATACTAAAGACCATTACCACTAAATAGTCAAAAGTGAATATGTTGGTAGCATGTATTTAATTTTTCTTTAATTTGCACAATGTATGATTTGAACAATGCTGTGAAGCAATCTAAAACAATTTCTCTTTTGTGTTCTAGGTAAGAGAATATCAGTTTTCTCACACTGTAATCAGACTACAGCAAGGTAACATATTTCAGATATCTGAATCTTATGATGGGAATATAATTGTTTGTGTGTATGTGTGAACATCAGATTCCTTTCCAGATGGAATGTGTCTGAATCAGTAAAATATTTGATTTTCAAAGGAGAAATAGCCAACCTTAGCAGATATTTAACAAACCTTGACAATCTATTTTGAACTACTGTGTCATACATGTAGCTACTGTTATAAATACATATATATTCTGAGTTACTATTCTGCTTTTCTTCTCTGAAAATGATTTAATTCATATTGTTACCATACTGGATGTATTTTACATGTCTATATATTTACAAAGCAAGGATAAGACAACAATATTGTCACTTGGTGAAGTGATTTTGAAAATTTAAAGGAAAAAAGAAAGAAAAAAATTGTTTGATGCAAATAGTAACAAAGTATGGAGTTACACATGTAGTTCACAATATCAAGATTAATGTCAAAAGCTCCTGAAATACCAGTGTGCCATAAGGATGCTTCATACTCATTTCTGCTTGTAGACAGTATTTATAGGCTGACATTTTGCTAAGAGGTGGGATTGGCACAGCTTGGCTGGGCTGCATAGACTGATGTGCTCAAGCATCCAAAACACTTTTTATTTCAATTTAAGTTAATATTGGATATGGACAACTCTAAAAACAAACCAAACTAGCCTGGTTTCCTTTTACATCCTAGGTTTTGAACAAGATTTATGGATATTACTTCTGTAAGAGTCTTGTATTTTAAACAGACAACTGAACCTCATTTATTTATTAACCTGTGATTACTGACACAAAATACAATGGATCACAATAGCTTCAGCCAAGATCCAGTACTAGAATGTCTGTCATCTACAGTTTTCTAAGAGTCTCCTGGAAAATGTAATTAAAATTGTTTCATGTTTTTCCCCTCACCAACAACCTGTGCCTTTGTGGTCCTTGATGTGGCAGTTTTCCAGCAAGAGTAGAGTTGAGCCTCTTGAAAGCAACTGGCACATTTCAGAGGAATATTTGTCTCCTTGATTGCATCCTGCCTTTAAAAATGCAGCTTTAAAATGAATGATAGTGCCAGGGTATCCTTAATAATGTTGTATTCACATTTGAGCACTGATTTTTTTTTTTGTTGTTGCTACCAGTATCTGCACTGTTGGATACTGGGGTACATAAAATCCGGCAGCTACACAAAGACAAGTAAACAACATAAATCCTTTGCTGCTAGACAGAATGGTGTGATGAATCTAAATGGCTTTTTAAAGGTGAGCTTTGCTGGGATGTCCAGAGGTTTCAAGATTATTCTGCTAAATCACCCAGAGTTCCATGAATAACTTTGGGATGGGAAGGTCTTTCCTTGTCCAGCTGCGTTTTGAATGCCTTGTCAGTGGCACTGGATCAGCACGAGATTGATAATTATTTGGTGTAGCAACATCTGTTGTTCTGCAATGTACTCCCAGCAGATGTTCTTGCTTTAAATGTAATAAGCTGTTTGTTTTAATCTTGGAGCATGTTACCTGTAGCAGATGAATGGTACTAAAGCTGAGGTGCAGGTTTGAAACCATGGATTGTCAATCTCTGATCAGATTGATACCTGTAAATTGTGCAGAGCATCGTTAAGTTTGATAAGGGTGGCAGTTGGAACAGTTTCTGATTTATTCCTCAAACTGGCATGTAGAATCCTTGTGGCTGTAGGGGAATTTGTGCTTTCATATTTTCTTTTTATTTCTTTCTCTCCCTTCCATCTCTCCCTGCCCCATCCTTTTTTTGTTTCTGGTGAATTCATGAAACTGCATAGGCACAAATTTGTCAGAGTTTTTGCCTCTCACACCATATGAAGAGTTGTAATGACAGAAATGTTAAGTGCTCCAATCTGTGACCTAATTGACTTTGCATACATAGCATGCTGGCAAGTGGTCTAGACTAAGATAATTTTTAGATAATCAGTGTTTCCTTCTTTATGTAAATGTATGATAATGCATATTTTTTTAAGATCAAATGGGGGTGATACAAACATTTCTGTAGTAAAATGAAAGTTTTTGATAAAAATAAAATTACTCTTTTCCAGCAGGAACACTTCAACTAGAATATTTTACAATGCAATGCTCTTAAATAAGTTTGCACAGCAGGCATCCCATATTTCTTGGTGTTAACAAGTCCACTTGGAAGTACCATTTCCTTTTTCCAAGGAGTGGCTTGCTATTACTTGTATGCAAATTCTGTTTTCTGTTGCAGAGTTACAGCAATCAAGATAGTCTCACATAATGATGGCATCTGCTGAATGTTGTTAAAATTCTTCATTCAGGCACAGGAAAAAAAAAAAAAAGGGTTGCTGTAGATGTTTCTTTGCATGTTACTGGCTATTTCACCATTGAGCAACCTGAAGTTACTTTCCTGTTTAAATTTTTTTTAGTGACTGAATATTTTTTTAGCCGTAATAACTCTGCAGGAATGTGTTTTACCCAAAGAGAATGCAAGAATGCTGTATAAAGCAATTGAGGAGCTCCTTTTCCTGTGTCTTTTTCCACCCTGAAGTCTTTGCTCAGTACATTTGCAATACTTGTTCCAAAAATTTGATCTCTTTTAGGGCTCTGTGGGGAAGCAGAAAATTCTAGAATTTCTTTGACTGTAGGTAGCTCAGTCCAGGATTTATATGAGTTTGGTTTTGGTTGTGGTTGGGTTTTTTTGTTTGGATTTTTTGGTGGTTTTGGGGGGCAGGTTTAGAGGGTTTTTTTTTGTTTTCTTTGACAAATATTAACTCTGCTTCTCTGTCAAGTAGATATTTATGTTACAGGATCTATCTTCTCGGGATAAATAATCATCTACCATGTTGTGGTCTAACCCCAACCAGCAATTAAGCACCAAGCAGTCATTCATTCATTCATTCACTCCTTCCCAGCAGGATGCAGGGAGAGAATCAAAAGTGTAAAAGTGAGAAAACTCATGAGAGTTGAGATAAAAAGAGTTTAATACTAGAAATTATTATATAATAATAATAATCAGATTATTTGTAAGTAAAAGGGAAATAACAAAGACAGAGAAATAAACCCCAAAGAGGGCAAGTGATGCAAACAAGAGTAGACCCCTGCATTATCAGCACTGCCACCAGCACAAATCCAAAACACAGCCCCATGCTGGATACTGTGAATAAATGAACTTTATTCCTGCCATGAGCAGCACACCTATACCAAAAGAGATGTTATTAAATTTCTTAGGAGATCTCTTGCTTTGGGTCCATTAAGATTAATAGAGGTTTTGAGCAGTTTGATGAAGTAGCATATTAATGCAGTATAATGTTATATAAAGCTACATGATGCTTAACCAAAACTACTCAGGGTAATTTGTGATAAAGACTATTATAATCCATTAGCCATTATTTCCAAGGCAATTCTCAGTCACTTTTAAGTTGTGACAACAGTTTGTGCTGTAAATTGTTATATGAATTGCAGAGATTCTTGGGTTTATGTCATTTTCACATACAACTATGCTGTAAGCACTGTTTTTATTGGTGAGATTATGTTAGGGCAACTTGGATTTTTGTGTCTGTACCTATTGTGAATGGAGGTATGGTCTCTTTGTGATAAAAATGGGTAGGGATAATGGATAATCCCTCCTTTAAGCTGCATCTCGAGTTTAGGAAAAAGTCATTAAATATAAGACTTGATTTCACAAGTAAAATAAATTACCTTCAGTCTATAAGATTTCTTGCCAGTGCCAGGCTTAAATGAAATTTAGGACTATAAGTAGATTTATGAGGTTAAAAGTACACGGAATTTCCCCTTCCTGTAAACTGCCTTTGCCATGAATGAAGAGGGAGTTGTGCAGAAACACTGATATAAGATTAAATTGTTAAAGCACACACCTGTATTAAATATGCATGTGATATCACTGGAGATGTTATGTGGAAATTGTGGGGCTTTTTTTGCAAACCTTATTTTGGTAGTTTATTTTTCAAAATTTTAATTTTGCTTGATGATTTCTGTGCACGTTTCTTAAATCGATCGCCAAATTAAGGTTTTCTTACAGAGGATGAACAATTAAAAAGGAAAAGAACAAAATTCTAAATTGTCTATTATATCAGTTATAGTGAGAAAAATAATTATGTCCTTCAGAAGTGTATTCTTCAGAATCAAGGATAGTTGGGGTTGGAAGGGACCTCTGGAGATCACCCAGACCAAACCTCCTGCCCAGGCAGGGTCACCTCAAGCAGGTGACACAGGAGCGTGTCCAGGTGAGGTTTGAATGTCTTCAGAGAGGGAGAATCCACACCCTCCCTGGGCAGCTGTCCCAGCACTCTGCAGCTCTCAATCTAGAAAAGTTCTTCCTCGTGTTGACTGGAGCTTTTGCTGTTTTGTTTTATGGCCATTGTTCCTCACCCTGTTGCTGGGCACCACCAAAAACATTTTGGCCTTGTCCTCCTTTTTGGGCAGTGATCTGGAATGGTTTTTCTGCTCCTTAGATTGCTGGCAGGGTAACCCCAGATCCTCGGCCAGAATTCCTCCAAAAGCAATGGCCCATTGCATTGTCCTTGACATGGGAGACGTTGTATCCCATTTTAGCTTTTAGTGAAAGACCATAAAATCCCAATGCATCTATACACAAATCAAAAGCAAGCTGAAGCAAAGCTCATTTCTACTGTGATCAAATTATTCAGTAGAAAAGCTGGCAAAATTACTGTACTGTTGTGATAATAAAGAAAAGCACATTACTTTTCAAACTGTACGATTTTAGTAGAATTAAAACTAGAAAGCTAAATCAAAACTGTTTTCATATCAATCAAACACCAGTTAATTTTTAATGAGATTATTTAAGAAGAAACCTTCACAATTAAGCTGCTATTAATGTATTAAAAAGTAAATGCAAATATGTTGCTTGCCAGATCATAGAGTTTCAAATCAAAAAGCAAATTCTAGTGGAATGCGGTCAACTAATTTTTCCTCATCTGAGTAATTCAACTTTTCATCAGTCTCTTTTTGTTCCCCTTGATTTGACTATTCAAAAATTCCATTGCTGTCACCCAGTCATAATTTTTGTACTCTTTTTTCCTTTTTTTTTAAATTTTGTTTGAAGAAGTTCAGTGTGGTAAAGAGCAACACCATGGTGTGTTTTTCCATGCCTGCTGGATGTTCCCACGCAGGTGACACTGGGATTGAAGGCACAGATCTCTGATAAAACTGCTCAAGCCGAACTTGTAATGTTGGTGGTGGTTTATGTGTTTAGATCAGTACAAAATTATTTGTGAATGAATGCAGAAAATATCTTAGCACTTTTGTCTAAGGATGTTTTTTCAGTGCAGTTATTATTAGTCACAGGGTAGATGAGTTGGAGAATAAAATGACTTAAAAGTAGGTGAATAAAATGCTTGAAGAGAGCCAACCCATAACTTTTTAATGTTATATTTCATTATCTAAATCTGCATACCCAGAGCTTTTTTCCCCAGAATATTCTTGCTATTTTTGTTGAAAAATTGGCCAAATATTTCAATTATTGACCAGAAATATATCAGGCTCCAAGGAAACCTACCAGTAATTCTTGTATTGTAAGAAAATCTGATGAGTTTATCAGTATTACCACTTGAAGAAGTAAAAGGGGATTTTTAAAAATTTTCTACTTTTTTTTTTTTGTGTTTTAATTCCTTTATGTTCTGCTCCAAAAATCCCTGGAACACTCTCTGCTGAAAACTGTTCTGCGAACTGTTGTTAATTTCTTCATTTCTCTTTGGAAGGAATTAATTTAAAAATAATTGAGTTCTGGCATAATATGACATATCAAGGAATTGAAACCTGGAAAGTGGCTACTACTTGTTACAGTGAAAAATATGCATTGAGCAAATGTTTTATATTGTGGTTTACATTGTGTAAATAGTTCCACTCTCCAGTCATCTTTCTTCATTAAGTATTCTTTTGTTGGTATTTTAGAGCAGAGTAGTCCTGGCCCTGTGCAGCTTCAGCGCTGACAAAGGAGCCAATGACAGCTCCTCAATGATTTTCAGTTAATCAGTCTAATTACCTTTCACTCCCTGGCAGTGGCAACATCAAGCTTGGGATGGAAAACTCTTTGAGAAATATCCAGGTTTCTCCTGTTGTGTTTTCTTCAGGCAGGCTCTGTTGCAACAATTTATTTTAGCATTTACTTCATCCTCTCCTCAAGGTCGCAGGAGGTACCAGCCTGTTTTGGTGTCTCTGAGGGATGGAGCTGGGTGCTGAGGAGATCCCCTGAGCTGCAGTCTAGCAGTGAGGATGGTATTAAAACCTTTGCTTTACAAGCCATGAGTGGGCCAGTACAGGATTAGAGAATCGTTGAACATTTTGGGTTGGAAGGAGCTCATAAGAATAATTCAGTGCAAGTCCCTGCTTCTCACTGGTGTCATCTTGTCTTGATGTCCCTTTATCCTCACAGAGGGTGAGCCTTTGGACAGTGAGGCAGTCTAGCACTGACCTGGCACTTTTTAAATTCAACCAGCAGTAATTTAAATCCACATTTTCACATTAGACTTGCCCAGAGGTGATGAGGAAAGGTTTTCTGAGTCCATGTTGTCTGTTCCAGGCTTGGCCATGTTTCATTTTTGTGAAGCCTCACATGGCATCCATTGGTTAATATGTCTGGAGATGTATTATCTGTGTTTTATCTTTTTTTCATATAACTCTACAGCCTTAATTAGTATCTCCTGTTTTAGTGGCAGCTCATAAAATTTTATTTTGTCCTTTTTTACTTCTGTGGCCCTCACTGCTCTTTCACGATTCCGGCAGATGTTTGTGTATTGCTACCTTAAATCTATCTTCTTCTGTCATTTTAATTTTGCTGTAGTTCAATTTAGTGATAACAGGTAGAAGGGAAACAAATTTTATGTTAACAGTGCAAACCACCAGAGGATGAAAGCTGGTCACAGTAAACACAATTGCTTAGTTTGTGATATTCAGACAAAAGTTAGAAGATTAGTAAATAAGCCTGAAATCAGAGATCCTTCTCTTTATCATTACCTGGCTTTATGTGGATAGTTAGTTGTTTTTAACACTTATTTTTTGAAAATTTATTTTCTAGATGACTAAAAAAGCCTATGCCAGAAACCAAATGATTTGTGTTCTCCTGAGTGATGTATTAGATCCGCATTTGTCCCCATTTGTGAAATCTTTGCTTTGATTCTCTTCTCAGCGTGTTTTCACAGACACATAAACAATTCAAATAATAATATGTGTAAAGAAAGTACACCAAGATACCTCAAGTGCTCTATTTAGGTGGAATATGCATCTAAATTGATTCAGAAGCAAGATGCACTTCGGCAAAGTGCTACGACTTTCAGACTTATCTGTAGGAAGAATGGGCGATGAAAAATAATCGAGAAAGAGAAGACAAAGAAATCCAAGGTGTCTTTTTGTGCATCTTGAACTAAAAAAACCCAAACAATTGTATAAGAAAATTGTATCATTTTATTGGAAATGCAGAGTGATGCAAACCAGCATGTTATGTTCTGTTAACCATCAGCAATACTAATTCAGGCTCTTTGTGTGATGCCTTCTGTCCTCTGTGTTTGAGTCAGTGCTGGTCAGTTTGTACATGTAGATGCAGGGAAGTCTATTTGAGACTATCCCACCCAGCCTACTGGTTGTGCATCACACTGGACCTTGCATTTCTGCCCTCAACAATCCCATAATTTCCAATTAGAAGCTGAGGATGGTGCCAGTCCCACGGTCACCACGGGAGAACAGCTCTGCAGCAGTGTTGTCCCTGTGCCTGCTCATAAACTGATGCCTGTGGCCAGGCATTCTCTCCAGGGTGTTCAACACCCCATGGCATGGACAACCTCAAATAGAGACCCTCAAATTCCCATTCCTTTTTTTTTTTTACCCCTTTGGAGTAGAAAATAAACCTCTACCAAAACCTGGAGGATTTACCACATCTGCCACTATCTTAAAGGAGGGAATGAGTCTTTGGGAGCAGTAGGAAACCTGAGAATAAAAACCTGTCAAAAGAATAATGTTCTTTTTAAAGAGTTCTGTGCACATGACAATGTGATAACTTGCTCTGTCATCCACATTTGTGTATATTGTCTGTCATATTTGTTATACACCTTAAATCGCACAGAACGCTCTTGTCTCTCAAGGTGCTCTTTATTTATAAATGCTAACAATATTTTTAATTTAAAAGTGTTTGAGGTGAAACCTCATCGTTTAAGTACTATATTCAATGATAATTTTATTAGCTTTGCAAGGCCTCTTAATTCAATATAAAATCACAAACACTACTTTTTTTCCAGTTTATATTTTTGTGTAATTCCACAAAAAATCCTGGTAGATTTTTCGAATGCTGTTGCGTCTGCCAAACATATGTATCATAAACAGTGCAGAAGGACAAAATCTCAGTTTTAATTGATTGGCACAGCCTAAGTGAAGCTAGAGAATGAGTGGCAGCATGGGGTGTGGCCTAACCATTCTAGCCAAGCAATTTGCTGTACAAAAATCTATGGATCGCTTCTCTTACTGCACGGTCAGTATTGCTGATGTTTTAAAGTTGGGTATAATGTACTTCAGTCACTGATCAGTAGACAAAAACAAAGCTCCTTAATTTTTTACCTTCAAAATGAAGTATGAAAAGGATACTTCTGATGCTCCTTTTTAAATTTTTTTTTCTGACTTTGCTGTTACTGTATTTTACTCTTTACAGTCTATGAAACTGCAGTATTCACTGAGAGGATATCTGTATCTTGAAGTGTTTCTCAGCTGAGATTTTTACCTCTAATTTTTGATTTTTGCAGTGCTTGTCAGCTGCAGGATAGTCATATATTAACATGAAAAATTGGGTATAATTGCTAAGAAATTGTAAAGGATTTAGGTCATTCTTGTTTGCAGATAAGTAATTCTGAAGAAATGAATTTAGAGATCCTACTTAGTTGTTTTCTTTTTGTCAACGAGTAGCTTGTGTCTTTAGTGCCTTTTCTCCTCCCCTAAAGGTAAAGCCTGATAAAAAATGGAGTGGAGTTCATTAAACTTCTGTAATGAATTGTTTCTCTTGTAAACAGGAGAAAATTGATGTGTCCTGAATACAAATTAGATCCTACATTTATAGAAACAAGTTTAAGTTCAATCAGAGGTTTCACTCCAGTAATTTTTTTCATTATTCAAGTTAGTGTAGACTTCAAGGGCTGTGTTTTTTAGTAATGTTTTTTTAGTAAATACCTTTGTTTGGCTTTAACAGAGGCCACCTGTCTTGTCATTCGTGTTTCCAGACTTGTTTGTTGTTGATGCTTCTTTCCATGTGTGACTTAAGAGACATCCTTCCATTTCTGGAAATACTAAAGAAATAATTTCTTCACATGCAGAGCATTTAATGCATTGCAAGTCCCAGCTTTGGGAGAAGAACTTTTGTTGTTTATAAAGAAAATTAGTTTTATATTTTGCAACTTTTGCTGCCTTTTTTGGTTATGAAGTGTCCATGCGCACATGCAGGACACACATATTCCCTATTCTGTGTTTTATTGCCCAGACTCTGCTTCTTTGACCCTTTTAACCCTGAGAAATGGTACTGGGTGAGAAGCTGTCTGTACTGTTCTAAAGTGTGCATGTACATTCAAGAACATTTTTATCACATGAATAATTTGCCTTTTTTATAGCACTCAGCTCTCATTCATTTGTTTGTTGTTTGTTCGTTTGTTTCTGTGTTAAGGCTGGCACCAGGCTATAGTGATAAAGGCAAACTGAAGGTGAACAATCAAAGAAACACAAGTGCATGCAGTTAAAGCAGCAACTTTGTTCTCTGAAAAAATGATGTGACTTTGTAATAGCAGATTTAGCATGTCTGTTCAGAACAACAAAGTGACTCCTGCAGTGATAAGTCCTCTAATGGTAATGAATGGTGTTTGCTCTTGAGGGCTCTTTGGTTTTCTCTCTGCTTGTTGAAGTACCTGGGGTGGCTGAGCACCTTGTGAGTGCTCCAGGGGAAGGAGAGGGAGAAGGCAACAGGAGTCTGCTCAGTGGGAATGTTTACTTCATTTCCTCAGTCAGACTTTTCTGTGGAAGAAAGTGTTGGAGGTTGAGCTATTCAGACCTTGACAGGTTATATATCCCCTCAGCTCCCATTTAATTAACGGGAAAGAACTCGGAACAATATTTTGGTTTGAGAATCTTCACAAGGAGAGGTGTCAGAAGCCAAGCCCATTATCCACCTTATCTCCTCTCTAATCTTCTGTCTCCTCTGCCCATCAAGCACAGATTCAGTGCCTCATGTTTCCCTCTGGTGCATCCTTGTGACCCACAGGGTCTGCTTCCACCATGCTGTGGGTCAATCAGTCATGGATGGATCGCGGACTGCGCTGCAGGAGGTTAAAATGTGTCCCAGGCTTCGGTGGTGGGATGAGAGAGCGGAGGCAGGGCAAGTCTCAGGTAACATACATTAGTGCAGAATTTCACTCAAAGGGGTGTTTTAATTTAAATACTTCTATTAAGAGTTTAATAGAGTTGTAGATTCTATCCCCACTGTGCTGACACAAACTTTTTTTCTCCCCGTCTCTTCACTGAGACACTATTTATACTCACTTCTTCTCAAAAAATGTCTTTTTCCTTGGGTTAATAGGGATATACTGGAATTGCTGTGTATCTCTTGTAAGAATTTAAATCATAATAGAAAATATTTTTGCTTTCACAAACAAGCATGTGGAAGAGTGATGCTTAAAAATGAAAGAAGATTTTGTAGGCTTCAAGGACAACTCTGTGAGGGCAAGCAGTGTACAAAATTGTGTTTACTGAAAGGAATAGAATGAAAATAGTAGAGACAAAGGTAAAGAGTAAACACTCCTCATACCTCCTTGAAGATAGAGTCAGTTATCCCTCATTGAAAGGAAGTCTGAAATTAAATTCAGCTTTGCCGTAAAGTAGATAGCTGAAATGGAGGTAGGTACTGCAGAAAACATGAGTTGGAGGTAACTGTGAGATAGTATGGATATGTAGGGGAAAATACTGGCAGAGAAATATAAATTTTAGGAAAAAAGTAGAAAGAAGCTAGTAAAAAAGCCTGTCAAAGTGTCACAGAAACACTTGTAGCATTACTATAAGTGGGTTAAAACAATTCTGCAGATTAGTATTTCCTGGTATGTTCATGTTTTCTCAAGATGAAATGTGAAGTTCCTGTTGTGTTCAGACAAAAGAGTTTTTCATAGGCTCCTTGTACAATCAGTGACTTCTGTATCAAATAAATAGCGATTGGATATTCAGCTTTCCCTCCAAGCATTAGCTGTGTGGAAGATCCCAGGCCTTCACTGATGCTCTGACTCACATCTATCAGCAAATTCCTAAACACTTATACATTCAATTACTGTTTGCAAAGTTTATTTTAGCTGTTGGATAATCTCATCCACAAACATTATGCTTATACCTACACCCCTAAAGTACGCTTAAAAAGAAGTTGTGTGTGAGAGAGGCTATATTTGGTGTTGTTCCTGTAACCATTCTGAAGCAAGTGTGGAATTCAACTTCCAAGCGCCTTCCCTAGTGGATCTAGCCAAATTCTGAACAATTATAAGGCACAACAGGCATCCATGGGGCATTTGAAGTCATTTGCTTTGTGTCTTTGTAATGTTTGAGTGTGATCAGGGAGATTACAGAATGGAGTTTGTCAGTCTTCAGCCTTGTTTGACATAGGTTGTCAAATATATATCATTATGGAGAATATGTTTATGATATAAATTTGGTGAGTATTCATTCTACTAAACCAGTAGTGTCCCTGGCATACTGAGAAATAGGAATTACAGGGCAAAATCCTCTTCTGCTACAAAGAGGGAAATGAGGGTTGCTCATTTTGAAGCAGAGGAATTGTGGTGCAAATTGTTATATAGACTTGGGTCTTTTTTTAAGCAGACTTGAGTGTCTGCAGAAGGAGTTGTGCATGAAGTTGTGAAGAAAATATGGAATTTTTCTAAAGATCTACAAGCAGTGTTGAAACACCAGGTCTCCTGCAGGTGTCCTGTGCTTGTAGGCACTGCCTGCTATTCTTCAACTTAAAACTTGCCTTTGTTTTTCTTTTTTTTTCTTTTTGTACCTCCCTGTAGTATTTGTTACCTCTTTTCTCATTTTTCTTCGTTCTGACAATAGCATTTTGACTTGTAAAGAAGTCCTGTGTGTATCATGGGAATGTGCACATGAGCAAAAACACCAATAACTCCTGAACCCCCTGTGCAAAGCCAAGTTGAGCTGCAGTTAGCACTATAGCTCAGCTCCAGCTGGCTAAAATGTCTGTATTTATGTGAATTCATGCTGCATATTAGAGTTTTTATTTCCCAGCTTTATGTTTCATCTTTAATTAGTCCTAGCTCTCTTCAATTCATAAATTAAAGGCTGCCCTTTCTTCTGTTGACAGGAGCACCAGTTACAAATTTCAGTAGCTGAATCCTGTTGCACTGTAAATCAACATTAGGCAAATAGATTTTCAATTATTGACTGACCAAATCAGCTTATTTTGCTTCACTGTATTGTTTCACACACTGGCAGCATCATTAAATTGGAATTAGCTGGTGGCCTTGAAACTCTTACTGCTTAATTTGTGAATGCGACTTTCCTGTGGTATGTTTTAACACAGCCTGGATAGTGTTTTTTATTCTTTATTATTGGTAGATGTGTTAATTTTCTGTCTCTTTCTTATAGGGAACAAGAAATTCAGGGGTCTAAAATCTTTCCCTTCAGAGTGTGTGTGCATATCTATATATATATATATATATATATACACACACACCTACACATATACATACATACACAGAGAAATATAAGAAATGGAGTTCATGATGTCCTCAAGCATTTGGAGTTCATTTCATATTTACAGTCTCTTACATTTTCTATGCAAATGACTCATTATACTTTAGAAAGTGAATATATTAATTTCATTAATTTCTTACCTTATTTAAATCTTTGGAAATGTCACCTGCCATTCAATCTACATGCCAGTTCTGACAAAACAACAAATATGACAAAGAGGTGAAGCATTAAATTTCTCCTAATCACAAGACAGACATGACAGGTCTTGGTTTATGCACTCAGACATTGCTGAGTGTGCTAAAAATAGGGAGATATTTAGCTCTCTTTATAAAACTCATTAGAATAAAACCTTTGGTTTTAAATCTGTAACTGAAAATGTGTTTTTCTGCCTTGTGGAAAAGAAACACAGGGTTCCTCAAATTTTCTGGTGAGACTGTGGACTAGATTTGAGGGAGTTTTAGATAAAGCAAAATATACCTGAACTACTGAATATCTGGAAAGCTGGGGAGGAGATTGTTGGTTTGGAGTTTTTTAAGTCGATGCTTTGCTGTGGCTTTTTAGAAATTGTGTCTGGAGTTTGATGTCTACTTTACTAAGAAGAAATACATTCCTCAGTTCCTCTGTGTTTTTATTATATAGTAAAATACTCTATCCTTGTGTCTTTGCTGGGGTATCCAGTGGGTAACCTGTCAGATCCATTATTGCAGGAAGGCTTAGCCCAGCAGTTGTTAGCTATCCCTCATGCTTTGCTATAGAATTCTCTTTACCAATTGAATTCAGCATCTTCCCTGTAAGAAAATCGTATTTTTAAGTGTTAGTCCAGTATTTAGAGCTTTAACATCTAGATTCAGTTTTCCATACTGGTTTGAGACAGGGCAGAGTAACTACTCCAAAGCTTTATTACTATGGCATAAATTATTACAGCCTTTCTAGGAGTTTTGTGAAACATAATGACTTCTAATACTTTCAAATTAGTTTGCTTTCTTCTAGTGCAATTGATGCACAGCTCTAGTGTGATAATAGTATTATTGTGATGGGTTCTTTACTCCGCTGGAGGCTTGTGGTGCTAAACCTCACTGCAATCTTCTGTTCTGGCATTTGTATCACCAAATGTTTCCTGAGACTGGCAAAACCCAACATGAACTTGCATTTAAGCTTCATACATGCATGTAGAGGTTTCTAACCACATGTAAAACACAGCTGCTGACTACAAAAATGTCAGAGCTTTTGAGAAAGTGATTCTACTTTTGAGTGTTTTATGTGTTATTTTCTTTCTTGAACAACCTACTTCTATCACTGAAAATATGATAAGTTAAAATGACCTTGAGTAGAAAATATGAAATGTTTCCTTAGTTAAACATGCATTTGAAAAAGTTTACTTCAAAAACTACTCCATGTGAAAGTAATGTCTACCTACATTAATAGTTTTTTTATTAATGGTTTTGGACTATATTATATCATTTAATTGGTGTTTATAAATAGCCTCCTTCCCTGTGGTTATGAAATATAACATTTACCAAACTTCTTCTTTGATGGAATTTACATATGGCGCATCATGATGATTAAAAGCCAGCCGTCTTTTCACAGCATGGCAAGAAATAGGATTTGATTTATCTGCGTTGCTCGCCTACCACTTGCTGTGACTGTACTTTTGAAATTTTAATATTCTCATTTCTCAAAAGGAGCTTGTTATGTAAAGTATTATGTAAATATCTTTTATGCTTTGTTTTTGCCTTTCTGTGTAAAAAAAAAATTGAAATTTTAATGTGATGAGCAAACAAAGCATGAAGGTGGGAATGAAAAGTCTCAGCCAAAGAGATTTTGTGTCAAAAGAGGCAGATTTATTTATACTTTGAAATCTGAAATAATTTAAGTACAGTGTAATGTGAGCAGTGTTTTGAATCCCTTTCATATGAACTATTGGTCGATCATAATTTGAAATGTGCCACTTCCAGAGTCCCAGTTCTTTTATAGATTAGTACAGGTACAGTGTGTTTTTCCAAGACAAACAGGGGAGTACAAACTTGCTGTGTGTGGGCAGACAGATCCCTTCTCCTGCCCTCCTTCCTCTCACAAATGACTCCCCAGCAGTAAATATGTGAGTCCAGAGCTCAGGCAGTGATGAGATGACCTTTATGGGATGGAGATGCAGCAGCTCCATCTGCATCTGCTGCAGCAAAGCACATTTAAAAGAGCAGGGATTGTGTATTCCTGTTGCATCTGCTCAGACTTTAACACTCCCCCTTTTAATGTTGGCCTTTCCAACACAAGAGATTTGATCAAGATGTTCTTCAAAATTCAGTGCCACACTGAGAAAGTCTAGTATAAACCTGTTGTCTGTCACCTCCTAAATCTTTTTAAGCAATTAAGCACCTGCTGATTCTCTGAGGTTACACCAGGATTTTTACTTTGATTTTTCTCCGTATTTTAGCTCAGTTCTTTTCTTCTGTTGATCAGTTCAGCAAGGGAGCTAAAACGACTTTGACTCTCCTCCTTTCCCCTTCTTGTGAGGCAGCCTGTGCCTACTAAACATCTGCTCCTTAGAAAAATTAAAATCAGGATGAATTAAATGTACTCGGTACTACGGTTTAGAAAACTGAATACAGAACTGTGTATACAATTTAAATAGAATATTGTCTAAAACTGCACACAAGAGAGAGAATTAACCAACGCCTGTACCAAAGCTTTGAAACAGGAGATGCACAGTGGGTGGTTCATATCAAATGCAACCCACAGATAGATTGGGATTTTTTTTGTAATTTTATTTTTTTTAATGGATGGGGTTTTTTTCTGGGTTGTGAATTTTTTGTTATTGGGGTTTTTTGGTTTTTTTTTTTTTTTTTTGTTGGTTTGGTTTTTTCCTGGCTATTTTTTTTTTTTAGAGAACCTCCCAAAAACTTTCTAGGTATTTAATGAGCCAAGGAAGTAGAAATAAGTACACTAAGGGCAAATTATATATTTATATATATGTGTGTGTATATATATATATATGTGTGTGTGTATATATATGTATGTATATGTATATATCTGTATATGAATGTGTATACATATTATATATATGTATATATAATATATATACATATATAATATATATACATATATGTGTATATAATAGTCTATATACA
>JAXCLO010000001.1:6231088-6249600 GCA_035583995.1 Arremon aurantiirostris | reverse complement strand
ATTTTTTGTTTTTGGGGTTTTTTGGTTTTTTTTTTTTTTTTTGTTGGTTTGGTTTTTTCCTGGCTATTTTTTTTTTTTAGAGAACCTCCCAAAAACTTTCTAGGTTTTTAATGAGCCAAGGAAGCAGAAATAAGTACACTAAGGGCAAATTGTATATTTATATATATGTGTGTGTGTATATATATATATATGTGTGTATATGTATATGTGTGTATATATATGTATGTATATGTATATATCTGTATATGAATGTGTATACATATTATATATGTGTATATATAATATATATACATATATAATATATATACATATATGTGTATATAATAGTATATATACATACATATAATATATACATATGTATGTATACATATTATCTATACATATATATAAAATATATGTGTATATAAACATATTTATTTACATATATATTATATGTATAGTTCTGACAGTTTGAACTAGTAAAGGTGAAGAAATACTGTCCCCTGTAGAATACAGTCCTATTCTTATACACCATTTAAAAATAAGAGGAAGCAATCGTATCTCTCTCTTAATTTTTAATAGAATATTTCATATGCTTGTCAGTTTTCTTTGCCAAGTTTCAGAAATTAGTATGGCAGAATGAGTAATTATCAGTTCTAAAAATAACAGATACAATCATCCCAGAAGTAGAGGCCTGCTGGGGCTGTAAATCTGGTTAAAATGGGGTTTATCTTGGATTGCTCTCAGGCCCTGCCCCATGAGATGTTGTACATCCTTAAATCCTGTTGGATCTGAATGGTAAAAGGGATTAAATGTTCTGCAAGGCAGAGTAAATGGCTTCCTGTCTCAGGAAGAATAAACATATAAAACTAGTGAAAAAATGTATTTTTCTTGCTCTGTGCATTCTTATAAATGCTATTTATTGTGATAAACAATATATACAAATAGATTGTAACCACATTACCTTGACTGAAACTTGTTTGCTAAGTATAGAAGAAAAAAAAAATGAGGATTAGGTAGGACTCCTTAGGATTTAGTTTACAAACTGTAAACTGTAGCAAATCTCCATTTTAATAATTGAAGAAAGCATGACACTCAAGAATTTCAAATTCACAAGTTTCTCACTTGCTAGCTGGGTTAGCAGTAGTAAACTCATGATGTTTCCAAAGAAATAAAAATATTAAGCAACAGGCTGCTCTGTCTTGAAATACTAAAGGCTTCCAATCTCCAATATGGTAATTTCAGACACTTCAGATATTTCTTTTCTGTATCTTTTCAATTTAACAGTGGTATAGAAGACTGTAATTAAGCAAGAACCTATGAGCAGAACTATTTACTAATTAAGCTAGTAAATAGATTGTCATTTATTGTCTTCAACGCACATTTTCAAATCATGGTGAAGACTTTCAAGGTGTTGGTTGCGTAATGGTAAATTATAAGACACTTAAAATAGTTTTCTGTGTCCAAAGGATATGTTATAATGGAAATAAAACTGTATAAATGACCTATGGTTGACCTTTTGGAGCCTTTAAAGAGTATTGTAACAAATTAGAAAAACCTTTCTTTTGTCCCCATTGTAGTTTTATAAGATGACTGTTAGGATGCTGAACTGGAAAACATTCAATTTCTGCACAGGCATTTCAAAATATTGTTACATAATCCTAACATTTAAGCTGGGATAAATATCTTTTTACTCCAATCTTTTTTTTTTTTTTTTTTTTTGTTGAAACATAAAATATGAGCTTATCTTCTTCTTGCAGAACAGAATAATTTGTATTTACCATTACTGGGGAGGGCTGTAATTACACTTGTGCAGATTAAGACGCTGATGAAAAATGAAGGGCCTTTCATAGCACACACCAGGTAGGGCACAGGCTGCACAAGGATGCTCATGGTGTTCCACTGCTGCTCTCAGCCATGCCCTGCTCCAACAGAGGATTTCCTCTCCCTACAGAAATAAAAATAAGTACTGCAGCGTTTCTGATAATTCTGTGCTTTGTGCACGGGAAACAATGAAGTGCACGTGGTCTCACAGCAGCAGGAATAGTAACAAACAGATGGCTTTAGTTTACCCCTGCAGTGGCTGCCCCGTGAGCACAAGTGAGTTATATTTTGCCTTGTTTTTGTAAATCTGTTTCACTGCATTTATTCGAGATGTGGGTGGGCACAGAACAGCAGTAACAAGAAGTGTATAAACAAAGCAACAAAACAGAAAAAGCCCAAACAACCAAAGGACAACCCCCAGGCCTATTATTTCTAATTGTGGATTGTTAAATGAGTGTAAAGATGTGGACAGAGCTTCTCAGGAGATCTGTATAGTGCTACTAAAATAAGAGTATTGCCTGGCTTGGTCATGGTTTGGATTCATGGTAGCCACTTGGACATATCCCTCGGGTGTAATTGTCACTGTCATATTTTCAGAAAATCCCTTCACCGGGATTTCTGAAGCTGAGAAACCTCAGAGAAAAATGAAAACAATAATTGTCTGATTTGCTTCTCCTGTGTTTTGCTGCTTTGGAATGTGGTTTGGACATTGTTTACCAGCTGTTCATGGTTAGATTGGTTTCATGTGAATTGCTTTCACTTAATGACCAATCACAGTCCAGCTGTGTTGAGGCTCTGGAGAGTCATGAGTTTTTAATTAATATCTTGTTAAGCCTTCTGTAAGTATTTTTCTCTATTCTTTAGTACAGTTTTAGTATAGCGTTCTATAATATAATATAATAGCTTTCTAAGAACATGGAGTCATATTAATCTTTTCCTTCCTGCCATGGGGGACCCTGAAAATGCCACATGTAATGAAGCATTTTTAGGTTTCATTGCTTTGCTTTGGGATTGAAGCATTGAGTGTTCTGACCTTACAGACACTTAGTTCAATCTGAGATGTTGAGCTAAAATGAAAATTGTTTATCCTATGGCTCATCTTACAGGCAAAAGCATGCTGAAGAGAGCTTAGAATTGTTTAAAAGGCAGGGAGAAGCAGGAGGAGAAATACTTTCCCTGCTCTTGGAAGCATGGGAGACACAGGTAGTGTCTAGCAGTTTCTAAATCAAGATTATCTCTGGCAATTTGTTGTAAGAGCTTTGCATTGCAGTCTCAGTAGTCATATGTGTTAAGTGGTGACACTTCCTACACCTTCTGCTATGCTCTGGTGGGACATTTGCCATCCCCTTTCCCTCTGGGGCCCTGACAGGTTCAGGCAGGAATGGAGGGAAGAGTGGGTTGCAGTGAGTCACCAGCATTCTGTGCCCTTTACTAGGACTAGTATGTTATAAATGCTTTATTTCCCCCTCTCACTGGAGTTCATTTGAGGCTGATAGGACTTCTTGCTGCAACACCTTATCGCTTTTTCCACTGCTTTACATCCTAGCTGATATGTTTTACAAATATTGTATTTTTGTTCATTTTTTTTCTTATGATCCAGATGTCAAGGTTGCATCTCTTAGTGACCAGTAATTGGTTACCAAGTATTTTTTCTACAGTCCTGAGTGTTCTGACTGTACTTTGAGAGCCTTTGCTCTCATTTCATGACTTTACTCCTCTATCTGCATTTTTATGGTAGATTCATAAAGAGCTTGTTAGGTGAGGACTAACAGCTAGCTACTGTTTTGCTTTATTGCTGAAAATATTTCAGGGTATCAATAACAGTGGAGTTTACACCCCACCACTCTACAAAACCAAACCAAATCAAGTGGGAGTTAACCTGATATGGAGAGGTTTGCTGTCTCTGTTTATTATGCTAAAATATTGCTTTAGGTGAGCCTAAAACAAGCCTAGACAAAAGCTTTTATGTTCTTGCAAAGTCACCCAGCAGTGGTGGCAACTTTACTGGGTTAGAGAGCTGCACAGCATGTTTATGACTTGAAGCCAGTGTTGCCACTCAGTACTGACATTCACATTATTTCATCATGAAATCACATAATTTTGTGAATCTTTCCTCCTCCCTCTTTCTAATTTTGTGTTGCTTTTCTGTATTTGGAATTTCAGATTGTATTAGACTAGTTCCCATCCCATTCTGAAAACATTAGATAGCAAGTCAACCTAGGAATATGTCTGCTGTGCCTCAATTTTTTTGTTGTTGTTTTGGTTTTTTTGTTTTGTTTTACTTCAAATTGGTATATTGCAAGCTAAATCATGGCAGTAATACCTTGAAAAGATAATTCCTCCCTGGAATCTCAAATAAATAATAATTGGAGGTTGCATTCTCAGGTTATGTCAGTTGCCTCAAGCTGACTATCAATTGGCTACAGCCCTTCTCCTTTTCCCCCCCAGATAGGCCAAAAACTCCTCCTGTAGAAATTTTCTTAACATGTTTGTCCAAAAAAACAAAACAACAAAAAAAACCCAAACCAAAACAAACAAACAAACAAAAAAGACAAAAATCCTATCCTCAGCTTTCACTAACACAGAGTTTAAGTTGCCTAATTGCAGCACATCTCGGGGTGTAGTTCAATAAAACTCAACATTAGGAAGAAATTAAAGGGAAAAGGCAAAAAACCCCAAAACAACAAACAAAAAAAAAACCCAAAAACCACCCCAACTTTAATCCTATGTCTCTTGAAGTTAATAGGAAGCACCTGTGAGCAATCCAGCCTTGTGTGTGTGAGGGATTCCAGGTGGGAATTAAAGCAGTTTGGCAAATCAGGATGTGACAGGAAACACATGAGAGGATGGTGCTTTGTGTGGTCACTACAAAAAGAGGTGTGTGCCCCTAAAAGAGATTTATTAGCTCATTTTCAGAGCTGCTTTGTGTGTGTTGGGCCAGGGGGCTGAGGCTGCTGTCATCTAAAGAGCTTTCTAGCAATTAATCTGTGTGTTCTGGAGGCTTAATGCTTGGTAAGTGAAATTATAGATTTATATGGATTATGTGCTTATGGGCAAGGAAGATGTAGAATGGGAAAAATACTTGGAAAATGTATTTTCTGCGGAGTAGGCTGGAAATGAGAGATAAGTGAGGGAGGAGCTGTAACAGAGAGGAATATTAAATACTGAGTCCTTAAGAAAAAGTATTGTTGTTAAAATTAAACTTTATGGTTTGCTTTGGGAGCTGAATGATGATTTCTTGGTTGTTTAGGAAATTGATAATTAGGAAAACAACCTAAAGAACACTTTTTTCAGATTAAAGTAAAATTATTCAACTTGTTGCTATAGAGTATTGTGGATGGTCAAAATCTGGCTGAATTGGAAAAAAATATAAACTACATAGATAATGGAAAGGAAACACAAACAACTCACCAGGGGTTTCTTAAAACAAAAAACTGTTCTTTTTTCTGGGGACTCCTTAGACCTCAGACTGTGTGAAAACTACTAAAAACTGTGCTATTTTTACAGCCCTGCCCTGGTTGTTACTTGTGGGTGTTAAAAACTCACAGCTCCTCATTGATATGGGGAAAAAAACTGAGATGCAGCTAAGCTATTCTGGAAGGGGCCTGAGTGTCTGTCCACCAAGGAGAGGGAAATGAGGACCTTAATAAAAAAAAATCTCCACTCTTTGTTTTTTAAGCTTTATTTATCCTCTCTTGCAAGATTTATTCTTTATTACTTGGCCCCTAGTCTCTCTCCATATGTTCACCTATAGTCCTATCTCTCATTTCAGCTTTCTGAGTGCCCTTCCTTTTTTGCCTGCCTGTGTCCAAATCCTTATTCATAACTGGATAAATGAGATCTATGCCATTGCAAATACCTTAATTAAAATTAGCTATGGTTTCTTTGAAACTGTGTGGACCCCTTATTTTAAGGGGAAAAAAATCTATAAAATATTTCTGATGTAAGGCCATCATTTTCCCTCAAAACCAAGTCTTTCATCAAGACTCTCAGAGTATTTTCACAGGGTCTGAAATCTGTACAAGCAGGTTTTCAATCTTTGGCACCTGTTGCAAGATTTATGAAGTAGGTTCCCATTTCATTTTAGAAATGACTGCCAAAGGTAAGGCTTGGGTAGAAACTTTTTTTTTTCCTGAAGTAAGGTGGGACACATCAATGTGTGTGGGTGAAGCAATTTATACTATTAAACTTTTATGTAACAGCACTGAAAGTGGAAGAATTTTGAGGCACACATTTATATTTTTTTTTAGTTCTGCCATAGGCCTCCTTCTTTTGGTAATGAGCAGAATCTATCAGCTGCAATCAATGAACTTGTTAAAGAATAATTATCCACATCTATGTTAATGTACTTTGAGTTACTTGTGTGTTTGTTATGGGTGACACAGTATTGATGTCTCTACTATATTAAACAGAGGAAAACTAAAATAATAGACAGCATTTTAACTGTATTGAATTGGAATTTTGCTGACCTCAGGAAAGCAGAAGAATCCTCCAATACAGTGATAAAGTAACAAGGCATCCTTACTGTATATTTGAGTGCTGACAGTTATTGTTTAGACAATTATTATTAGAGGAATACATTATATACTGTAGGAGTTAACTTGTCAATTGCACTACAGCACGTTACTTGTGCTTATTACTTAAACCAAAAATAAAGGCAGAAGGAGCAGTAAATGTCAAGTTGGGATTTTTTTGCAACTATAAATTGGTTTATATTTGGAGATGTAGCAGAGATTTTGCATGCTCAGCTTAGGCACAAAGCTGGTCTGCCTAACCTACTTCTACAGGTGATGTATGTGGACTATCAAATGATGGACTCTAAGTGAAAATACTAATCCATCAAATAAAAGGCCTAATTTTCTAAACAATAAACTTTTTTGATCTCCCCTTGCTGGCTGTCATTCACAGAATTCACAGATAGGCATGGCTGCTTGGAGAAACTGTGTGGAAAAAATGAGAGCAAGGGCTCTACTGCCTGTATGGGTTGGCAAAGTGATTCTTCAGTGTTTGAACTTCATGCAAAACTCATAACAAACCAAGATTTATAACTTCTGAAATGTTGAAGTTGTTAAAATGTTTATAACTAGCTTGACAAATAACTTTGAGTCTTTTGTTTGTGGATTGAGGTGTTAATTGAAAGTGCTGTTTTAAGGTGTATATAAATAGAGGAAAACACCTTTTCCAAATCAAGAATAGGAACTAATCTTTATATACTTGATGACCACTCTTACAAGTTTGAACCCAGAGTTGGAGCTGAGTAGAAACTGCTTGTGTTACCCTGTGATATTTCTGACATCTTGGGGCCTGTGCAGTCTGTTCTCTCATGCTAAGAGAGGCTGCCAGGCCATTAGAAGCAATTTTATTGTGTAACTTTTATTGTTATTATTGATTTGTTTTTTATTTTGGGCTTCTTTTTTGCAAAGATAGTACTCTAAGAGCTCCTCATGATGTGCTGGGCCAAGTCACTGGGGGTGCTAAATGTGTCTTTGTTGGCTGTGAAAGTTAAGCATAATCGTTAGTGATGGGGTCATGCCCTTTTCTTGTAGCTCACACTTAGATTTAAGTGATATTTTTTTTTTTAATGGCCATGATCTCCTTTATATGCAGGGCACATATGTTATTTGGAATCCAGGTGTCTGCTACCTGCTGGCTTATGCTATGCCCAGAACTCTTTATGAAGATCCAGTAGGAGGCCTTAGAATGTCAGGTCTTGGTGAGCAGCACTATTTACCAATGGAACTGAGATTTTTTTCTGAAATAAGGGTTTCTTCTCAACCTAACAAAACAGGAAAACGTTGGGCTTGATGCTTGAGCCACTGGTTCTGTTTGGATATGTCTGGTTTTTCAGAGCTCCCTCGTTGCTTCTCTGCTCAGCAGCTGAGTTTCTGACTGGGTAAGTTTTTCTTCATTTCTGCTGCCTCTGCCTCCAGTTTTTTCTGGCCTGATTGCCAACTTACACATTTTGGTCTGATTGTCTGATTTCACATGTGAACACATCTCTCTAGGCAGCAACTAAAACTGTATAGTGTTAAATAATTAAAAATTTTAAGTTTTAAGTAATTTTAAGTTATTTTTAAATAAAAACCCAAGACCTAGTCTCATTGAGATGTTACTAATGGCTTGACCAATGGTTCTTATCAGCTCAGTAAATATTTTTTACTCTCTGACTATCTCAAGTTATTTGCTACACTTGGGTGCCCAGCATCAGAATAGTGCAGCTCCAGATATGACTGATAGGAGCTGAAAATTGGTTTCAATGACTTTCATCAATTTAAGGACACTGGTGTTTTGTCTGACAACACAAGAACATAAATTGACAGCTATAATTTCAGCTGTAGCCCATTCAGCTGCTGAGCAATGAAATCCTGCAGAAAGTTAGTTTATTTTTTTTTTCCCCATCTGGCTTTGCTTACAACTTTGAGTATTATGAAAGTGGAATATATTTCTCAAACTCTAATTCAGCAGAAGCACAGCATAAAACAAGTCTCTCTTAGAGTGACAAGTTAAGTAACAGCTAAAATCATTATGTGGAAAGGCAGCAGACCTATGCAGCTCTAGCAAAGCTCATACTTAAATGATTTGGGGTTTGTTGGTTTCTTTAGTTGGTTGGTTGAGTTTGTGCTTGGGTTTTTTGTGGTTTTTTTTTTTTTTTCTGTTTTTGTTGTTTATTTGGTTGAGTTGTTTTAGTTTTGCTTTTTTTTTAATATTTGGTTTTTCATTTTCCATAACTTTTTCCACCTGCGATAAGACAGAGACAGACCACCCGAATCTTATTTCTCTTGTGTGTTCTGTGCTAACACTTTGTCTGTAATGAATAGGTGGATCTACCCAGCTTAACAGAATATACTAGCTGCTGAACATAAATATGAGTATTGCATTGTACATATGTCCGGAATGCAAATGACACTTAATGCAATGAACATAGATCATGCTGATATAGTACCTCATCTTTTATTAAAATCTTAGACAAATGGACTTAATGAGTACTGCTTTTAAAATTATCAAAGTGTGCACTATTAAAACCAGGAAGTTCTGCTGGAGAGAACTCGATACTAAATTGACTTTCATCAAAACTGTGCAAAAAAAGAAAATCAATTATAGCAATCATATTATCTTTCAAGTATGTCCAATAAAGTCAGTTAATGGATATAATTTATTCTTTATGGAATTACTCTTTAAATGTACTGGAAGGCACTTAAACACAGGAAACACTAAGGAAATTAAGATTTCACTTGGTATGAAATTCTCAGTTTATGAATGCATAAACAGCCTGAACTGGATTTAAGAGTTCTACCAAAGTAAGTTTTTTTTTCAAACAAAACAACAACAAGAAAATCCACACAATCTGTAACTACCACTTCCTTTGCTTGATTAAATATCCTTAATTATTATATATTGCCTGAGGTAATAGATTTTGACGATTTTCCCCACTTGCACTCTTCTCCGTCTTCCTTTTTCCTGAAATAATGCAGTAGAAGTGCATTTATCAAAGTATGTCAGCCAGTAAATTACTTAAATGTCTTGCAATTTTTTCCTCCTTTCTCTTCCTCATGCCTCCTTTTCCAGGTGACTTGGGAGTAAAGTGAAATTAGGCACCTCTTGTACCAATCGTGTTTGTACTGAAAGCTAGGAAGTAGATGAGAACTGTAACTACTCTCTGGTTTTGGGGTTTGTTTGTTTGTTTGTTTGTTTTTTAGTTTTTTGGGAAGGTGTTAGAACTGATTCTTTGCTTACCCCACTTGAAATATTTTCTGTATAGAAAAACAGTCGGATTAGGAAACATGCAAAATAAAGATGTCACGTGGAGTGACTGCTCTTGTAATGTGAGATTGTGTTGTGTGAACAAAAAGGTCAGATTGTTGAAAGGCCAAGCTTTAGCAAGGAAAAAAATATTGAAAACAGGCTAGGGTGTATTGAGAAATAGAAGGGAAGAAGGTGGGAAATGAGACAAGCTCATCAGCCTGTAAATAGGAGTACAATGATCCCATGTCCACTTTAACTTGCTGTTTTCATGTTCATGCTTAAAAGCATAAATACTCATAATTATAAACAAATAATAATACATTTTCTTAAGCAGTGAAGTCCAAATTTAATGAAAAGATTACTTATTGTTATTATTTCATACTCTGATGATAATATATGCCTCACATGGTCCCTTATACAAAAGGTAAAATGGCAAACACACATAGCAGAAATGCACTAGTTTAACTTTTTCATTCCTCTGCTGCAATGTATCAATGTTTCTGCCCAATTCCTGGGAGCTCTGCAGTTCACAGAAAGGCCTTGATACCTGTTCATGCACAGAAGTTTGCCTGGAGATTTACAAATCAAGATAGGCACTGACATTTCCAACCTTAGAAAATTGCTGCTCTATGTCCATGTGAATAAATTTTGACCTACTTTCCAAGAACAAGCTTAGTCCAATGAAGCAAGGGTTTTATTCATGAATACACTTCATCACTGCTCAGGAAGTATGCCTAATATAGGAAATATGCCTATTGAGACATGGGCTATTTGGTTGATATTTTAGCTTTTTTATCCTTATGTAGTTCCATAATGTGCTGCTGACTGCACAAATCAAGTAAACCTCAAGGGACAGGGAGAAAAAAAAATCTGATAAATAAGTGTGGGTTGTTTGGGTTTTTTACTTACATCAATTTATTTATTTTTTTCTCTGTCCATGTTCTGCAATATATGTTACTTGTTGAATACATTTATATTACCTTTCCAGACTGTAAAGCAACAAGAGTGTATAGCAACAAACAAATCATTGAAGAGAAGTTGGTAATCTGCCCCATACTTTGGTTTTGCTTCACAGTACAGTATTGCTAACACATTGTCCTAGCATTAAATATAATTATAAGAGTTTAGAAATGAAGGATATGTACTCTCAATTATAGCTATCTGGTGATTTTGTTTTGTGGGTTTTTTTTGTTTGGTTTGTTTTTTTTAACTTTTAGGAGACCATGGTTTGTATGAGCATTTCTGGAGAAAGCAAAGAAAAACACGCAAAATATATGACTGGAAAAAGGAGATTTTTTTTTCATCTGTTTCAGTAGGCTTAGTATTCTGTATAAGGTCTTCATTTTTAGTATTTGCAGTAAAATATACAATTAAACCAAAAGATGTTTACAGTGCCTCATGTAGTGTACAGATGGCATCTTTACCCCAATCTGTATCCTTGTCCTTTCAGGGATATCCCTCTAGGTACCTTGCCTTCATAGAAACCAATTCATTTTTGCGAAGAGGTGGTCTTTAAAATTTAATTTTAATCAAAATAAACTGGATCTCTTGAGTCCAAAATGTTCGCCAGAAACTAATTTTATTCATTTTTCTTTTTTTTATTTTATTTTGTAGTCAGGCATGTTTGTGAAGGCCAAGTAAACAATTACTAACTGTGCATGATATAGAAGAGTTGGATAGAATTACCATTTCTGCCTTGGCTGTGGAGTGTTTTGGCCCTGATCTTCCCATGAATTCCAAATAGATGGACAGCTATTTCCCCACAGCAGAAAATAAGCCTGGAGGAAAGTGAGGTCGAGTTACTTACAGTTGATTTCTGTGTCATGGTTTCTTTTTTGGGTCTTCGTTTTTGGGTTTTCTTTTTTTCATGTGTGGCTTGGCAAAGTTGGGTTTGCTTTCTTTCTCTTTTATTATCTTGTGATGATGTGGTAATAGATTTAATGGTTTGAGACTCTGATATCCTGAGGTTCCTCTCAGCTGTTTTTAGCAGGATGCAGGTCTGTAAATTTGACTTCAGTTAAGTGGGGAAATAGGATACAACAGGAGAAGCAGGTAACTTCTCTATTTATTAGACAAATGTTTAGTGGCTAAAGCTCTTTCATCCATAGAAAAAATAAGTTTTGAGCTGTATTCTGGTCTGGCACTGGTTGAAGCGACAAAGAAGACCAAAAGTTGATGAATTTCTGAAAGGGATTAAATCTTACCTGTTATATTTTGAGTTCATGTCTGCACAAGGTGCAAAGTCACAATGGTAAAAAGGCTGTGAGTATCACAGACTTCTGGGACTGTGAGCATTTGTTTCAACCAATTATAAAATGCCAAACAAGAGAAATGTTTGTCGAGGAAGGATCTGCAGACCTACAATGCTGAGTTTTGGGGGAAAAATCTTATACCTACCAAATGTATCACATGCCTGCTTGTCCCAATAGAAGACCAAAACCCATATGTGGAAGGAAATACTAAGGATCAATTTATCCAAGCCACCAACATAAGGAAGTAGGGTCAAATAAGTGGGGAAATTATTATAATTATAATTTTATTTTATAAACATCTTTTTTTTTTTTTCAGTTTCTGCCATTAGTTCTTTTCAGCAATTCAGTTTTATTCACTGAACTCTCTTTCCATTTCTGAAAAATTTCACTGGTGAAGAAAATGAAGTTGCTCTCAGACCTTTTTCTTGATGCTGAATACATCTATATTAATCAGTGTATTCTTAGGAAAGGGTTTAGAATGCAACTTCTGTTTTCTGGAACAGTGTTCTCTGACCTTGTTGGAGGTGCAGTTGCTGCTGATGTAGGAATAGACCCTGTACTCTATATATTCTTTTGCCCTTCTGAATAATTTAATTTTTCATTAAGTAGAGTTTGTTAAATCAACTCACCTTTTTATGTGAATGACAATAAAGTCCTATTTGAAGAAAATTAGCCTCTTTATGCTGAAAGAAATTAGGGTGCCAGGAGATGGAATAATAAATTCACAAACTCTACATGAATGCTTATGTTTGTGCACAATCATAGCACTGCAAAACTATTGAAAAATTGCTTTTCTGGAGAGCAGATTTCTCCCTGTGTGATTTTATGTATGTTATAGGAATATAATTATTGGGATGTAAAGGCACAAGCCCCTCAACCTAACCAGACAAACACGAGTAATATATCTATTCAAATTTTCTTCTTTTGGAACTGTTCTGCTCTCAGTTCTTAAAGAGAATGGGATTCAGTTTGAAAGTAAACTGGGCATCAAAATCTGTGGCTGGTTTGGAACTCTTGGGTTGATTTCCTTCATGGCTGGGATAAGTGGAGAACTTACTGTGGCCTTGCTCATTTTCTGTCTCTAGAGAATTAATGTACTAAAAATAAATTGTCCATGCCGGGAACCCCAGAAAATCTGGGATGAGCTTTAGTAAAACACTTGGGTCTGCATTTATTTCTTTGCTCAGTGCTGCTCTGAACTATCCCACAACCTTGGCAAAGATGTTTGCCTTTGTTTCTGTTCTGTGTTTCACATACTGAGATCATATTATAGGGTTGTGGTGCTTTTGTGTTGTTAATGCTTCTTTGCTTTTGGTTTTATGTTTGTTGGGGTTTATTTTGTTTTGTATTTTTTATGGGTTTTTTGTTTAACTGCATTATCAAACTATAGGATATGGCTTAGTTTTTGGTTTTTTTTGTCCTTAGTCTAAATTTGCACCAGGGAGCCTTTTACAATATAAAGCTTTACACATTTAGTGTTTATACCATATATGTAATGTGTGGGTGGTTTTGCATTTGACATATTATATTGAAAAATTATTTTGGAGGGAATAACACACAGAAAGACATGTCAATAAAGGGCTGGAATTTCAGGCCCTGTGGCTGCAGAACATGTCAGTACCGTAGGCATTTTTATATTTATAATGTTCATATTATAATATTTACATTTAATAATATAAATAATAAATTAAATAATATTTAATAAAACATTTAATATAAAATGCTATATTTAATAATATAATATAATTTATATTATAATATTTATAATTGCTATCCCCCTGCAGTCTTCCTGCTCAGCAGTTCATACCTGGCACACCCTCATACAAAAAGGAATTAGGACCTGCTGCTGCTTCTCTTTCTTGACAGCCTTGAAGTAACCATTGGTTTATTAAAAAAAACAAGTCCATTCTGAGAACTATAAACTGCACTGATTTTACACTCAAACTAGCTCTGATTTGTTTAATAAAGGAAGAAGCAGCACTGCTGGATGGAAGGAGGGTAGAGGGAAAAAGGAAATGAGATTTATCTCCACCTTTCCTGTTTTAACTGAGGCAATGCAGCTGGAAATTAAGTGCCCATTCCCTGGTAGGATCCTATTCACTGGTCTAAAGAATTATTTTTGGTCTCTGGTAAAATGCAAAGACTCCCATCAGAGTCCTGTTTCTTATTATGTTTTCCTGAACTTTCTACCAAAGGAAAGTAGCAAATTCAGGATCTACTTCTGGGAAAAAAAACAGATTTCATGTTGTCTATGCTGTCCATCAGGTGTGTCTCTTCCTTATTGGTCCATAGGATATTGGAAGTTGAATCCTCTTTTATCATTCCTGTTCATCTTCTGCTTCTCTCCATCCTCAATTGGCTTACAGTTACAATGTGCTCCATAAACAGAGACTGAGGCTTTTATCAATTTGGGAATGCTTATAAAATGTGGATACAGCAGAGGAAAAATTCTGATATTTTTCCAAGGCTTCATAAAATTACACAAGTGAGTGTAGATGCTTTAATATCTTGGGCATGAGGTCTGTGCAGGTGACCTGAGAGAATGCTGTGATGTTCTGAGTGTGTTTTGAGCTCTAACACTTAATGTAGTTTTCCTTATTGCCAAACAAAAATGGTTATTTTTGTCCTTGACAATCAAATATCAAAATAAAATAAGCACTATAAATATAACCAATATAAAATAAAAATAACCGCTTCTGGGAAAGTCCTTCTATCTGCCACACTTTATCTGCACCCCAGAAATTTAAATAATTTGCCCATAGTTTGGAAGAGACTGAAAATATGAAGAGTAATGCTGTATATACGGAACAAGTTGGGTTTTTGTGGTTCTGTCTTCCCTTGCTTTTGCAGTGTCAGTATAATTCAGTAACTTGGAAAATTTTCCTTTAGGAGCCTGAAAACAGAAGCACCAAGTACCTTCTGGGTGACTTGTTAAAGCCCAGTGATTCTTGCAGTGTCTTCCTGTTAGATATGATAAATGTTCAGAGGAGTTGAGTAAAGATGCAACTTCAACAACCACAGAGCTCTTAAAATTAAAACAAAACAAAATAAAAGCCCAACAAAAAACACGAGAAAAGAAACCACTGCAATAGTCTGTTGAAACCAAGTCCTAACTTTTTATTTCCAAAATATAGATGTATTCAAATCCTTCCAGAGTGTGTGGACAGAAGTTACTGGTAAAAAAGAACAAGCAGCTGCTTGCTTACCTTCTGTTATCCCTGAAACTTTAGTTTGACACTCACAGAATGCCTTGAAGCACAGCTGGTTGAAGGAGGCATCTTTGTCTTGGCAAGCTGTCACCTATCAGTTGGCTGTCAGTGAAACCCCTGCGTTCTGCTGTAGGTAAACATGTTTTAGCAAATAACTCCTGCAGATGGGGGGAGTCTGAGGCAAAGAACACAATTCTGGGGATATCCATGCCTCTTCCTCTCCCAGGATGAATGTGATGACAGTCTAATGGGAATATGAAGCACAAGGCAGTGAAATATTGCTCAGAAAGAGGGTCTTTACTGCAGACTGTACATAAACAAATTTTTGACACCTTGTGGAGTTGTTTCCATTTTGATCAGTCTGTTTTGTCATTATATGAAAAGTTCTTTGGAGTTGAGTTATCTAGAGATTTGGGTTTGGTTTTTTTTTTCTCTTGTTTTTCAGTCATGCTTTACCAGGCAATCTGGAGGAGGAGCACTATTTTTTCCCCTGATAGTTGAGAATCAGCAAATGTGACCTTACAGCAGTAAAAAGTACTCTTACTGCTAGAAGCTCCTGTGAATTTGTGCAATTCTCAAATACAGAGGCCAAATGATGTATACACCATAAGGCTATTAGCTTGATTCATCCTCCTGACTGGTTGTTAGAGGCTTTTGCAGAGAGTAGTATTTAAGCCCTTGGTAAATTGAAGCAGTCAATGGATAACGTTTCTGGATGTGAGGGGTTAGTGGTTTGTATCAGGAAGGCAAATCTAAGGAATATCAACAATGCAGAGTGAAGTTATTCTTTTGTATATGGAAAAATCACAGACTCTCTGAGACAAATATTTAAACCAGCCCAGCCTCTTGATTCATTCTTTCCTCCTTGTCGTCCTCCTCCTTGTTGTCCTTCCCATAGTAAATGTGAAAATGCAGATAATGAATTCTTTATTTAGCCATGTTTTCCAAAGAGACCAGGTGAGCTCAATCACTGGAAGGCGGTGCTTGTGATTTCTGTCAAGATGTTGCCTGAAACCTGTGAAATTTTAAATGATTCTTTGCTGGCTGAAATGTCTCCTTCCTTTGCTTGACATGGCAGCAGCAAAGGTCAAATGATGAGCTGGCAGCATCCATCTCTTTGTGTATCCTATGAAAAAGCAAACTACATGTTTGTTTTTAATGAAGGCATGGTTGTCAACTCTGCCATGTCTCTTCTGTGTTTGTCCATCTAATTGCAAATTTGTTTTTTTCTTCAGACTGTTGTAAAACACATCTTTGGTCTGAGCTTTATACATGGTAAGAAAACAGAGAAGATAATGCTCTCTGGAGAACCTGCCCATAGGGAATTTTTAAACTAAGTTTTATTTGACTCCTCTTCTAATTTCTAATGCAAAACAAATTATAAAAGAATGTCAGTGGGATGATTATAAAAAATACAAATGAATGTATCAATATGATCAATGAGAAATCAGTTAGCATTGCTCATGCAAATATACATGAGAATGTAACAAATACCAGTAGCAGAGCATGGGGGCAAGAATGATTCAGATTTGCTTTATTATTCTCTTAAATACAACTGATGCATTCAGTCTTATAATGTAGAGGTAAGATTTTTTTTGTGTGTGTTTTTCCTTGATGATTTTTCACTCTCTCATACAGAGTTTGAAAAATTAATATTTGTTCACTTGCACTACTACCTAGGTAAGGTAGCTTGACCTTAGTAACTTACTGGTGGAATGTATGTTAGCAGTACACCAATTTTCACATAGTAATTTTGGTGTCATGATGGACATGATTTGATTCAAGTACAAAAAAATCAGTCATGAACTGCAGACAATGAAAGTTTTTTGGTGTTGTTTGTTTGGGTTTTTGTTTTGTTGTTGTTCGTTTTTAAGATGAATAATTTCAGGAGCTTGTCTCTGGGCAGCAGTTGTAATGGATCTTCTGGCGAAAAAGGGAGGAATTTTCTTAGGTTGAAACTGGCATAAATAGTTAAAAGCAGTCATTTTGGTGAAGTTGAGGGGGCTGTGAGAATTTAAGATATTTGAAAGTTTCCTAAACTTCAAAATGTACTTAAATTATTTGTTTGAATTAATTTGCTTTGATGCATATTGGTTGGATTTCCTTTTCATAGTTTGTCCTATGCTCTGTTTAGCAATTAAATTGTACTGAATGCATCATGAGAAAAATGCCTGGACAGAAATAAAAAAAACCCCTCTCAATATAAGCAGAGGTGAATGAGTTGTATTGCGAAGTTCATTTTGGGCCAGGTCCTAGTTTAATTTGGGGAAATGCCTCTTCCTTTGGTGATCACCAAGCCTTGGTTTCCATTCATCCAGTGCTATGTATTTGAGGGACTCCAATGCACAGGACATAAGTGAGAAGGTGGAAATTAGAAAGCTTTTCTCTAGCACTGCATAGGAAAGGCCAAACTGAAAATACGTGCACATTTTTGTTGTGAAAATATTGCACGTTATTGCATCGAAGACCATCTCTGCCTTATGAAGTGGAATTAGAGAAAGGGGCAGTTGATTTAAAGGGCTGGTGCTGAGGACCTGCTTTGTGCCTTTTTGGAACCTTTTGTTGTATGGACTGGAACATCTTGCAGAGGCTGGAGAGCACTACAGGTGTTCATGGAGTATTTCCAGTTTAGTTTCGTCTTCAAGGAATCTATTTGTGCCTCTCAGGAATGCTAATAGATGTGAACCAAAGCAAGTGGGAATGATCAGTTTTGTCCTGAGAAAGTGCTGCTCATATATAAACTAACACAATTGCATAGGACTCACCCAGAGTAATATATGAGATTTGATTCCAACCCAATTCTGTATTCAGATTACAAGCAACTTGTTGCAAACAGGTGTATGTCTGAGTTTGAGTTTCTGTCTGAAGGAAGCAGGTTGCCAGCCAGAACATTTTCTCAGCCCATCTTGATAAAGACCACTTCTGGAGAAATTGTACAAATCTGTTGAGTATTTTAGTGAGCAGCTAGCAGAGGAAGCTCAGAACGAAGGATGTAAGCCTGACTTTGCCCAAGTCAGCTGTGAACTATTGTTGACTTGAGAGGCTCGTTCTGAGGGATGAGTTCTGCCCTTTCCCCATCTGCTGTGGTTCCAAATGCCAGGAAACTGTCCTGGCGGCTGGCTGGCCCTATTTCAGATGTTCTGGGGGCTTTACTTTAACAGTCCTGATGGAATTAGGGAACTATTCCTCCTGTCTGCTAAAATCTAAGATTTATCCTTCCCCTTGCATTTCTAAACTTTAAATAATTCGAATTTACATGCTGTTTCTACCATTTTTCATTTTCAATCTTGGCTTCATTTTTCCTCTCCCCTCTTCTTCTCATTCTCTTTTTATTATTAATGACTTTTTTTTGCTAAGAGGAATATGCTCTGGTTTTGGGCTTGTTTCTTTGGGTTTTTTTTTCTGAATTATTCTGTGGGATTTTTTACCCCTGGAATAAGTATCAACTCTCAAAGGCAATGTAACTAGATAAAGTCAAAGTGCTGCCCCTGTGCTCTGTGTCAGT
>JAXCLO010000001.1:6212568-6230988 GCA_035583995.1 Arremon aurantiirostris | reverse complement strand
GCAGATAACCATTGTTTACATTTTGTTCTTGAAGCCTCTCAGCTTCTCAGGAGGAAAAATCCTAAGGAAAGGATTTTCCATAAAAGATGTCTGTGACGCCAAAGAGTTCTAAGTGGGATTGATCAGATTTGTCCTGAGAAAGTGCTGCTCATATGAACTAACACAACTACTCACCCAGAGATGGACATGTATGAAATTTGACTCCTATCCAATTCTGTATTCAAATTACAAGCAACTTCTTGCAAACAGGTGAATGTCTGAGTTTGAGTTTCTGCCTGAAGGAAGCAGGTTGCCAGCCAGAACATTTTCTCAGCCCATCTTGATAAAGACCACTTCTGGAGGAATTGTACTAATCTATTGAGTGTTTTAAGTGAGCAGCTAGCAGAGGAAGCTCAGAACAAAGGATGTAAGCCTGAATTTGCCCAGGTCAGCTGTGAACTATTGTTGACTTTAGAGGCTTGTTCTGAGGGATGAGTTCTGCCCTTTCCCCATCTGTTGTAGCTTCAAATGCCAGGAAACTGTCCTGGTGGCTGGCTGGCCCTATTTCAGATGTTCTGGGGGCTTTACTTCCACAGTCCTGATGGAACAGGGGAACCATTCCTCCTGTCTGCTAAAATCTAAGATTTATCCTTCCCCTTGCATTTCTAAACTTTAAATAATTCAAATTTACATGCTGCTGTTTCTACCATTTTTCATTTTCAGTCTTGGCTTTCTTTTTCCTCTCCCCTCTTCTTCTCATTCTCTGTTTATTATTAATGACATTTTTTTGCTAAGAGGGATATGCTGTGGTTTTGGGCTTGTTTCTTTGGGGTTTTTTTTCTGAATTATTCTGTGGGATTTTTTACCCCTGGAATAAGTATCAAATCTCAAAGGCAATGTAACTAGATAAAGCCAAAGTGCTGCCCCTGTGCTCTGTGTCAGTTTACATAGTGCAGAAATAGGTTATTAGAGGGAAGATTTGCCTTCTTTACCACTTCCCATATTTTGCATCCAATTTTGGCTACACTTGTGGAAGCATTGAATTATGATATAATGGAGAAGAATCTACTCCCAGTTTCCCTGTCCCAGGAGCAAAAACTGAGTTCAGACAGGATTGTTCCAAGCAATGTTTGACCCAGGGATCAGATAATGTAAGGGATATTTCTCAGGGTCTCAGTTTGGTGGGAAATTGTTTCCTCTGATTATAGGACTCAGCCACTGATGTGTGACATCAGTATCATTGGACCAGGCTTCTTTTTGAGAGGAGATAATATTGGGAAAGTTTAAAATCAATCTTCTTTAGTGCATTACCCGAAGTATTCAGGAAGAATGGGTTTCCTTCTAATTACATCTTCAAATATGAGAATTTTGTGTGAGGAGAGTGTAAAATTTGTATCTGAATACAGAATGCAGGCAGCTGTCAGGCTGAGCGTGCTCCAGGGAGGCCTAATATTCACATTTTGGTTCTACAGATTGGAGGAGCTGCAGAAAGTCAGTCTCACTGGGTGGTAATATTAAACAGCGGAGCCTACAAGCACACTGATCTCCAGGGACAACTTGAAATCCACAGGGAATGCACCCATGTTATCTGCATGACAGTGCCAGCTGAGTCTCTGTCATAGGAAAAATGAAACTTGCCAGATGTTTGTATCTGAAACACACCACTAAGGCATCAGTGTGATTATTGTGGCAGAGCAAAGGGCTTTGCAGGACATGAAATATGCTTTTACCATACAGGTGGAGGTATTGCAAGAAAGAGTAACTAATTCAAGTGGGGTAAAGTTGCATTTTCTCATTTTGTAGGGAGGGTGGCAGTGGAAATGGATGCCCTCTAGACTCAGACTCACCAGCTAAAAGCTGACCTCCCATGCGTTGTGAGGTGTGTGCTGCTGATGTGGTTTGGGACGCATTGTTGGTCATGTGGAGACTTCAATGGAGACTGTGCCAGCACTTGGATTGCATGTGCTGACTTTTACAAGTTAAAGGATTTCCGTGCCTTACAGGAGGAAAGGTGATCTGGCAGAGAAGTTGTGTGTGTCAGCATGAGGACTTTACCCAGGATATGCTCAGCCTGATTTCAGGCTTGGATTTCAACCCATGCCCATTTGCTTATTCTCTTTCAGAGTCCCTTTTATTCTTTCTGCGTACCCTGGGAATTTTAGATATCCCCAAGTTTAACTGAAGCTGTTCCCTGTGTGTGTCTCCAGGAACACTTCCCAGAGTGTCCACTCATTTTTTCTCCTGGGGAACCTCTTGCCTTCCATCTGTGCCCCTGTGCTGGCTGCTGTCACTCACCCACATGAGTGCTGTGGTACCATGACCATCCTTTTTTGGTGTTGATGCCACGACTAAAGACTGGGAGCTGTGCTGGCTTTAGCAGTGGTGATGAGATGCCCTGGCAGCAGCTGGCTCTTTCTGGGGGTTCCTGTTGCAGGGGATTGAGGTGGCTGATTCAGTTTGGGGATCAGATTCACATCCCCTTGTGCTTCACTTGTGACAATGGTGCTCCTCCAGGCTTTCTGTTTGTGAGCAAGAACACTTTGAGCCACACAAATGGAATTACGCAGGATCTGTATAAATCCTGAGTGCGCTGTAGGGAGGAGGCAAGCTAATGGAAGGTGAGAATCCCTCATTGTGCCTTGAAAGGGAATGCTATTCATTTCATTTCTTTTAATGTGTTTTAAACATCTGTGAAGGCATAATGCTACTAGCAGGTATAAAAGTGCTCTCAATAGCCAAAATTCAGTTATTTAATCCCCTTTATGGAATTTGCCGTGATTTAGTTTAGAACTGTTGACTGGTTTCCAGCAATGGCTGGAAAGTTACAATGTACCTATAAGTGTGCATTTTTTGGTGCTATATGAGCAAAATAGAAACTCTTTAATAAAACAGTTTCACATATTAGTCCCCTTTAAAATTATTAGTTATTTATTAATTGAAAAATGGTAGGAAAATAGGCAAACTGAAGTATGGGCAGAAGGTGGTTCTGTTTGTTCTGTCAAAACAGCTGCATTGCAAATGCAAGTGATTGAAGCAAAGTTAGGGGTGAAAGTAATAACAATTACAATGGTATGGTGTTTATGCTTCTTTTATCTTTGGTTCAAAAGGTCATACATGATCTCTGTAGCTGTATCTTGCAGAGTTTTGAAATATATTTAAAAACCCTTGAAAAGGGAGTCCTCTGAATTGATATGAAAATGTTATTTATTATGACCAAAACAGTGTTTTGGTTTTTGTTTTATTTTTACTATCCAGAGTATAACTTGAAGAGATATCTGCTGTAAAACTAATTTTTTCAGTGTTCTGTGTTTTGAAATTATTTTGTTTTCTGCTATTTGATTTAAAACAGGATGAAATCATCCATGATATTGCAATTAAGTAATGAGACAGAGAAAGAATAAAAGGCAAAATGAGGCAATCAACGTGTATAAACAGTTAATCATGCAGGTGTCTGATAGGCACTGATGTGGAGGATTTCTACTTTGGGTGGCTGTGGCTCATAAAGAAGGTTTGTAGTGTTGAATAGGTCTAGAATTGAGATTGTTGGATTCAGGTGAGTTTTCCTCTGTGGTGTTTTAATCACAACCAGCAACCAAACATCTCAAAGCCCCTTACTGCTCCCTCCCACACAGCTGAGCTGCCCTGGCCATGGTCGTGCTCCCTTCCAGCCCCTTGTGCCATTTCTCACTGGCGGGGCATGGAAACTGCCAAGTCCTTGACTTAGATTAAGCACTGCTTACTAACAACTAAAACATCAGCATATTATCAAAACTGTTTTTACTTTAAATTCAGAATGCAGCTCAGCTCCTGGGATGAAAATTAACTCTATCGCAGGTGAAACCAGGACACCATACAGATGTTCCATGTGCCTGCCAGGAACTGGGACTCAGAGCACAGCTGTAACACAGCTTCAAGAGTAATGCTTGATTTCATAAAAAAGAGTTTTTGAAAATAAATCTGGGAGATTTGTGAAGTTCTTAAATACATCAGCAGAACACGGTAGGAGTGTTCACAAAGAAAATAATTTTTTTTTACGTACCACATAATAGATCCAGGTTTGTGATTTTAAGCACAGGACTGCTCAGTGAGCATAAGGGTGAAAGTAAGTTTGTAGGGATCTCTTTCACTGCAATATTCAGGAGTCCTGGTGACAAAAGGTAATATTTTACTCTTCAATTAGAAATGATATTGTAGTAGACAAGATTTTTTTTTTAATTTTCAGGCTACCTCGACTCTGGCATTTCCTCCTTTTGAATATTTTCCTTAGCAACCATTTCTTGATCAGATTTTGTGGAGGCAATGTAATATTTATGTAATGATGGTGCCCATGGGCTTGATCAGGATCAAAGACTTGTTGTACTAACATGCATGCAGACACAATTCCTTTGCTCTTAACTGTTTCTCAACTGGAGTTTCTAATTCAGTGTCATCACTGATTAGTTAAAGCTCCAGGGAAAATGTCACCTTACAACTGGTGTTTTAGTTAACAAAACTGCATTATGACTCTTTAGAGAGTAATATTTACATTCTGCGCAAGTGACTTGGGATACACGAACTTCCCTGAAGGTGAAATTAAGGAGTGCTGAAAAACAAAGGTTCCCCAAAAGAACAAAATTACTTTTTTTGGCAGGGTTGCACAGGGACAATTATGGATGAATATCTGTTTTAAAATCTTTCTTTCCCATAAGATGGTTAATTGGGAGATAATGGGCTGCAGACTTGAAATAAATGGTTTTTTCCTCATTGCCCACTTGGTACAGCATGAGGTTGTATAAAGAACTTATTACTGCATGTAGAGAGAAAAAAAGGTGTTTGAGCTTTATGCACATTCAAAAGATAGAATCCTTAGCTTTTTGGATTCAATGTGTAGATCAAATCCCAGACTGAAATTTTCACTGCTGATCCTTAGATAATTTCTCTTCAGTGGTCAAAGAGAAGAAAGGAAAAAATCATGTCAGGCTTCAAAGATTTCATTTATGAAGAAAGATTAAGAGGCTGACTGAAAATTAATATATTTTATGAGTGTTTTAGTGAAATTTATGTATTTGAGGGGAGGATGGCTAATGTTAAATGAACTCTTTATTCATGCAGAAAGCAAAAGGGAGGAATCAAAAGATATTAAGAAAGGGTATGAAAAGGCTTGAGTGAAAAATTTTTACACATAGAGCAATAAATGTATAGGAAAAAATACTGGAAAGTTCATTGAAGTGTGAGCATTGATGGATTCTAAAGGTGTTTAGTTTCTGAGGATAAGAATATATGGAAGTGAAATAGTTTAATAGAAGTGAGGAAAGTATAAACAAGACGCCAAGTTGAAGTTGTGTTGTTTGGGTTTTTTTACCTCTTTTCTTGAAATTTAAGTATTCGAGGTAAGGGAAATGTATTTTAAAGGAAATTATTTTGTTTTTCTCTCTTTCAAAATCTCTTTTAAAGATGAAAGCAAGATTTGAACCTCTCATGCACACTGTTCTTTGAACCTTACCTCTAAATCTTGGTAACTGCCATAAAATATTATGACAAATTATGACACAAAATATATAGCAATACATTTAAAGAAGATGTTAAATTAGCTAATTGTGCTATGTGAATGGAGTCCCGTCAAAATTTTTCTGTATTGTATTACAACAAGAACCTCAAAATACAAAGAAAAAATAGACTGCAATCAAAACTGTTTTGAAGGAACATACTGAAGTTAGAAGTGGCATTTAAAGGTGAAATATTGGCACTTGACAATAGTTTTGTTGAAGCAATATGTTTCAGCGCAAGACTTAAATGATTGGAGGTTGTCTTTCTTCTCTTTTTGGGTGTAGTAACACAGATTTTAAAAACTTGATCCGTTTTTCTGCTTGGTAGACCAATAGAGCAATGTGGATCTCAGTTCATAGTGTGATGTTTTGTTAGTCAGGGTGTGCTGTTTGCATGATGTGACTGGAATGGGGTGGTCTGGACAGCAGAGCGTGTTTGAGGTCAGACTTTGTGAAGAAACTCATTAAATTTTTGAACTTGCTACCTGATTTCTGTCTCCCAGGGGCTCATGTAAAAAGGGTCTTTTATTCCAATGGAGAAGGCCAGATTGCCATCTCACGCTTTTAGACTTTTGAAATCTCCTCGAAATGTTTTGTCAGCTATTCAGATGTGCTGGAAATCAGCCCTCAGACCAGCATCTTCCAGCCATGGTGTTAATTTTGGACCTTTCCTTTACCTTTCCTGCACATAGAGCCAAGGTAATCCATCATCCCCCTAAAGCCAGGGAAATTCAATCCATCACTGCTGGATTCTGATGCAGGGCTGTGAGGGGGATGCAAGTCATCTTCCCAGTAGTAATCAAACAGCTGTGATACATGCCACTTTAAGCTTGTATCATCCCATAATAGATGGGTTTCTTCTACATGGGAGCCTGCTGCAAAATCTTCTGACAGATGGACTGTCTTGCAGAGGTTTCTTTTTGCAGAATTTAAGGCTGTGAACTAGTTATTGACAAATACTACATCATCAGTTCCAGCTGAAGACACAGACTAATAAGTAGAACATTGGCACTAATCCTTATTTAATCAACCTTAAAATGGTAATTTCAAATTGATGAGGGCATAGGGAATAGATTTTATACTTTTAAAGTGCTTCTAAAAATACCAGGAATGCGTGTGTACAACCCAAGGATGAAATTAAAGTGCATTCTGCATGTATGGTGAGTGAAGCATGCTGCAGAAAGCTGAGGCTGGAGTCATACTGGCCCCAAAGAATTTCTTGTTTTAAAAACAATGCATTCCCACTCTGGGTTTCAGAGTGTCTGAGGGAGCACAGTTGCTTTATTTTTGCTCTGTGGCTTTTTGTTATTTACTCAAGCCCTTTCAGAGGCTGTTAAAGCATTTTAAATCATTAACAAACTTTAATATAAAAAGCCCCCAAACTGTGGCAAGCTAAAGCACCAGAACTCATTAATCTGAATTCAGTTATCTGTCTAATATAGCCTCAGTATTGACAATATTGACAATAACTTCCCAGTTGTCTTTACTGTATATTTAGAGAACCTGAGACTGATAGCTAAACCTTTAATTTACAATTTAACACACTGATTTCTATAGTGCTTTATTTGTTTAATAGTGGTACTGACTATTATTATTAAATATGACCAGTAAGTATTCATATGAAAGCAGGAATTATTTGTAGCCACTTTGAGAGTTTCAGCACAAAGGAACACAGTGCAGCAGGAGATGATTTGCTGTTCAGGTGGAGTAATACAAATATTTAATAAGCTTTACTGAGTGCATTGGTGAGCAAACATCAATCTCAATCTGGTTTGAAACTAAGGAAACATGGAACATGTATCAACAATGCAGGTGCTTTGGTTTGTTTTTGGGGATTATGAACTTGATTTAGATGTGAGATCTATCTACATAGAGTTCATTAATCATCTAATGATGGAAAGTAGCTTTGTGGAAACTGAGACCAGGAATGTTAGCAGGCACCAAATTAAGTGTGCCCACAAGATATTTAAGGTTTGGGAGTTGTCATTGTATAGGCCTGAGCTATTGGAGTGCAAGTGTTCACCTAATTTGAGCAGAAAAAGACTGTGGGCTGCCTTGCTCTGGCAAATGCTCAGGTCAATTCATCCACTGCTGAAGTCTGTGCCCCTTGAAGAGGTCTGCTCTTAGCAGATTTTAATTTATTTTAAATTTCTTTTAATTTCTTTAATCTAGGTTAGAATAGCTTGCTACACTGCAGCACAGAGTCATTCTGGGGCAAGGATGGAGAATGCAGTGTCTGAAAATGAGCTCAGAATTTTTTTGTAGAGATAGCTATATGGATAACAGATCATATTTCTGTGGACAATATTTTGCCTGTTCTGTGAGAAAATCAGACTAAATCAATAGTAACTTTTGCAACCTTTTCATTTAGGAGCAGTTCAAAACAAAGAATTGAGCCAAATAATTTGAAAAAGCAGCAAAAAATGGGGTTGTGTTAATGAAGTGAACCCTCTCTTTTCCTTTTAGTTCTTGTTCCAAACCAGCAAGCAGAGTTAGAGTGTTTTTATAAAGCTTCTGATAGTTGGTACAGAAAATCTGCTGGAGATCATTCTGCACTCTAAAAATATATTTAAACTGTACCTTTTTTTCTTCAGTTTGAAATAACCAGTAGATTTACTTGCATAGATTTCTATCCATTTGATAATCTCTCCATCCAGCAGTTCTGGAGTTACCTTACAGACACAATTACCAAAAGAAGAAAAGGAAATGCACCTGAACCTCATTTTCAAAGGATTATACCAGGAATACTAGGAGATGTAGGAAGCCTAAAGCAATTGATGTGACACCTGGACTACTGAAGATAACCAAAGGAGATAGGGAGGGATGGGTTATGCCCTTTGGTAAGCAGCAGAATTTTCAAGGCCTGTTATAAGCTTATGATGTGCTTTTCTCCCTCTCTCTTTTGAAAGCACTTCAAACCTAACAAACATCCAGTGTGCAGGTAAAAAAAAAAAATCCACAAACTAGGCACTTTGATTTTGAAAAACTCTTGGAATATACAGGATATGACCACCTGCTTTGGCAGTATCTTGCTGTGAGTAAAACCAGGTGAATGCTGCCCACAAACAAGTATAAAACCCCATTGTTGTTGTGGGTTTATATTTTTAAAGTCTTTTACAAGTCCAGCCCTGGTGTAGCCATTTAGACCATCACCATCCCCAGCAATTTCCCTCTTTCTTCTGCCTCTGATGTCACCTCATGAGAGGAAACCTGAGGCACTGTGTAAAATTATCCTGCTTAGGGTGTTATCCTTGTTGTGTAGAAAACAGGAGTTTGTGCTTTGTAATTGCTTTCTAATCTTTGGCGTGAGAATTGGTTGTGTGTCCTTCAAATACTAAATGTAGATCAAATAGCTCATGGGAGCTGAGGGAAAGGGTAAAGAAGGAAAAAAATGTGATATAACAAATGTGATATAATAAATGTGATATAACAAAGTATGTGTTTTACAGAATGTTACAACTGTGGCAGTGGTTCTGGTTGAACGTGAGAAAAACAGTGGCAAGCAATTCTGAAAAGATGTTTTAGTACTTAGTGCATAACATAAAACTGGGAATAACTAGAAGATGAGTTGTAAGAGCAGATTCAGACTTAAAGTGAGAGCAATTTGGGCAGAATATGCATGTTGAGTAAGCCTCTAGAACTAACAAATATAAACTATAAAGTGTTTTTAGCAATAGTACAATTAGGTAGGAGACATGCAGTATTTCATATTCATAGGTTGGAGTTCAGGAAAACATAATTTTCCATGCTGTAAAAAAAATTCAACAAGGGAGTGAAAAATTTCTTCTGGGTCTTTTCTGGACTATGCTGGTTGATGAAAGCTAAGGCTTTACATATATTAAGCAATATTAATGATTTTTATTTTCTAAGTATGGTTTTAATTAATATTTTTAATCAGTTGTCATTGTATTTTTCCTAACATAGGTATTATAAAATAATAACATAAATTATTGTATGCTAACCAAAATAGAACAATTCTAGTGCATTTTTCTAGTTTTTAAACAAACTAGAGGACCAGAATTTTAGTGAATTGGTTAGATACAGGGAAGTGTGGTAAGTTGCTTTATTTTGATGTGTTCTATCATGAGTTGATATGAGCGCTGTAGATGTTGGTGTTCATCCATCTCCTGTCCAAAAAACTTGAAGTGACATGATGTTGAATACTGAACAAACAGACCTTGTTACCTCATACCACACTTGAAGAATGTTATGAAGATTGATTTGTTCATAACAGTCTCCAGTTCAAGTATTTGTTTATTAAAAGGTTGGTTTGAGCTTAGAAAACGGTAAATTAGCTTTTATCAAAGGAAATATTCCAAAAGCTGTAGCAATTTGTTCACAGAAACTTAGACCTAGGCTTGACCCTGATCCTGTTTCATTGGGATTTTTGTCTTGGGCAATACCATCCAATTATAAACTTTTTCCTAAGGTAGGTTGGTGTGGTCCTCAGAGGACACATTTGAATTCAGTAACAATTTTAAGATCTTATGGTTTACTTTTTTGAGAACATCTTTGAGGTAGTAACTCAAGTAGAGTGGCAAAAAATGTTTGGGGTTTATGTTTAAAATAAAAGCATAGATTTGAGGTTTTGTCCTTTGCTGCAATGCCTCTTTGTAACCATTCCAGGTTGTGAAGTCAATTGATGACTTTTTTGTGTGTGTTTCCAGGCACTAAAAAGGCACTGTCTCTCTAATAAAAAAGACAGGAAAGCTTCTTCCAGAGTCTCCTCAGTTACCCTGACATGTCATTTATAAACATTAAGCCTTATTTAGTAGGTCTAAAAGTTCAAGCTTTTGAGAAAGCTTCCAAATTGCTTCCATGCCTAACTCATGAAAGGCTCCTTATAATCTAGAGCAGATAAGACAGCTGCAAGGAGGGGAGCACAGTGCCTGCTAGCCAGGGGAAGGGTTTTATTCCAGATAATGTGCTTTGTGGGAACTGCCAGGGATCTGGCTCTCCCTCCATCAGGAAATATCTCGATCAAGATAAGATCGTGATAGTCAGTCTCTGAGCCTGCCAGGGGAAGCTACTGGCTCTCATTGTTCATCTTTAGAAGGAATAGCTTCCAAGAGCTGCAAATATTTCAGATTAGCTACCAGGGAGCAGTACTGTGCTCTTTTTAGCCTCGTTGTTTGCTGCAATTTCCCTGTTAATACTGTGAAAGCAGTCAAATAATTTTAAAATTTCCATGTCTACATAATGTCTTAAGAGGGAGTAAAGAAGCTGGAGAGATTCTTTACCAACTTTAGTGGGGGTGTGTTTAACATCTCAAAAGTAAATTCAGAGGAGCTACTCGCATATTTGGTAGGAATTCTTTAATATTAATAAAGCTCATTCTAGCTTCCTCTAATCTCTAATTGTTTGGTTCAACTGTGTTCTGAGAACTCTGATATGACAAATCCAGAGAAGAAAGTTTGAAAAATACTAATGAGTCCTGCTTATCCATACTGAAGGTAGTTAAAATTTAGGTGAAAATATCAGCACAAAGTTTGAGTGGCAAATAAATTCACTTCTCCCGTGCACGCTCGCTTCCATCTCCTGTCTGATGGAGTAAGGTTGGGGTAACAGATGAAATGTAAGTGCAGGGATGGCTTGTTAGAAGCAGCATTCATTTCAGGTGTCAGTGTAACTAATACTCTAAAGCCTTCACTTTCATGTAAGACATGCATGTCTTCAGCTGATAGTTCCCTCTAATGGCACAAAGAACTCTCAGTAATTAGAGGGAGTGAAACTTGAGCGTTCTGAAAAATGAATTTGGTTCATGTAGAAACTCTTGTCTCTTACTGGCAGTTATTTTCTGTGCTGATTCATATAAGTGTGTGCTCCTGTTGGAAAAGGTAAGGATAATAATTGTTGATGGGAAAAAGATTGGTTAATTTGTTTCACTGATGCTTGAAAGTTTACATCCTCTTTCTCAGGAGCAGCAGCATAGTATCTACATAACCAGATGGCTTGCAAGAGCCTGACTGTCAATGCTGTATTATTGAACAGATAATTTAAATATTAACTGGATTTTTTAAATTTCTTTTTTTTAATTTTAATTCAAGTTGCTCAGTATACTGGAAACTATCTAGGTGGGATCTCAAATAGGCAATATGGTTTTGCAGAATTTCCATTTAGAGGTTCTAATTTCCTTTGGCAGGTCCTCCCCAAATCTCCTCAAGCCCTCTGACGCCTGGGCTGTTTATACCACTGCAACTGTATTGAGATTGTGGAGGAAGTGCCAATAGTTGCACTGTAATTAAACCTGCATATAAAGTAAGAAAAGGTTGCAGAGGGGAGAGAGAATTTTTGGATGAGAACTCAAATGGAAAAAAGATACTTTAAATGTGTTTTACTTATTTATACCTTCTGTGAAATAAAGGAGGCAGAGGGACCCAACTTCCACAGAGTGCTGTTTGATGAGCTGGTATTTCAGTGCTGGATTCCCTTTCTGACCCTTTCCCTGGTCACACAGCAAATCTCTGACTACTACATGTTCCTTCAGACCTGCATGCCAAATTGGTGATGGCATATTATCTGAATGATGGAAGTCAGGGGAAAAAAGAAAATCGTAGAGAAAACTGATGATTGTGTCTGTCACATAACCACTGACTTTTCTTTCTCAGAGTCACTGTGTTGGGTTTTCTTTGCACTTCTGAATTAGAGCAGCTTTATGAGCTGCAAGGCTGAGGGCTGGGATGAGCTGCCAGCTATTTGACAGCTCTTGAGGGAGAGAAATGAGAACTGCAAAAGAGGAGGAGGAGGAGGAAGATCCAACTTCGCATGGTCTATAAGTCCTCTGGAAATATTAGTCTTTAAAATTTAGTATTTTTGCTCCATACCGACTAATACCCAGTTTAGATTTCAGAAAATTAATATCCTCATTATAAGATAATTTAGCAACATATGGAGAAACTTCAGGCATTGGAAATCTTGTGAGCAGCAACCTATTGGTAGCTCAGTGCTTGGTTACTTCTCACTGGCTGCTACTCTTGCTTGTACAGGATGTGGAAAATGTGCCTGGTGGAAATTACATTCCAAGGAGGGATAGGCATTTATAAAGTGCCTGTTTTAAATAACTTTATGCATTTAAGCAAAGGAAAACTTTCTTCATTTAAACAAAAGAAAAAATAGTTATGTAATGTAGTTATATTAGTCCTTGGCATTCTTATTATGTCACTGCTTTGAAGGTGTGAAGAGCTATCACAACTATTTTCTTCATTAGCAATTTCTTGTTCTTTGTCATTCTTAGCAATGTTTAGCATATATATATGAATAAATATTGTGTGTATATATTAGTTGTATATGCATACAAGTTTTAGAAAGTCTAAGTTTTAGTGCATAAATGGAAAAAAAAAGTAAACAAGAAAAACCTAGTACCAAGAAAATGCAAAAACCCCATCTGGTGGGAGATGGATATTAGTTTAATAAATTGTTGGGGTCTGTGAACTCCTTTTTTTTTTTTTAGTTCTTTTGAGAGTCAAGTTTGAGGGGGGACACTGTGTTCATCCATGTAGGACTAGAGTCTTTCATAAAATCGCAAGTGTGAAGGATTATCCTCATAGCAGAACAGCAAAAAACCAAGAAAATTACATGTAGTTAACCAAAGGCACAGCAGTAAAAGGCTTGTACTGAATGCTCCAGCTAACAAAATATCTTAACCCCAAAGGGTTCCTTTCCCCTTCTCCTCCCCTGGAACTGCTTTTTCATGTTATCTCTGCCTCAAACATCTTGTCTCTGCTCCTTAAGCATCAGCATGGAAATCATAAAAAGGCAGGAAGCTGTGGCTGTAGAAGCTTGAGAAGAAGTGTAAGAGAATGAGATCAATTTAGTCATAGGGACAGAAAGAAATTGTTTTTTGGGAGAGTGAGCCCTGCCCCCATGTTTATTCCTAATTTTTAGAGGATGCAATAAATTACTGGTGAATTTGATAACAATTTTATTACCTAAGACTTAAAACTGACTGTTTATGACTTTCAATAATGTTATGTTAGAGATGATGGTTGTTTTAATGAGGAATGCATTTCCTTTTCCCCAGATAAAAAAGATGTTACGTCTGAGTGTGCTCTTTTTATGAAGAACTTGTTGACAGTTAAAAGTCAGAAAGTCCAAATCCAGAGGTGTTTTTTTCGTTTTTATCTTGGTTCTCTGGGGCAAAAAAAAAATTACTTTGCTTAGTTTTTTTATGTATAGATCATTACTACAGAACTTGGTTCTCCTCCTGCAGTGCTGCAGAAGTAAATGGGACCCTATGTAGTTCATGCTGTTAAAACATTCATTTGCATCTTTTGAGAACAGCACAAAGATTACCAAAAATTGAGTAGGATGAGCTGAATTAGAAAGTAAAAAATGGTTTCCATTTTAATTTGAGAGTTATGCTTGATGCTGTTTTTAATGCAACTTCTAAGATGATCATTGCTTTTAGATAACTCAAGTTCTAAATTTGTAAATGTCTAATGATTATGAACAGATAACCTGATGTTTACTGTTAGTTTTATCTAACAGTAGTAATTCAGAAGGAATAATCTTTTAAAAGTCCTCTTGAATATAACTAATTTATGATTGTTTGTTGACCCACCTCTTCCATATAATGATAATGGGAAAAGCCTTAATCTTTTTTTCCATCGACCTAGTTCCAGGAAAGGAGAGATTTTGCTAAATTAAAGTCTTCTGTACTCCAAAAAAAATCCATATATTGTGTGTTTTACATGCATTTATAATATGTAAAGTTCTGCATACAAACACAACAACAGCATAAAGAAGATTACATAACAATAACATAAGGAGGGTTTCAATAACTCTCCCTAAAAAAAAAAAAAAAATTAGAGAGAAAAGAAAAATTGCAAGCAGTTAGAACTGGAAATTAAAATTTACTAGTCTCACTGCATTTGAAAGTTCTTACTAATGAATGGTAAATTGTGTTTTTCCATTAATTGCAAAGTAAACATGATTTAAACAGCTGTTGCAGTAGGGGAATTTGCAATTTGTGATGCATGATTTCATTGCTCATAAAGAAACTATCACTTTGAATCTTCTTTCTTGAATCATCTTCACCAGGCAACCCCAGCTTGAAATTACTTGTTTATTTTGTTGACAGAGTATTTTGAGAGGGCAGTAAAATGAGGAAGACCAAATATCAAGACAGAGATAAAATATTTGCTTCAGTCTGTGGTCTGCAATGGCCACAACCCAAATTTTGTGTTGTTGAAATTAAAATTATCTTTAGTGGATAGATCTCCATTAATGGAAGAACAGAAAATATTTCAACAACAAAAGTATCTCAAAGAATTTTTAATCAGATCCTATTAGAAGATCCTGGTTGTTCTTCAGTCTTTGAAGAGAATGGAAAGCACAAAAGTAGCATCAAAAGTATCTTTGGTACTAAAAAGCAATCTGGCCCTGTATACAAATTTTGAGCTTGCTCAGCAAATGACCTATTATATAATTTTTTCAACAAGATGAAGGAAATTTAGTGTGACATTATTAGAATAGCACATGCTGTGGGTTTAAAACAGCTACAATAACCAATATTAAGACGCTGACTTACATCAAAACAAAAATGTGGCAAATTTAAAAGTTTTTATTTTTGACACATCAAAGCCTTTTCATTCCCAGCAAGTGTTGTTTCCTGTTTTGCACTAATCATCACTTCCACGGGATTTTAAAATTTATTATTCTTTCTTTTGAAAAAAGCTCAAAATATCAGTAGCCAGCAGATATTCATATAATTGCAAGTGTCAGTCCCCCTCATCATGTGTATCAAATGCATTTTGAATCCAGAACATTGTTTTGAAATTGTAGATTTAATTCTCCTGTGTTTTTTTTTTCTTGCTGCCATTATGCTGAACCCAGCTACCATACACAGGGTTCAGAATTTGTGTATTGTTGGATCCACAATGAACTTAAAAATCAACAAAACTGTTGCAAGTAAAAACTATTATTAAGCGTGTAATAAATTTTGGTAAATTAATACTATATCAAAAATGTAGCAGATAGTAATTACTAACCTGGCCAAATCCTCAAGTTCAGCCCCCAAAAATGGAAGAGTAGCTTTGTAAATAGGGGAAAAAATTAAGAATCTGCATTTTTTTTAAAGCTTTAAAATTACATGGGGAAAAAGAAAGGAAAGTAAATGGTTGCTCTAGTCAATTTAATCTAGTTTCTTTCATCTTTGTTTAGCAAAGATTTTACTTCTGCAGATTGCAAGGGATAGCAGTGGCACTGGGACTAGGAAACAAGCCTTGACAAACTTGTGGGCAGAGGCAAATACAGATTAATAATAATAAATATACCTAAAAAGGGTAATTTTAGAATCATCATACATACCTCTAATACTGTGTCAGGAAAATGGAGATTTGTTTAAAATTTATGCTTTTTTTTTTTTTCAAATATGGTGCTTAGACTTTGGTTTTTTTTTTCACATATTTTGTTGTTCTTTTAGAGGTTTTGTTAAGAAAATAATAACAGACAGCAGTTGTTTCTGAACTGGCAATTTTCATTATGTGAAAATTAAATATATTCATTTAGCCTGATGATGAAGTGTGTGTACAGCACACTGCCCACAGGGAGACCAGCTGCCACATGAATTATCTGCCTCCCTTTGCCTCTTCTGGGGAAAGCAAAGCAAAGCTGTTCTGTGACTGGTGGAGGAGTCTGAAAAGATTTCATCTCCAGTTCAATGAACACTTCTCAGTCTTGAAATGGCCATCTCAGATATAAGGGAACATCTTGAAAAGTTTGGGGGAGCTAAATGTTAATTTTTTCCTGAAAATTATTTTCTTCAAATTGGGAATCCAGACAAATGTGCCAGTAATACAGGGAGCAATAGAAATGCAAGACAAACATTAAAAGCAAAAAAAAGATGTTTTGTATTTTTCTCAGAAAATGTCCCTCTTTCCTGAGGGAGATGAGTTCCAAAGAAAAAGCATTTTATGCACTTCCAAAATGCTGAAGAAATAATCTGCTGTCCAGCCAGTGATTGTTATGTAACAGTGCCATATATAGATGGAAAAATATAACTATATAGGACTTATTTTAGTAAAACTAGTATTTATATATATAAATATAAGGCATGTATGTATGAAACAGCATGGCATGCTAGAGGAAGAAGTTTCTTTCATACTTCTCCATTTGTATCTACATTAAGCTGATTCACTTGTGTTTGCTCAATCCTGTGGTAATCCTAGAGACCTTCACTTCCTCCATAATGGAAAAGTTATTTTCTTTAAGTTAGTGATGTAATGTGATGTGGTTTGAATGGGTGCTTGTTTTTAAAGCAGTCTGAGAATGCATGAGTCAGAAGATTCATAATTGTTTGACAAAAAGTTGAGAGGTCTTCAAAATGCTGCTCAGAAAACCATGAAAGGCACAAAAATTGTAGTATCCGACTGTGGCTGAGGTGAAAAGAATTTATTTTTTTTTTTATTATGTGAAAGAATTATTATTTGTATCATTATTTGTTGGAAAGAAGCTGCCTCACTGGTCAGTATAAATATCCCAAGAAGAAAATCAGCTCCTGCCTAACTAAGGCATGTGTTGGACCTCTCTTCCAGTGGGCAAAGAAATTTCTATGTCAGAGGAAGGAGATTTAGCAAGAAAAAATAATTCTGTAGGAATACAGTTAGTTTTTCTCTCGAAAGAAAACTTGTTTAAATCCTTAGTGAATTGGAACCCTCTGGAAAATTCTATTTGGGTTTTTTTTAGGAGAAGGATAGAGCTATAATTTAAATTGGAAGGAGCTCCCAGTGCCATGAAGTGCAAGTGCCTTGCCCAGTATCTCATTCGGTCAGGTTGCTCATAGTCACAGTGTGATGGCCCCACACTGATGATCGTTCCAGTATCTTCCTCATACTGGGAGACTTAAGGACTATTTTGTGTGGCTTCACATAGGGAAGTGGGCTCACTTAGCTGCTTTTAGAATTCTCTAGAATTCTAAAAAATGGCCCATTGTAAAAAATAGCCCATGCTGTTCTTACACAGGAAATAAAAAATGGAAGTCATTCTCTTTTTTTTTTCATTTGATGAAGGGGAGCTTGGACAGATTTTGTACTTCTTCTTTTTAATTTTGCACATTTGACTTGTTTTAATTAAATTTCTGATAAATTTCGTTCTACCCGTTTGTTGGTGGAACATATTTTGTATTCTAGAGCGGTCACCTGCAGGCATGTGGGAAATTTATTTTTTTTTTAATATTCTTCCACCCCAGTGTGGATGTAAACTATGCCAGAGCATTACAGTGTGTTCTGTTTTAGATCACAGGAGCAGTAAATTACTTTTAAGCTCATGCTGGACACCAGTTTGTTTTTTAACCTTAAAAAATGCTTACTTTACGTGCTTAAGAAAATACTTCCAGCGAAATCATGCTCTGTGTCTGATGATTTTTTTTTTTCTTCTTTTCTCATTATTTTTACCTATTCACTAAAATCACCAGCTGGGTAGCTTCTTTAATTTACTTGTGAATCTCTTTGGAAAGCTCTTCTAACAGTAATACTTCACCTCATGCATATATAAAAGCAGCTGCTGACCAGAGAGCAGCTTATGGCTGACAGAGTGTCAGCCTTATGTGCAACACCTGCCTCAGCTTTTTCTGTGCTGTAAACAACAAGGTGAGAAAGAAGCACACCATGGAGCAATTGAAACGCAAAAGGAATTCTAATGCGATGTGGATAACTCAGATTGGGGGAAAAAACAACCCACAAAGGTGCAAAATAAGTCAGTAAAAATAAAAGGAATGTTTTGTGCATTCTCCACCTACATTTTCCACTGAAAAGGCAAAGTTAGTTTACTGCATCTTTTAATCCTGGTATGTGATGGTGTTCACAGAGGTCTTATGTTGAGGGAAGAGACGAGGATCTGGTTCCATGTTTCAGAAGACTTGATTTATTATTTTATGATATATATTACATTAAAACTATACTAAAAGAATAGAAGAAAA